>JAGKPW010002158.1:3000000-3435000 GCA_019926035.1 Melaleuca alternifolia
CACTGTGGCCCCACACGCGGTCGGGAGTCGGCTCTGATACCACTTGTAACGCCCCAGCGTTACCCACAGTATGGATATTGTCCGCTTTGGGCCCACTGGCTCTCACGGTTTTGTTCTTTTCGGTCTATCCGAGAAAACGCGTCCACACTGTTAAGGGACCCACAGCTTTATAAGCTGGCCCAGGACTCCCCCCTAGGCGATGTGGGACAAGGATATCACATGGAACCTATATGCTAATGGCAATGGTTCGACTACAAAACATGGACCGTCAAAAGAAGGGATTTTCTCAAAAGTTGAGGGCATACTCAGTCATTTCTGCCTTGCGGAACAAAGTCAATCGTTTTGATTCTTCCGTCTTCCTAACGGGGAGATGAATTCCCATCTCTAAATATCGCGTCTGTCATGCCCGGTCATATTGTGACTAATGGGTCGTCGGGGAAGGAAATCCTTAGTTACGTTTTCATGTCCTAGTGAAGCTTGATATCACCAGGACAACCTCAGTCCAGCTGCATGGTTTTCTAAAAGAGCACTGTCCATTGAGATAGAAATTTCAACTCCTACTGGCAAACCATATCTTATTTCCAGAAAGGGAACTCATCGAAGCTATCCATTTTTCGTCAGAGCCAAATACCAATCCTTTGATTTGATTCCTTGTTACAAGTGATGCCAAATACTAATAATTCTCACACAAGTATGAACTCTGAGATGCAATATAAGCTTCTCCTGCATAAAAGGGAATGTACACAAATATGAACTAATTACTCAAACATCTATCAACATATTCTGCCAAGTGGTTGAATCGATGCAAATATGCGAGAAGAATAACGTTTAGTGCTGAATGATAAGAATTTGCACAGCCAGACGAAGCTGCATATTGGAGATATATTACCCGTTAGTTCGTCTAGTGACATGCCTACTCAAGAACCCAAATACGGGAATTCTTTAAGTTCAATAGTAATATGCGATATTATGTCATTCCTTCTTGGAAAGGATAGAAAGAAGGAACCAGATTTGTTTCTTACTGAAGTTTATTGAAGAAAAGAGATAAACAAAAAATCTCTTTTTTCCAATTCCTTCGTAAATCCTAGTGGTTTGTTCTACTCTATCAGAAACTAATAAGCAATCAAATATTCCTAATTACATATTAAAAGAAAAAGCACGACCACATTTCGGAGAAATTAATGGCAACAAACGTGTTCAACTTCCGTAACCAGTGGCGTTAAGATTGGCATGCTTTGAACAGATCTAATTGTTGCCTTGTCCTACGAAAAGGCCTCTCTCTACAACGTTAACCTAGGTAGCAAATGGCTTATTTTTCCATGCGTGCATGATCAGATTTTAGTGTTTAGAACGACTAAAGAGCTGAGAAAGCAGATATTCTCTTCCAGTGATGGGGTACATTGTTGAGGATATCAAGCTATGCTGGGGCCAGTTGGAACTGTTTCACCAATTTCATCTTCTCTTCTTGTTTCACGCCATAACGAATTGAACTTCCGACTAGTTTTGGCAAGGAAGATTTCCGGCCTTTAATTAAAAGGCAATCTGAATTTGGGGAGATCACATTTTACCTCAACTCCATAGCAGATAGCAAGTTAGCAACTCCTGCATTTCCCCTTCAGACAACTAATTAAGCTAACTGGGCTTCTATTGTTTGGACATATTCCTCTCTCTTCCCCCTCCCCCCCCCCAAAAAAAAAAAAAAAATTCTCTTGGTTTCCCTGACCTCATTACAGACGTGTCAAATTAGAACATGAGATATCCGTCATCGTGTTGGATTTAAATCCAAAAACAACATATTTATTAAATAGATTGCACAACATAATGTGGGTAATGATGTCTCTTAACACTTAAAGAATTTATCGCCCGGTTCAGAAAATTACCGCAAATGATGAACAATAGATGATGACACCTTGGATCGTCGAGGAGGAAAATGCTCTTGTAAGTAGGAATAACATATGCAAAAAATAAGATGTTACGAACTCCATGATCGAGTCAATGTTAAGTGATGTGGATCGGGCGATCGTGTGTTTGGGGATTCTTCAGCAACCACAAAACCTTCTCGACGACCTTTTTCGCAAGTTCCCCTTCATGCCTGCCAATCGCCAATAAAATTGACGTAAGCTTTGAGTAGTAAAGAAGTTTGCATTAGTAGGTTCAAACTAAGTAAGCTATGAGTTCCATAAGTAAGTTTCCAGCAAATGAGTTTTGGTGGGAGTGATAGAAGTAAGTACCCGTCAGCGATTTTCTCGGATTCCCATCCTTTAGAGGACCCAACCTCCCTGAGAGCTTCCTTCCAACGCTTATACATACGTGTCTCATACGTGTCTTGAATAGCCTCTTTTGTCGACGCATGTCGTCTCCAAAAGATTGCGAAAGGTGCACGTTCGAGGGCTTCACTTTGTAGAAGATGGGCAACATCACTTGCCCCTTTGCTTTCTTGCATTCAACCATTTGAGCTAGCTGATCGAGGCACCAACTCGAGGAGGCAAAATTTTCAGAGAGAATCGGAATGGAAATCTTGCAGTTGTCGATGGCATTCCGAATTTCACCACTAACATCTTTACCTATTGGGGATGGATCATCGAAATTAAACACTCCGATTCTCTCGTGCACAAGTTTGCTGTAGAGGTAAGCAGCAAAGCCGCGTCCAGTATCAGGGCCATGGAAAGCCAAAAAAACTTCGCTCCTTCCCTTCTCTGTGAAGTAAAGATACACTGCGTTGCCACAAGACGAACCAAAGCGCTGATGATAAGATGTAGCTGGTACGAATTATACGAAAATTCGAAAAAGCAACGTGACTTCTTAAACCAAAACATAGGTTTAGGTCATTAACCGCGCAAACCTAATTGCCATCTCTATATAGGAATCGAAGAGAGGCCAAAGCTCTCACATGATGAACACAGAGAGTATACTGGGGAACGGGAGGTGCTGGGCTCAAACGGAGTGGGAAGATACCTGATCTTATTTGGTAGTAAGACATCAATATAGGAAAAAAGGGGAGCCGTTCGATCCATGCCGTCTTCAAAACACTCGAAACCTTTGCGACCACCATGTCCACTAGCTCTCCTTCATTCCTGTCGACGTACGTGTAAAAACCAAGAATAAGCTTACAGTTTATCTCCTTCGCTCCCCTAATTCTGTCGATCCGGATAGCAAGTGCAGGGAGGTTCGGATTCCGAGATTTGTATATTCGCAAATACATATGTATTATACATACCCATTAGATATGGTCTGTGACGTCCATCCTCTAATCTTCGCTACGGAAGTCAGCGCAGACTCCCAATTTTGCGCTTCTTTTGAGCTGCAATGCTTCATTTCTTTATGTTTCTGCAGAGCCTTTCCAAAATTACCGCGGTGCTCAAGTACATCAACCACATCTACCTTATAAAATACAGGGAAGACTGATATGCGTTGCTTTTCGTGGCAGTCCATAATCTCAGTGAGCTCTTGCAGGCATGGTTTACTCTGCGCATACTGTTCGGAGATGATGGGGATCGCGATCCTAGAATTCCTGATTGCCCGGAGAAGCCCATGGCCTATTTCCTCGCCGACGGAGAGGGAGTTGTCGTCCCTGAATACTTGGAACCCAGCATCCACCAGGCTGATGAAGAGGAAGTCAGTGAATCTTTTGCGAGTGTCTTCGCCTCTGAAGCTCAAGAAAATGTCGTAGTTTTGGGGCATGGCCGTTGTTTTCTTGAGCAGGTTTATGCAAGCGCACATGGGCAGAAGGACTTGTAGAACGATTGCTAAGGCGGACATCTTCCTCTCGGACTCAAGACGATGCTTTCAAGACTCGACTACTGCTTTCGGCCTACCGACCAATTTAGAGGCCACAATGTGAAAACGTCGACTAGTAAAGTAGAAAAGGCTAATGCTCTCTGTCTCTCTCTGTCTCTCCCCATTATTGTCGTGTCTACTGTTTTCCTCTTGCCAGAGGGGATGGACCCGGATCGTCCGGGGGATGGGGGTCCCCTTACCGAAGGGGATTCCCCTAGCGGAGGAGTCAATGCAAATCATTAATCAATCTTAGTAGTTGACGTAGAAAAGACTCTGCATGCTCTGTGCGCGAAGGCACCGGAGTCAAGCTATGATAACTGCAAAAGGGGGCACCAAAATATGATTCCAGAAACAGATGTTCGCTTCAGTTTCCAAGAATATCCTAAGTCAGACTAAACGCGTCCATCCCACTTTCCTTGTTTCATGTTGACTAGATTCCAAGCACGTTCTGGCATTGCACTCTTTTTAAACTCCTATAACAACAACCCAAATCTTGTCCCCCCAAATGGAGCTTGGTATATGAACTTCATTGCGTCATATCCAATTGCTGCATGTCTTTTGTCAGTCTCCTTTCACATCCCATTCCCTTCCAAAATAAGTGCACATCTTGCTTGAATCTCCTCATTAAAGCATCCCAATATCTTCAATTCAACACGATCAACCCACCTCAAACAGCATTCTCTCATCTTATACTAGGTAGGGGTAGCATCTTATTTGTCTTGGATGGATTCATTTGGAATTTTTTTTTTCTTTTTCACATTTACGCAAATTAAATTAAACATTCTCATCTCCGCCGTCTACACTCATCTTGTGTCGATGCGATACTTTTTGCCCCGCTCCTTTGAAAAACTTCTGCTTAAGCTAATTGAGTGGCATTCCATAGTCGCTCAAAGCCCCGGTCACGTTTCCCATTTCACACATCCTATCTGAACTCTACGAGTGAGATCTCCATCGATCTTTCCTTTTTATTTGGCAAAATATGTTTGAGATATGGAAAACATTCGCTACTTGATACTCCATGTTCCTACCGAGATGTCATGTAAGCTTTTTGCCCATATCAACATCACTCATCATATATCTCGTCTTCTTCGATCGACTCAGCTGAAGACCTGTTGATTCCACAATTCCTTTCCAAGATTCTAAGTGCCTCTTTCCCGCTTGGGTTTCATCAGCCAGCACCGTCTCATCCGAGGCTAAAGGAAAAGACGACGAGTAGGGAAATTTTGTCGCTTGCCCAAGAAAAGTCCATTTGACCCGGTCCAAAAGGAAGAGACATACCTCCCTTCCATTGAGATTGAAGAATCGGGCGCTGTTACGCTGTTCAGAATCTGAGTGGAGATGGGAGGGTGTTGGGTCTATACGGAGAAACGGGCGAAAAGTTAGTGGTAGAACCAGGTCCAATGAAGGTTATCTTTTGGCACGGTACGCAGAGAGGCTCTTGGATCTGGGATTGATAAATTAGCTGATGCTGCTTCTGTCACCATAGTACTTGGAGGTCTAATGATTCTGTTACTTCTCTTTCTGAAATTCCTGTTTCTGTTATTTTGGAACTATTTGTTCATCTGATTAATTATTCATTACGGGGGTTGAGCTGGAATTGGTATTAATCTAGCGGTCGTTTGGACAGAGTGAAGAGATATCACGTTTTTGCTAATTAGTTATTAGTGAGCGTCGAACATGCAATTCCTATGTCACCGAAAGCCATATGAATTGGCTATTTATAGTGGAAGAGTGGTTCGAAACCTTCAATTCAGCCATTATCGAGTTTACTAGTTTGGCTTTCCTTAAGTCTAATTGTTCTTTAATTGCGATTTCAGTTGCGTAGTTCCAATAAAGCATATGCTGCAATCTCTTCTTTTTGAAATCGGCGCATGGGAAGACTAATCTCTATTGCTATAGACTTATTTAGTGGGTGGGTTGTATCTTAAATCAGATTAAATTTAGCTTTTGAGCTTTCGATGCAAAACAGGAGCATCTACATTTAGAATCTCAAATTTTGAAGCACTGGTGGTGGACTTTGACTAGACTTTGTTTTAATTAGCGCTTCACACTAGGAAAGCAAATATTGGAGGTCAAAAACTATAGATCCTCACGAGCTTCCTCTAATAGATCCATCAAGAACAAACTCAGCCAAACGGGGCTGCTTAATGAGAACATACTAGCCATAAGTGCATCGGGTGACGTACTTGCTGTGGAACCTACATGCGTGAATTGGTCGAGTCATTATGTCATTTCTGCTTGTCATGGATAGGAAGATGGAACCAGATACGTTTTCTGTTGAAATTGATTGTAGAAGAGCAGTAATGCAATTTTTCCTTGATCCTTTTTGATCCCTTCGTGAATCCTAGTGGCTCTTTCTACTTTGGAGAACTACTACGCAATCAGATATTACCATTTGCGTATCCGAAGGAAAAGCGCAATCGAATATTGAAGAAATCAATGGCAACAAGCACATGTACAACTTCCACGGCAAGTCACATCGAGATCGACATGCTAAATCCTTGAACAGCTGTGATTGCTGCCTTCTCTCTTCCTATGAAAAAGCCCCTCTCAAGTTCTCAACAACGTTGGCTACGTATCAAATAGCTTCTTTTTTGTCCTAGCGTGCATGATCGGAGTCTATTTCAGGCTATATTAATGCAAATTGCTACCGTTTTCCCATATTCGTTTTCTTATGTTGTTTTACGCCGAAATGAGCTGAGTTTTTGGCGCTTCTATATGAATTTGTTTACCTTTTTGGCCAATCTCTATAATATTTACCTTTCAGTTTTAGATGCAAACTAAGAGACGAGGTAAAGAAAATTTGAAATAATAATAATAATAATAGCAACGACGACGACGGCAATTATGATTATACTACACCAGTTGGGGATATAATGTATCTATTAATAGTTTATAATCACTACTTAGACTTTTTCTCTAAGTTCTTAAAACAACAAACACTTATTTTCAAAAAATTGTGAAAAATCACATACCATTTTATTTGATAACTGAACATATTTCGAATTATCAAGTATTTCGCAATAACTAATGTAACGGCTGCGTCTTGGCCTTCCCTGGGAGTTATCATGTAATTATTTAAGTATGGATCGTAATTTAAGAGCCCCGGGAATGTTTTCGGTAATTATTGTAATCTCTGTGTGAACGTGGAAATTTCTAAAAATTAATTTTGGATTTTCGGAAATTGATTTAGTCGCATTTTGGCCCAAAATACTTAGTTTTATTTTTGGGAAGCTCCTTTGAATTTTTTGAAAATTTCTCTAATTTTATTAATTTTAGTTTAATTATTTATCATCATCATCATTATTATTTATTATTATTATTCATTTTATCTGGACTGGGCCCAGGTCCGCGTTGAGCTGGCCCAGGCACGCATGCTGACCCAGCCTAGCCCGCTCGAGAGCCCAGCTCTCTCTTCCTTTCTCTCGTTCTCTTAGGCGTTCCGTCGAACAATTGGCGGACACATCGCCGAAGGGACCTACCACCAGGCAACCGCCAGCAAAAGCTGCCTACTGCTCCTAGGGCCTAGCCAGAGTACGTTCCAGCCAATGGGTGGCCGCCGTTTGCCGCCGGCGAGGCCGTTTCCTCCCTGACCATGGCACCTCCTCTGTTTTTCCACCCGTGCGAGCTCCCCACTTTCGTTCATCGTAGCTTCCAGCTCCGACCTTCGTTTTGCTCGCCATTGGTGTCGTTGTGTTCCTTGTAACGCCCTCTTCAAGACCTAGCCAACCGCTGCTGCTGTCTCCGCCTTGAGCTCCGCCGGGAGCCCCCGAAAAGCAGTCTCCCCCTGTTTTTCCAAAAAGCTTACCGAGCTTCATCACTCGAGTTTTTCCAATCATTCAATCTAGAGCTCACGCCACTACTTTCAATCAATTTCTAGGTACTCATTTACCCTAGTTGTGACTTTTGATTCGATTGATTTGGTCTAAATTTGCCTATTCTTCAATTGAACGTGTTTTGCCTTAAAATCACATCATCGAAACCTTAGGTCCACCACCACGCAAAATTTCAAGAAAGAAGAAGACATCTGGTTCAGAGCAACCAGTGGGTCCAGAGCAACCACAGCCAGAGACAATAATGCCAACTGAAGAACCTACACGTCCAATAAGAAAGAGTGCGAGGATTATGAATCAACCTAAACCTCCATCAAAACAGAAAGGAACTAGAGTTGTGCATATTGACTGATGAGATGGTGGTCTCATGTTCTTATTAGTTTGATTTGTGTTGGGATAGGAAGAATACATTGACTGATTGGGTGGTTGGAAATTGTATTTGATTGTTTGAGATTGTGTATACATGGTTGGTGTGACCATAGGGAGGGGGAAGTAGTGATGATGGATATTGTAAGGAATTTCTGAGATTCAATGTCAATGGAGGAAAATTTTCAGTCACGGCTTGTTTGTTTATGTTTTTTGTTTACTATATGATAATTTGTCATGTATTTGGGCGAACAACACTGCTGTTAGTGTGATTGTATCGGATGTTCGTGTGCTAACCGCTGGTTAGTGTGTGCTGCTGCTGTTAGTGGAGATGGATGGCACTGAGAACGATCACTTTTTAATAGTAAGTGTCACTGAAGTGATCATTCATAATAACAACTTGCACTAAAGTGATCATTATCAACCAAAATTAGCACTCAAGTGATCTTAGTCAACAAAAACTGCCACTTCGACGATTCATCTTTACCATTTTTAGCACTAAAATAGTCACTCAATATGCTCGTTGCTGCAAATTCCCTTGTAAATTGTAACTACAACTTCAAACAGTCGCTGATGATCAAGAGTTCCTAGAGTAGCCATTCAACTAAGATCAAGAGTAGCCATTGTACCAATTGAGCTCATAAATGCCAATCTATAATTGCATTCCATTCTCATTTCCACCAAAAACATGTAGTTACAGCAGCAAACTATGGACAACCAATGTTTACAGAACTAACAACACAATTTAAGCTGCTGCTGTGTACACAAAACAAGTACAAATTTCACTCATCTTTCAACTATGGTAAACGGAGAAGCTTGTTCTCATCACTAACTTTACATTTCACCATAACATAAGCTAAGCAACATAAAAATAGCACAATCAACGCTCGATGACACAATAGTTCATTGTTTATCTTTGAAACTTGCTTCTTCAAATGGTTGGCCAACGATGTTAATGCCTTCAGTTCTGCTTGCACTGAGTCGACTTCCTCCAACTCGTCCATTAATGGAGGTAGAGGTTGTTGTCGTTCTTCAAGTAACTCCAATATCACCTGTGACGCTCGGGCGGAGAATTTTCCATCCACCCATTTGAAATATTTGCACTTCGACCCTTCTCTAAACTTACCACATCCATGGAATCTTCTCCCGAGATTCAAGCGACTCCAAGATGTTCATCTTGGACTGGGTACCCCACAATAATAGTAATGAGCAACTTCTTCTTCACTATGTTCGGACGAATTTGTACAGCTGGTGAAGTTCCTGCTCTTCATTTGTGAGAGGGATAAGCTATCCATCGGCGATGGAGATTTTAGGGTTTGAAAGAGGACTTTTTTCGATTTAGGGTTTGGCCAACGATTTGGGGTTCTTATTTCGGGACAATAGCCTGAACGACGCCGTTTTAATCCTCTTTTGCTGACCTTGCCTCCGGCGAGCCACATCGGACTTGGAAATTAATAAACTATTGGCCACGTCTGATTTCCGGCAAGTATATCGGAGTTGGCACTTGAAAGTTCTGATTTTTCAGAAATTTGCACTTAAGTGAACGATTTGGAACTTTTGGCACCAAAGTGTGTGCCGTACACAACTTTTGGCACTTCTGATGATCTTCTCCCCGAATAAAAGACTCAACTTTCACCTCCATTAATGAACCAGAGCTTGGATCTAGATCAGGATCTAATCGAAAATGTCCATGTCGGGCCAGAGCCAAAGGTCGGTCCTTTGATTTAATTGATTATTAATAATGATGCCAAGAAATGATAACTCCTGCACCGGTATGAACTCTGAAATGCAATATAAGCTTTCGCCTGCATGAAATGAAAGAGACCCAAACGTACAGTGATTACTCAGACATCAGTCGGCATCCACTTGCTACACCTTGAGTTACCAACGCCATTTTAGTAACTGTCACTCATTTTCTGCTTATTTCACCACTGATTGCAAGAAGTCAGCTCTGAGGCCGAAACGTGTTGAACAAAAACATCCTCAAAGCTCAAAATTGTTCATTGAATTCCTCGTATCGAAACACCCAGAAGAAGGGTCATAAAAGAATCACTATCCAGCAACAAGGGAAGAGCTGACAAAATTATTCATAGCGTATCTCGGGTACCAAGAACGAAGGTACAACCCCAGGATTACCTTGTAAAACAGGAACCACAGATGCTAAAAATGAGAAGTGACTCCAGGATTGAGGCAATTGTCAGTGGATGGGGATGCGTGATCATGTGTCCTGGGATTTCTCAGCTCGTTCAAAACATCCTCGACCACCAGTTTCACAAGTTTCCCTTCATACCTGCCAATTGCCAAATAAAGTCGAAGTAAGCTCTACGTACCAGTATTGAGGATCGAACTTAAGGTTTTTGTGGGGATGATAAAAGTAAGTACCCATTAGTGTCTTTATCCGACCATCCCAAGATGGACCCAACCTCCTTGAGAGCCTTATTCCACAGCTTATAAGTATTTTTGCCAGTTGTACCAAGCTTCTGCTTATGCAGTAACATGTGCTCTTTATAACGACCTAACACTTCTTGCACGTTTGAGTGCTTCACCTTATAGAAGATGGGCAATATAAGTTGCCCCCTTGCTCTCTTGCATACAACCATTCGAACTAGCTCCTTGAGGCGCCAGCGAGAGGAGGCATAATTTTCAGAGAAAATCGGAATGGATATTTTGCAGCAGTTAATCGCATTCTGAGTCTCGCGATTAACATCTTCACCTATGAGGGACGGATCATCATTGGTAAATACTCTGATTCCTGCAGCCACAAGGCTGATGCAGAGGAAAGCAGCAAAGCCGCAGCCGGTGTCAGGGCCATGAAAGTTCAAGAACACTTGCCATTTACTTTCCCTTCTTTTCTTCTCCGAATAACTAACGTACACTGCAATCAAGACAGTAAAGTGATGACGAGAAGATGCAGTCAATACAGATAACAGGGAAAGTTCCGGAAGACCAACGTCTCTCTTCAAAAGCCACGAAATCAGTCTAGATCGTGGACCACGCGAATGTTACCTGCCTTCTCTAAGTGGGAATTGAAGGGAGGCCAACGCTCTTACATGGCGAAAAGACAGAATAAATGCAAAAGGTAGGCGCTTGGCTCAAATGGAGTTGGGAGATACCTGATCTTAACATGGGAACCCGTTCGATCCATGTTGTCCTCAATACACTTGAAACCTTTGCGACCACCATTTTCACCAGCTCTCCTTCATTCCTGCCCATGTATATATATGCAGAAAATTAGGAGTAGATGTTAGATTCACTCCTTCCCGTAACTCTGCAATTATGGAAATGAACAATGGCGATGGAAATGAGGATAAAAAGAAAGAAAAATCTGTGACAAGAACAGTGATCCTTCACATGTCTAAATTCATAATTTTGCCAACAAAAGGGCTTGTGGATATTCGAGAAGAATTGTTTTGGGAGCATGTGCTGAAGTGATGTCCTGGAGCTCCCTCACCATTCAAACTCCATCGTTTGTACTCCTCCATATAAAAACTCTGAAACTATATTTCCATTCCCATAACCTACTATTCCTTAAAATACTCATCTATATACCTCGCCCCACGTTCATTCCTACATCAGCTATACTTGCACATCACAAACCAAAAGCTCTTACCGTTATCAACACCATGCTTCTGTGCGCTTCCAAAATTGTAACAATCGTCATTCCATGCAAGTGCACAGGTATTCAGATTCAGATTTGCAAAGGATATAGAATTTTTTCTATCGTAAATACATACTTACATACCCATTAGCAATGGTCTGGGATATCCATCCTTTAATGCCGGCCACGGAAGTCAGCGCTTTCTCCCAATCTGGCACTTTTGATCCGTACTTGCTCTGATGATTACGTAGATAGTCTTTAAACTTACCACGTTGGTGAAGAACATCCATAACATCCACCTTATAGAATATAGGGAAGACTAAAATGGCCTTTTCTTTGTGGCGACCCATAATCTCCAAAAGCTCATCGAGGCACCAGTGACTCTGCGCATACTGTTCAGAGATGATGGGGATTGCGATCCTGCTACTCTCGATGGCCTGGAGAATTCCCCGGCCTATTATCTTGCCCTTCTCGAGTTTGTCATCTCTGAACACATGGAACCCGGCAGCCACTAGGCTGTAGTAGAGGAAGTCTGTGAAGACTGTGCGAGTGTCTGTGCCTCTAAAGTTCAAGAACACGTCATAGGTCCGAGGGACTGTGCCTGTTTTCGCCGGCAAGAAGCTGGAAATGTACGCGGACAGATGGAGTATTACGGGATCCATTTTCTTCTTTCTTCGTGAGTTCCCTTCTCTCTTTTTTGATCCCTACTTTTAGTGCCTCTTTCTCAGTCAAGATCTGACGGTTTCAAGTCATTGTTTATACTTGCTTACAAATTGCAAGGGCCTCACCTAAAAGCGTTGACTATTTCAAAAATCGAATTCATTGTTCTTGTCTCAAGGGTAGGGGGGGGGGGGGGGGGATACTATATTATGGGTCCTCTAGAATTTTAGGCTTCTTATGATTTCAGTAGTAGTTTTAATTTTGTCCCGCAGGAACCTGTAAGTATAGTCAGTTCCTTTGTCTTTGGTTATTTTCCTCTTTCTTTATTTTGTAAATTTTATTGGATATTTAAACGACTTCAGTTGTCATTATTTTCGTTTTATAGAATCTAACATGATATGATATACTAAGCAAATTCTTTATTCTAACTGTCTTCTCTATAAGATACTAGTATCGAGATGTGGCAGCTTACCGATCCGGTTTTTGTGGCTAAAATGAAATCTCTTGCAACTCGAGACTTTATGATGGTATGGTCAAAGGCATCGCTGTCTGATGGAATCATAACAGAGAGACATATTGTGCTGCTCCCTGAGGTCCAGCTTTTCCTCCTTTGTTTATGCTTAGTTCAGCCGGAGCTATATCAAGACTATCGTTGACTACTCTTTCGTTCGATGTTGATTTGACTTCTACGCGACATGTAAGCAAATGCTACAGTGAAAGTATACGTAACACTACAAAAAAACTGTAATTTAGCTACGGAAAATTAGTGACGAACAAAAATCCGTCGCTAATTCCGATGGAATTTGCGATGAAAAAAAGCTTTTCGTCTCTAATTTGCGACGAAACAAAATTCGTCGCTACTTACAACGAAATTTGCGACGACCATTTAAAAACAGTCGTTAATTAGCGACGGCTTTATAATTCGTAGCAAAACCCGTCGCAAATTAGCGACGGATCTAAAAATCGTCGCCAATTTGCTACAGATTTTGCTACAAACTACTTTCCGTCACTAATTTGCAACAAACTTTTTTGGTCGTCGTTAATTAGCCACGACATAAATATGACGTGGCAAAATCCGTCGCCAATTAGCGACGGAACCAAAATTAGCCTCTAATTTGCGACGAAAAGTTATTTTCCGTGGCTGAATTTTAGCGACGAAAATAACTTTCCGTGGCTAAATAGTGACGAACATAACTTTCTGTGGCCAATTAGCGACGGAATAAATTTTCCGTCGCTAAAACCGAGGCAAGGAAATTTAGCCGTCACTAAAATTTAGCCACGGAAAGTTAATTCCGTGGCTAATTAGCGACGAAAAATTTATTCCGTCGCTAAAATTTAGGCAAGGAAAATTAGCCATCCCTAAGATTTAGCCACGGAAAGTTATTTCTGTCGCTAAAATTGAGGCAATGAAAATTAGCCGTCACTAAGATTTAGCCACGGAAATTTTATTCCGTGGGTAATGATGTCTCTTAACACTAAAAGAATTCATCACCCGGTTCAGAAAATTACCACAAATGATGAACAATAGATGATGACACCTTGGATCGTCGAGGAGGAAAATGCTCTTGTAAGTAGGAATAACATATGCTCAAAATGAGATGTTACGAACTCCATGATCGAGTCAATGTTAAGTGATGTGGATGGGGCGATCGTGTGTTTGGGGATTCTTCAGCAACCACAAAACCTTCTCGACGACCTTTTTCGCAAGTTCCCCTTCATGCCTGCCAATCGCCCAATAAAATTGACATAAGCTCTGAGTAGTAAAGAAGTTTGCAGTAGTAGGATCAAACTAAGTAAGCTATGAGGGGCATAAGTAAGTTTCCAGCAAATGAGTTTTGGTGGGAGTGATAGAAAGTAAGTACCCGTCAGCGATTTTCTCGGATTCCCATCCTTTGGAGGACCCAACCTCCCAGAGAGCTTCCTTCCACTCATACTTACGTTTCTTGAATTGCTTCTTTTGTGTACAACGACGCATGTTGTCTCCAAAAGAATGCAATAGGCGTTGCACGTCCGAGGGGTTCACTTTGTAGAAGATGGGCAACATCTCTTGCCCTTTTTTCTTGCATTCAACCATTTGAGCTAGCTGATCAAGGCACCAACTCGAGGAGGCAAAATTTTCAGAGAGAATCGGAATGGAAATCTTGCAGTTGTCGATGGCACTCCGAATCTCACCACTAACATCTTTACCTATTAGGGACGGATCATCGAAATTAAACACTCTGATTCTCTTGTGCACAAGTCCGCTGTAGAGGAAAGCAGCAAAGCCGCATCCAGTATCAGGGCCATGGAAGGCCAAGAAAACTTCGCTCCTTTCCTTCTCCGTGAAGTAAAGATAAACTGGGATGCCACAAGACGAATTAAAGCACTGATGATAAGATGTAGCTGGTACGAATTATACGAAAATTCGAAGAAGTCCAAGGTGACTTCTAAAAGCCACAACATCGGTCTAGGTCATTAACTGCGCAAACCTAATTGCCTTCTCTATATAGGAATCGAAGAGAGGCCAAAGCTCTCACATGATGAACACAGAGAGTATAATTGGGGATGGGAGGTGCTTTCAAAGGGAATGGGAAGATACCTGATCTTATATGGTAGTATGACATCAATATAGGAAAAAAGGGGAGCCGTTCGATCCATGCCGTCTTCAAAACACTCGAAACCTTTGCGACCACCATGTCCACCAGCTCTCCTTCATTCCTGCAAGCGTATAGTTTAGCTCATTCGCTCCCCTAATTCTGCAAGTGCACGGAGGTTCGGATTCCGATTTGTAGATTCGTAAATACATATGTATATACATACCCATTAGATATCGTCTGTGACGTCCATCCTTTAATCTTCGCTACAGAAGTCAGCGCAGACTCCCAATTTTGCACTTCTCTTGAGCTGCAATTCCTTGCATGATTCTGCAGAGCCTTTCCAAAATTACCGCGGTGCTCAAGTACATCAACGACATCTACCTTATAAAATACAGGGAAGACTGATGTGCGTTGCTTTGCGTGGCCGTCCATAATCTCAGTGAGCTGATGGAGGCACGGTTTACTCTGGGCATACTGTTCGGAGATGATGGGAATCGCGATCCTGCAATTCCTGATTGCCCGGAGAAGCTCAGGGCCTATTTCCTTTCCTAAGGAGAGGGCGTTGTTGTCCCTGAATACGTGGAACCCAGCATCTACCAGGCTGATGTAGAGGAAGTCGGCGAATCTTTTGCGAGTGTCTTCGCCTCTGAAGCTCAAGAAAACGTCGTAGTTTTGGGGCATGGCCGTTGTTTTCTTGAGCAGGTTTATGCAAGCGCACATTGGCAGAAGGACCAGTAGAACGATTGCTAAGGCGGACATCTTCCTCTTGGACTCAAGACGATGCTTTCAAGACTCGACTATTGCTTTTGGCCCTACAGACCAATTATAGGGCCACGATGTGAAAACGATAAGATCTTCTACCTTGGTAGCAGGTGACTTGCCCCCGTCCAGCCGTCCTTTAAAATTTTACCCCTTATTAAAGGGGATAAAACCCTCTTCTCAATCGTTGAATTGACTCACGTTACACACATGCAGTGATGTTAGGCAACCCGGGCTAACGCTTTCTCTCTTCTCTCTCTCTCTCCATCATTGTCGTGTCTACTGTTTCGCTTTTGCCAGAAGGGGATTACCCTAGTGGAGGAATCAATGCAAATCATTAATCAATCTTAGTTGACGTAGAAAAGACTTTGCATGCTCAGTGCGCGATTGCACCGGAGTAAAGCTATGATAACTGCAAAGGACACCATAGTATGATACCAGAAACAGATGTCCGCTTCAGTTTCCAAGAATATCCTAAGTCAGATGGATTTGGATCGCCGGTGACGAGAGATCCGGATTAGACCAGCGGAAGAGAGACCCTAAAAAAAGAGATAATTTCAAATAAGGGTATAAAGTAGAGCAACTTTCTCAAAAAAGGGTCCGGAGTGAATATTGTCTCAAATGAGGGTCTGTAATGACCAAATTATTTTAAATAGAGGCCTAAAGTGGCGAAATCGTATTAAATAAAGGTTTGAGTTTGCTGGCTGGCCAAATTTTGATTAATTTGGCTATTGAAGAGGGTTATTTTAGTAAAAAAAATATAGGTATAAAAAAATTCTTGAAAAAAATAAGAAAACAGAAAATTGCTAATGCTTCTCTGCTCTTGCTTTGTTTTTTTCTTCTTTGCTCTTGCTCTGTTTTTTCCCCTCTCACCAGGATGTAGCCCTCTTCTCTTCAATTCTCTCTTCTTCAAGACCCGAATCAATAACACTCTCGCTCTTTGCTTTTGCTCTTGCTAACATTTTGCCAACGATTTCCAGCCATTTTTAATCACCGTTTTCACCACTACTTAATGGAGACTGTGTCTATTTCCATCTCTAGTTGCTGTCACCGAAGAGCTAAATCAATTGTCATTTCCTCTCATTTTGTTGATTTTGATCCTCAAAGTTGTTTTGTGGTTACCTTAAAAGGAAAAAAATATTTATCTTACGATCATTATCATCATTCCCATCGGTATGACATTCCATGATATGTGCACGCTTCATTGACATGTTGCTTCACTAGCCTCCTCTGTGAAAAATCGGTTACAATACAAACAAAAACGAAGAAATTTATGTAAACAAAATTGCAATGGGGAGAAACATAGTAGGCAAAAATTTTCATTTAGCAAATGATAGATTAGTTGAAAACGAAGAAACATTGCAAATGAAGAAACGAATGAAGACAAACAAAGCATAAGAACCAAGGAAGAGAAGAAACTAAGTATTTGGGGTTTTTGTTTTAGAGTTTTTAAGTTTTGATATAAGAAGAAGACGGGGATGAGAAATACTGATATAATTGTTTTTTCTTGCCTTTTGTATTTAAGAGTTCTATTTTAGACCTAATCTTTTTACTGAAATACCCCTCTTCAATGGCCAAATTAATCAAAATTTGGCCAACGAGCAAACTCAACCTTTATTTAATATGACTTGGCCACTTTAGGCCTCTATTTGAGACATTTTGGTCATTGCAAACTCTTATTTGAGACAATGTTCATTCCAGGCTTTTTTTTTTTTGAGAAAGTGACTCTACTTTGGACCCTTATTTGAATTTTTCCCTTCCGAAAATGTAAAATATTGAAAGCTAGTCCAAATTGTCTTTTATAATCAACTTTCCAAATGACAATTTTTTTTTTTGGTAATCGAGATGTCCGGGTCAGTTTGCGCGCACCTCGACTATTTTTCGGGGGAGACTAGCATATCAACTCACCGCCCTGGCCCCCCCCCCCAATTAAATCACAAGCATTATCACAAGAAATTGAATCCAATACCTCAGCAAAATTCAAATTCGCTCTAATTAGCAGGGCTAACCATGGGTAGATTCCAAATGACAACTTTCATCTTAAAACTAAAAGAAAAATCTCACTAAACGCCCTCACATTTTTCCATGGAGCTTTGGGACCCCAAATGACTTCCAAAATGCCTAACCAATATGACTTTTTGCTGTAAAGCGGCCATCTTTCCAAGAAGGTAACCTCTAAACCTCAATCCAACTTTGGGTGCATTTGATTCGTCTTTTTCAATGAGTTTTAGAAAAACGTGATGTGTTCAATAGTTATTCTTAAAAGGGTTTTATGATAAAATGCTGGTATTGAAAAGATTGAAAGTTGAAAGTGAGTTCTACTAACTTTTAATATTTTCCTCAAAATCCATTTACCTCTCCCTGGGTACTTGGTGGATAATATTCCCATCGATTTTCTCTTTCTTTTTTTGGCAAAATAGATCTGAGCCGAACACATACCCTCGTTGGTACACCATCGTCCTTGCTTGGATTTCAGTTAACAGCATCATATCGTCCGAGGACAAAAACAGAAGAAGAACCAAAATTACACTAGTAGAAAAAACAAATTTGTCGCTTGCGCAACGAAAGGCCATTTGACCCGATCCGAACAGGACTCCCCTCACTCTTCCCCCGCGGTCCATCTTAATTGAACCGGCGGTTTATTTATAATCGTTAAACCCCTCAGAAAACCCTGAAAGAGCTTCGCTGAGAATGTCTGGCGCCTTCACTGCACCGCCGATCCTCCCTCAGAAGCTGCTCTTTCCGGCAAGTTCCTCTTTTTTTGCCTTTTGTTTTCTTCCCTCGATTTTCTTCATGCCCATTTTGGGAATTATACTCTTCGGATAGAGATTGAAGAATCGGGCGCTGTCCACTCTTCAGAATCTGATTGGGAATAAGCGGGTATTGGGTCGATGGAGCAACGGGCAAAAAGTCGGAAGCTTTGTGGTAAAAGCAGGTCCAAAGAAGATATCTTTTGGCAAAGAATGCAGAGAGGCTCTTCAATCTGGGATTGATAAGTTGGCTGATGCTGTTTCTGTTACTATCGGACCTAGAGGCATGTGGACTCTTCTCTTTCTTCTTCTGAAATTCCTTTTTTTTCTGTCAGTTTAATCTTGGAACTATTTGTTCATCCGATTATTTGTTTACTATTATTTTTTTTTTCGGTTGTTGTCGAGCTGCAATTAGTATTACTATAGTGGCCGTTTGGATAGAGAGAGATATTGGGTTTTAGTTTATTAGTTGCGAGGGAGCTGGGTTGTCTAGTTTTGTGCAACATTGGATTTGAGAGTTATCTTGAAGGTGTATGCGCAGAGTTGTGCTCTTCTAGCTTGGGTTTAGTGTAAAGACTTTTTCTTTTGTCAAGGGGGGCAATGCTAGCTGTTCCGAACTTTTAGCTCCTACGTCAAGCTGACTGACCTGTCTTGCTTTCTAGATTCCTTTGATATTTTCTTCTTCATTCCCTTTTTTGTTGCTTCGGTTCCTTATCCTTCACCATGATCTTGAGGTCAGAGCATTCTTATATATCCTACTCACGGGGGGATAGTTATATGACACTGCACACGCACCATTGAGTTGTTTTGGTTATGATGGGAAATAATTATAGGCAGAACACAGTCCCCTCATTAGAAAAAGAAATTTCTTCGATATATGGATATTTTACAGTGCTTTACATAAGGTATATGCAAATTCTGTTTAGGTTTTACTAATCTAGAGGCATGACAAGTTTTTGTCTGATCCTTTTCTGGAAGTATGCTTACAAACTCATGCATATTCAACATGCATTTAGGGTCTATTTGACATGATCTGTTTAATCATTCCTACTGTCCATGAACTCAATAACATTATTAATTTGACAAGCTCTGTTAATTGATTCTATAGCATGTCGTGTAAAACAATTCTTAGGAAATATTTTAGTATTTCGCTTTTGCCCTCATTAAAATAATTGACAACTCGCATGTTCATGGTATAATAGCGTGATGCCATACATAATCCTATTGCAACTCCAAAACTCAAAGATGACTTGTTATTAAGCGTGTAACATGACATGTCTGACAATTTTTCGAAAGTATGTTCTTGTAAATAAATCTTTAGAAGTTTATACCATGTGCATCATTATCTTACACGTCATTATGTAAATGTGTGAAAGTTGTCATGTTGATATCAATGGCATATAGACCATTTTTCACTAACATGCTGTTGTCTAATCCAACCCCATTTCGCATCATACATCGTAAGCACTTCGTGGAGAGGAGGATAAAGTTGAAAAGTAAGAGAGACAATGGATGCTGAAAACTAGAGGTCTGATGTTAGTCTTCTGTAGGACAACCAAGGTTTCATTTGTAAAGTGCTCAGTCGAACTGGAATTTCAGCTAATGCAGCCAGATGATTTTTTTTTTCCTTTGTCAATTATACATGCTTAGGCAAGAATCATCAAGATTATTAATACTATGCTAAGGCTTTTGTTTTTGCTTTTTATGTTATTGATATATATATATATATATATATATGTATGTATGTATGTATATATAGACTGGTATGAGAAAGTCCTTTTAAAGGAAAATTCCTTGCAACAAAAAATATAAATTTGTCTGATCAAGTATTCCTCAACTAATCATAGTATAGATTCATGTTTTTTCCAGATATGATCAAATTATTTGACTGATTCTACCGTTATGGCCTAACTGATTTATTTAGTTTCTCTTTACTTCAGGCCGCAATGTTGTCCTCTCAGAGTCCAAATCTCTGAGAGTAGTAAATGATGGTGTCACAATTGCCCGAGCGATAGAACTTTCAGATGCAATAGAGAATGCTGGGGCAATGTTAGTCCAAGAGGTCATACATGGTTGATAGTTACTTCTCTCCAGAAGCTTGCTCTCACGCTTATACTTTTAAAATTCTATCTTTGCGCTCAAATGTATAAGTTTCCAGGTAGCTGGCCGCATGAATGACTTGGCTGGTGATGGCACAACTACCGCAATCATCTTGGCTCGAGCAATGATTAAATCTGGGTTGTTGGCGGTTTCATTTGGGGCTAATCCAATCTCTATAAGAAAAGGAATGGATAAGACTGTAAAAGAATTGGTCAGGATTTTGAAGGAAAAGAGCTTTCCTGTAAAAGGGAGTGATCATATCAAAGGTTAGTGATTAATCCTTAATTATATTGCGCTTGTCCAAGAGATGAGCTATTCATGATGAATTCTGAAATTTTTTTCTCCATTTTGCAGCTGTGGCTTCTATCTCTGCTGGAAATGATGACTTTGTCGGAAGGATCATTGCTGATGCTATAGAAAGGATTGGACACGATGGAGTAATCTCTATTGAGTCTTCATCATCTTCTGAAACCTTTGTTCTAGTTGAAGAAGGAATGAAGGTGGTGAATTTTGCTTAAGGTTTAAAATAATAAGGAGTTGAATGATTGTTTCCTTGCAAAATGTGGAAAGACTTCTTTATTTCTTATGCTCTTTCACGAGCTCTCATCTTCTAAACTCTGTCTCCTGAAGGGATAAATTCTTCCAATTGGATGCATCAACAGCTCCTGAGCTTATTGAATGAATACACGTCTTTCGATAATAGATCTCCTTCATGTGATTTCCTCACTTAAGTCGGATTTTTTTCTGCCAGATTGATAAGGGCTATATGTCGCCTCATTTCATTACGAACCAGGATAGATCTCTCGTGGAGTTTGAGAATGCCAAAGTCCTTGTAACTGATCAGAAGATTTCAGATATAAAGGAAATCATTCCTTTGCTGGAGAAGGCAGCTCAATTAAGTGTTCCATTACTAATCATTGCAGAGGACATCTCAAGGCAAGTATTGGAAACACTTGTTGTGAACAAAATTCAAGGCTTGCTTAATGTAGCTGTCGTGCAATGTCCAGGATTTGGAGAAGGAAAGAAAGGTGTCTTGCAGGACATTGCTTTATTGACAGGTGAACTTGTCAAGCGTGGCAACCTTTGTTTGTAAGCTGTCTTAAGTTCTTTCAAGAAGCACTCATTTATTCAAACCGCATGATGAGTTTTTCCATCATTAGATTCTGCTTTTTTTTTTGTTCCATTAACTTTGTAATGACAGCAGGTGCTGATTTTATCTGTGGAGACTTGGGTCTGACTCTTGATGGTGTGACGTCCGATCAGCTTGGCATTGCTAGAGTAGTAACCATCAGTAGTAACTCAACTATCATTGTTGCTGATCCTTCTACTAAAGCTGAAATCCAGGCGAGGATTTCACAGATTAAGAAGGATTTAGCTGAAACCAGCAGTGCATACCATTCGCGCAAACTTGCAGAAAGAATTGCCAAACTCATTAGTGGAGTTGCTGTTATTAAGGTTTGCAAGATCTTACATTCTTGTGTAGACAATTTCCACTCACACATAGTCTATTAAGCACCTTGTTTGAGGAACTAAAGATGTATAAAGCTCATGAATTGGAGATCCTACTGATTTCCTCAGAGAGGAATAATTGCACGTATTTATCAGACTCCATATTCTGTATTGTCTATGAGTTCATCAGAAAGTTCTATGAAAGCAATTCAGTGTAGTCTCAATTTTCATATTAAGCAATGTGGATTCAATTTAGGTAGGAGCACACACTGAGGTGGAACTTGAAGACCGGAAACTTAGAATAGAGGATGCAAAGCAGGCTACCTTTGCTGCGATGGATGAGGGAATCGTACCTGGTGGTGGTGCTGCTTATGTACATCTTTCTGAGTATATTCCTTTGATTAAGAACAAGATGGAAGATCAAGAGGAGCAGATTGGTTCTGACATCATAGCAGCAGTATGCTTTCTACTTAATTTCTTTGTCTCTTTGAGCGCATCATTCTGTGTGCAATTTAAATTTCAGCAAGCCGTTTGATGGAAACTGAGATGGTTGGCGCTTGACGAAATGTTATTCATGCATACCTAGTTTGGTCCAATGAGTATCCACTGGTGCCTTTGTTGTCTAGCAAATCAGCAATGTTGTTGTGCAGTGATGATGGCGGCTTTGATGATATAGAGTGATGAACCATGGGCAAGTTATTAATGATTGTGCCAAATATATTTGTAACAGAACATGCTTGGGCAGATTTCTTGATTAGTCTATACTTTATTTATCAATAGTTTGAGGGGAATGGTGGTGTTGCATGTCAAATGAATAGTTCAAATTGGTGGGAGTAGTTGCTATTGCCAAATAAATAAATGTGAGACAACATAGACAAGGCCTGAAGCTGGCATTACCTGATATGAGGGTGTGTGCAATGGTTCTGGAATGGATATGCTTTCTCACTGTTGATCCTCGAATTCTTTACATCAACTTTTTCTTAGCTGTATGACCACCTCTTAGGTGGGCTTGAGGAAACTATGTTCTGCTGCTTTTTTTTTTTTTTTTGGGGGGGGGGCAATGATAACCTGCCCTATGTCTTCTATAATTTCTTGGGCTTCCTAAGTAGAATGCATCGAGTTGAGGATTGTTTCTAGCATTTTGCTTTTGTTCTGGAGGTTTCTTTGTTCTCATAGGTGGTCAATTATGGATTGCCATTGCAGGCACTCCTTGCTCCAGCAAAAGCCATTGCAACTAATGCAGGAGCAGATGGCGATACCGCAGTGGAGAAAACCCGAGCATGCAGTTGGGAAATCGGTTACAATGCAATGACGGGCAAATACGAAGATCTTCTCAGTGCTGGAGTCATAGATCCATGCAAGGTTTCAAGGTGCGCACTACAAAGTGCAGTCTCCATTGCAGGGACAGTCCTGGCTACCCAAGCAATATTGGTGGAGAAAATGAAGAAGCCCAAGCCACCCATTCCACTTGTCCCTGGAATAACACCTTAAAGTAAAACGAACGAGCGAATGCTTCATTTCTCAGGATAAATGCTGAGTCAGAGCTTCCTTGATGAAAGATATTTATGCTTCATTGATGCGTGCTTTTCAAAACAAAGAAGGGCACAACATATTTTGGGGAAGCTGGAGCGGGGTAACCTCACTTATCTGGCTGGTCTTCGAGATCTGGCGCTATCATAATTGAAGTAATCGAGGCTGGATGTCAAAAGCTGAATTGTTTCTCCGATTAAGCACAACCACATTTCCCTATTCTGTCCAACATGTGAAAGTCTCTCTCACACACACATTGTTCAACAAACCCTTGTTCATCTGATGTTCTCCAATGTTTAATACCTTCTACTTTCTTAATGCTGAGTGAGTGTAATGCCTTGTACTTTGAAGATAGTTAGCAGCATCACAAGCATAGAGGATTGCCCTTCGGCACTTATTTGGGGGTTCTCACCTTCTGTATTTTAAAACATTGCATTGTCATCGATGTTAGAAAGTCAGTTTTGAGATGGCGCTTTCCTTTTTTTCAAAGAACATCAAAGGGTTGACTGGCAGGAAAAGGTCCCTCTTTAAGTTTTCCCATTCACTTCAATCTGAAGAAGGTGAAAACTTGGTAAGTTGGCGTCATCGGTTGCATACGTTTGTTTTAGCCCACGTTGCTCTCATGCCATTTTGCAACTGATGTAAGCAAGTATGTCATCAGTTGCATCGGATGAATTTTAAAAGGGATTCAAGATGGATGAAACAGGCTCTCTAGGATTAGTGCTCCACAGAAATGACTTTACTTTGAAGCTCACTCTAAGAAGAGCACAGATGGCTACGATGGACCAACGTGTCTATGCTTTATAGGTGAATACAGCCACATTTTGCGCAGTGAGAATGCAATCATGTTGGCTTGATGTCTAAGCTAAGTATGTTTGTTTATTTTTGTCCCTTCTCATTCCTGTCCTGATGAGCTGATCCCATCAAACTCCACTTCCATAAAAAAGAAGTCAATGACTTGTAAAGAGGAAAAAAAAAAAAAAGCAAGGGGTTTGAAGATCATGCATCCCACTCCCTTGGCATTATCTTAGCTTATTTTTTGCTCTTGCTATGATCGATCCATTTCAATTTTGTTACTTTGTTAGTAACAAAAGAAGGAAAAAAAAAGAGGTGGGAAGATGTAAATATAACGTAAGTTCGAATAGGAAATCTAATCCTCCGTCGTAAGGTTAACTCCATGCTTTTCACGAGAAAATGATGAAGAGCTGAGATAAATCAGAATGGAGCTAGAAGTAGGGGTCTTCAATGTCCTAGTGTAGTTATCTGGTCCATGACTTGTTTCCCAAACATACATAATGCCTTAGGGAAGGGTCAAGGTGCTTCTGAAGTCTATGGATTGTATGTTTCTATCAATGTAGGACCACACAGCTTATTTAACAAATTCAATGAGCTAAAACATTGAACAATTTTTCATAATTATCTAAATGCGTACGGAAAGCGTTGATTGCATGATTTGGAGGGTAAAAGAGCGATGATTGTATCTATAGAGCTTATCATACCGATACTGTTACGAAAATCTAAAGTGATGATTAGCTCCATCAACATAGAATAGATTTTGGGAAAATTTTATTGATTTGATATTTATTCATGGGAAGATAGTAAGTCTTTCATACCTTTTTTTTTTTTATATGCGGAAATGTATTATAATACACAAAGACGGTCTTGAACCCCAGACGATATGTAGGGAAAATAAGAATACGACACGACATGACACTTGTACTTTGGGAAAATTACATAATTGATCTATGAAATGTACTGTATGAAAATATTCAATGTGTAATTAATGGAAGAATCATATTTATAGTCCAGGGATTATCTAGTTTGATTTTTGTATTGATGTGAATTGATATATTCATGTAAAATGTTTCAAATTAGTACGGAAATATTGCGAATTACAAACATGATTATGATTTATCGAAATGAATTAGGGATACGACTATATGATTATGATACGTAAATCATGAATTGACGAGCCATCCTGTCGTGCGCGCGTGTACGCGCCGCGCCGCGTCTCATTCACTCGCGGCCCAATCTTCTCCTTCTCCTTCTTCTTCTTCATCGTGGGATTAGAGTTACATCCTCTGCTATAACTGCTTCGGTAAACCACTCTGCTCCTCTCCCTAAAACTCTCTCTAACTCTCTCTCACTCTTTCAGATCTGAAGCGAAAGCTCTTCTACTCCAAGTTCCTCCTCTCTCTGCCTGCTCTGGAAAGTGCGACGGGGAAGAGAGATTGAATGCGCGTTTGACGAATGTCGTTTCCGCGCCGGCTCCCGGATTCTTCTTCTCCGGCGGATCGCTGAACGAGAGGTCGGTCGGTCTCCCTTTTTGACTTCTGGTAAGAAGGAATGAGCATTTGCTAGAAGGCTTGCCTCTTGGAAATCGTTGTGCTGCGGGTTGATTAGGAAGTGGAGCTGCTAATTTTAGGAGGAGAATGTCGCTTCTTGTGATCGTTTGCTTATGTTTTCTTTATGGTAATGCGCGGTCAGTTGTTGATGCTTACTGTCTTTCGTGGTTGAATTTGAGCACGTTTTCCCCCGTCTGTGCGGGCTTTACTCCAGTACTGATGGTTGATTAAGGAGCTCAGATACTAAATTTGGCTAAACCGTAGAAATGTCGCTTATCCGAATTGTTGTCGTTTCATGCTTTTTTCTTTTTGTGTGGATTACGCACGAACGGAAGGACGGATAAAATGTTGAACCTTAATTTTTTCACTTCAAGTGTTTGTGCTTTATCGTTCCCACGATGCAAGCTTAGAAGCAACTTCTCCAAAAATTTGAGGGGACTGGAGTCCATTTCTCTCTCTTTCTTTCTCCATGCGCACCGACATGTGTTTTGAGCACTCTCTTGGGAGCAGTTTTCCAGTTGTACTGACTCTGTGCTGGAAGAATAGTGGTTCTGTGTCTTGCATGCTTCAGCACCTAGTATGCTCAGTTTCTATTTCATAGCTTCTTGACTACAGTCACGGGAATATTTCCTTTTTTACTTGCTAATTCAGTTCCTCCTTCTCCTATTTGCATTTGGCACAATTTTTACCTGTAAATTTTTTTAGCTATCTTTTACTTGCAAGATGATTGAATTGTCCACAAGTGCCCCTCATTCAAATGCTTGATTGCAGACGCCTAGTGTAATTATTGATGGCGAAATCGCGGCAACATCTTCCCAGCCAAGATATATCAATGTCATCCACTTCCTCTAGGTCAAGAGAATGGGAAGGTCCCTCGAGATGGACTGAGTACCTTGGCTCTGATATGACTTCTCCTGCCACAACCAGGGCCTCTAGGAGTGTGGGTCATGATGAACAGGTCCAGAGCACAAGTGGATCCCAGAAGGGTCTGAACATGCAGTGGGTAGTTCAACTTCATGAAGTTGCAGAAGGCCTCATGGCCAAAATGTATAGACTAAACCAGATTCTTGACTACCCGGATCCTGTTAATCATCTGTACACAGAATCATTCTGGAAAGCCGGCTTGTTCCCCAATCATCCGAGAATATGTTTGTTGCTCTCGAAGAAATTTCCAGAACATTTCAGCAAACTACAGCTTGAGCGTGTAAGACCTGGTATTCTTTTCTTTTTAACTTCCTATAAATGCTGGAGGTCAGTCCACTCAAACCATTAAGTTTAGCGAATGATTGGAGAACATGAATGCAGGTTGACAAAGTTGCCTTGGATGCGTTGCATGATGATGCCGAAGTTCATCTACAAAATTTGGAACCATGGATTCAGGTCAGACATCTTTATACTTCGTTTCACGTTTGGGTTCAACAGCTGAGATTGGGAAGATAAAGTTGTTTTTCTTATTGCAAATAAGATAGCTTTTATACCCACTTGCCTTATGCTTTAACCATCTGTTACTCCTGAAATCAGCACTTCTTTGCACTGAGTTTGTTAAGCTTGTTTACCTAATCTCTCCACTAGACATGATGCAAGGTCTTGCCACTATGCATTGTTTTATGAAGAGCTCGAGCTCGACTATTAGTATTTGTGGAATTGCTGCTAAAACACTCTTGCAAGATTTGTTAGTTTGTTATTAGATTGACGTATAGACAGCTTACCTGGTGATTTTTGTGGATCAGCTCCTTCTGGACTTGATGGCATATCGAGAACAAGCTCTGCGACTTATTCTGGATCTGAGCAGTACAGTCATTACCCTGCTGGTATGGTGCTGAGTTGGTTTTTTCTTCCATGTATCAAAACTATTGTTGGGTTTGGTTAGATAGTGGTGTTTGCAAGCTCATCCAGAGTCTTTTTGCTTATTGATTTCTCAGATATGGCAATTTCTATATGATAGAATGATGGCTGATGGGCAGCTAAGTCTGGCTTCTTTGTTTTTCTCTGAAATCTCTGATAACTTGAGACAGTCTTTTGCAGCCACATCAGAATTCACTTATTCTGCATGCTTTTATGGATCTCTTCTGTTCGTTTGTCCGTGTC
Source organism: Melaleuca alternifolia (assembly GCA_019926035.1). Taxonomy (NCBI): domain Eukaryota; kingdom Viridiplantae; phylum Streptophyta; class Magnoliopsida; order Myrtales; family Myrtaceae; genus Melaleuca; species Melaleuca alternifolia. The sequence goes on from JAGKPW010002158.1 coordinate 3,027,832, forward strand.
AATCTCTTCTCTGAGAAGGCAAGTTTTCTTTTGTGTTACCTATTAGTATTCCCTGCTTGATTTACTTTACTTGACCAGTGTCGCAAATTTATATGCATTTCTTCCTGGAAATGTCTGTTCTCACCTGAATCTTATTTTTATCTTTTTTCAGCTACCCAGGAAAATGATGCTGCAAACTTACAACCTTGTACACTCAATGGCAAGAAATGAGCGAGACTGTGACTTTTACTATAGGTTGGAACCTTCACTATTTGTTATATCCAACTTTTTTTCTTCTTTTCACTCCAATAGAATGCAATTTAACCAAAGTTGCCATGGATTCATGATTGGTTTGATTCTTATACCTGCCTGATTCCTCACTTAGCAAAAGTTACTTTGTTTTGATCATAATTGTGTGGAGGGAAGTAGTAATTAGTACAGGACTTGGTAAGTATAAAGTCATTATTATTTACTTTCGTAGAGTCCTGAGGGCTCGCATAAGGCACTTGGGTGCATTTTTTTCGGGTCAATACTGAAATTTTTTTTTAATTTAATCTTTGAGGTCCACAATTCTCCAGCGTGTATCTGATGGACTAATCTTTAAAGTCAATGTGACTTTAGGATGATTTGGTAAAGGACATCAGTATCTGATGGAAACAAAACAGAGAGAAACATATTTAGCTGCTGACTAAGGTTCAGCTTTTCCTCAAGTCTGCCTGTGTTGGATTTATATGTTGTATCTGCAGTGTATGTAGGAAAAATACACATGCATCAGAGAGAGTTAATGAAGCAGAGACCACGCCCATCTTTGAATGTAGTTAATTGAGTGATTAGCCTACTTTTCTGGGTCTATTTATGCTTTCTTATTAAGGCTATTGTCGACTAGTCTTTTATTACATGTTGCTTCAATTATAAAGCAATATGTAAGTGAATGTTATTGTTGAATAATGGGGAGCTTAAATACATAGAATTTGCTTTTTCCATTGATTATAATATTAAGAAATAAGGCATGTTTGGAGTCCAGAATTCTTCATACATAATGGTCATGTATGCGCATGATTCAGCCAGGTTGACCTGAAAGAAAGGTCTGAACGGGCAGGACGCTGAGGCTATATTGACATTCCCATTTGCGTCAAGATTAATCTCTCATTTGAGACTCAATAAGTGCATTGTGCACATAACAAAACAGGGTTAAATCCATGATTGAAGCAGAAGCAGAATAACCAGAATAGACTTCCATAAGACCCAGGCTTCAAATTAGGACCTTAACCTTTTCTGGACGAATGAGGGTTTATCGTGAAAGTTTCATGATTGTTATATTTGTTTAGAAGTTGGATCCTAATTTTTCCAGCTTTAGTTTGAGCACTACCAGCACTAGTATTCTGATTGTATCAGTATCTTTGCTTGCAAGTCTACCTATTCTTCATATTTTCTGTGCTCTATCTGAACTGCAGGTTGGTGCAGTTCATAGACTCTTATGATCCACCGTTGAGGGGACTGCAAGAGGACCTCAATTTTGTCAGCCCACGCATTGGGGAGGTCAGTTACATATTTGGGCTTTTAAAATATCAATTGAACTTTTTGTCCTAGTGTTATCAGCCACATCTAAATTGGCCTTCTAGTCGTGGACAGATTTTAAACAATAGATATATCCCCTGTTATCTGACCATGGAGATCTCATGATGAAGCTGTTTTCTTCAGGTTTCCCCCCCTCTTGATGGATGCAATCTGTCATTTAGAATCTTAGATAATAGCACTAGTATCTCTTGCTGATCTGCTATGCAGAATAATAATATTTAACATAATAGCTCATGTCATCCTTTCATCATAGTTCTTTACCTATCAAATCATCAGAAAAATGTTTGTTGTTAATCCCCCAGCACTGACTTTTAAAGGAATGTGTTACTTATGGTTGCAACATGCGGCTTGATACCGGAATCTCAGATGACCCTGAAGTCGCTAGTGGTTATCTTGTGGGCTTGTCTCCTGTTATTATTTTCGAAGGTTTCTTACGAATATTATGCAATTTATACCTTTATTTTCCTTTTTCAGGTCTTAGAGGCTGTAGGTCCAATAATTTTTCTCTCTACAGATACAAGGAAACTAAGGAATGAGGGATTCTTAAGTCCATATCATCCGAGATACCCGGATATACTAACCAATTCTGCTCACCCAATGGTGAGTCTCACTTTGAATCGGAATGAAGCTTTTTAAATTTCAGCTGACCTGATTTTTTCTCTCTTGATGCAAATTCTACATGCAGAGAGCACAAGATCTTGCAAATGTTACTTGCTATAGGGAGTGGGTATTGCTGGGTTATCTTGTTTGTCCTGATGAGCTGCTTCGTGTTACAAGCATTGATATTGCTCTGGTAATATGAAACTTTTGAGGTTCTGTTTTAACCCTGCAATAATTATTTAAGCAAGTGCTGCATCTCTATTACAGCAGACTTAAAGATTCTGCGTGCCTAGTCTAATATGAGCAATTGTGTAAAGTTCGTGGTGCTGAATTTTCGTTTTAATGCATGTTGCTCAGAAAACCACATTGGCCACATAATCGCCAAAAGATATTTTCAATCTAATATTAAGTTTAGTTTGAATGCAAATTCAACTTTTTGAGGACGACAACAATAGTAACATAACTATGTTTCTTGAAGATGCGAATATGTGAACATTGTTAGGTTACATAATAAGTACAATTGATCTATTAGGCTTGCAAGCTTTGTGCCACTAATATCAAGCTCGAGCTTGACTTAATTGTTACTTGAGTTACTCAAACCTGAATTAGGGGAAAAAAGAGTCAAGCTCTAGTAATAGCTATATATTAAACATTGGACTATAGTGTTGTTGAGGGATACTACTCCAAGTGCAATGCTTCAACATGCAGCTTCATACACTCGAAGACAAGTTTTTTTTTATAATGTTCTGATGTAGAGTTTTGAATGATTTAAGCTATTTGTAAAGTACTTGTTGTAAAACTGAACCTTTTTAATGTTTAAAACCTTGAATAATATCATACTTTCAATATTTTAGTAGCTGAGAGTTGCAGTTGTAGCATTGACTTTGTCAACTGCCAATTTCCATTTGTTTGGGGACCTTACATGAATGAGTACAAAAACAGATCCCTGATGGCGAAGTTTCTGGTTTACTGGTGCTTTTTTGGGTGACTTTTTTTTTTTTCGGGTAGATTCATGTTGCTAAATATCATCTTACTTTGGTGTCTTACTTGTTTTGACACTTGATATTTAGGTAGTACTGAAGGAAAATTTGATCCTCACACTATTCAGGGATGAGGTGAGTCTGATTGGCTATTATGGAGATGGATTCTTGTCTTATCTTTTTTGATTTCGAACTTACTCTTAAAATCTGCAGTACGTGCTATTGCATGAGGATTACCAATTGTATGTCTTACCAAGGATACTAGAATCAAAGAAGATGGCAAAATCTGGTCGTACAAAGCAAAAAGAAGCAGATCTAGAATATAGCATTGCGAAGCAGGTTGAGAAAATGATCAGGTATGGTTAAACTCCTACTCTAATTAGCTGTAATATGACATGTGGAACGAGGAAAGCCGTATAAACTGATAAATGATTTTCCAATTTTGATGTAATAGCGCACAAGAAGTTCACTTTCGACATGCTACTCCTGGGTCCTTGCCTGTTTTGCTTGACATTTTCCTAGATTGAGTATGAACTTATTGTTTGCTTTAACTTATTTGTAAGAAGATTTTATTAAACGCACATACTAAAGGGACTTATCAGGTCATAACTTATGCTTTTGGAATGTGAAAAGATGCATTTTACATGTTTGATTTTCTGCTTATGTGCGAATTTATTCTACTTTGCTAAATCTCAATCTCTTGAAACATGAACTTCAAAAAATAACAAGCTGCTCTTACCCATTTTGGAATGGTGAGGAGTGATCAATGTTGTTGATCCCCAAGAGTCGGATGCAGAATCTGTGTTTATCACAAAGTAATACGTTTATACCATATTTCAAGGGTTCATCTTATAGCTTACTATGTTCAGACTTTGAGTACCCTTGCAAGGGCAGGTGGGCTTTTATGTCTTAGCTTACCATGCACAATCAGCAGCTTTCAGCAGGAAAGCTGCTGATTGTTGTGTTTTTGTCTGACAACCATAACCTTGGACACTCCTGTTCAGTGTGGATATTGTGGGGGTAAGACTCTGGGACTATGTACATTTAGTAGGCAGATGTTCCTCATTCGTACAGGTGAATCAGATCACTTTCTGAAAAATTCAGAGTGTCAGGATTGTCAAGGACTGTCTGTATTTAACCTTCTTAGTGCTACCATGTCATTTTTGGTACATCACTTATATCTGAGCTAATGGTTCTACATTTTTGACTGTCGCAGTGAAGTGCATGAGCAAGCACTATTCTCTTGTGATGCTATTCACCGTGAAAGAAGAACACTGTTAAAACAAGAGATTGGAAGAATGGTGCTGTTTTTCACTGATCAGCCTAGTTTATTGGCACCAAACATACAGGTAACTATTTTGGGTTGCTTTGATACATCATGTCATTGGGCCTCTTATCATGAGAAATGACCTTGGCATCCCTTACTTTGTCAGTCACTGCTGTCATCAATCTCAGACTGCTAGGACCAAGAAGAGGATGATGTAAAATAACATCAGCATTATTATATTTTTCAATGGGATAATGATTGAAAGAAGTGCTAGGTAATTTTCAGAAAAAAACAAGTTTGCCTCCAAGCAAACAAATCCGAGGGTTTTTGTAATATTCAATGTGATCTAAGGGTTATCTACTTTTTGTGAGAACATCATATGGCTTATGATTAACCATGCTTTACTCTCTGTTTGTTTGATGCTGTTGCCATTGTACTAGAATGATTGAGGGTAGCTCTGATTCTCATCATATGGCTGATATTGATGCTTGCCTTATCCTTCTTGGTCTGTTGGTTTTTTCCTGCAGATGGTGTTTTCTGCCTTGGCTTTAGCTCAATCTGAGGTTCTTTGGTACTTCCAGCATGTAGGGATTGTATCCTCAAAATCAAAAAGCACTCGTGTGGTGCCAGTAGAAATAGTAAGTTGTCTTTAATCTTATATTAACCTCTGCCTTGTTGCATCAGTCGAGAGTAGCTTTCTTTCCCAGGTTTTACCAGTGTAGCTTAATTTTAATATGTTATGAATGTTGTTTCAGGATCCAAGTGATCCAACTATTGGGTTTTTATTAGATGGAATGGACCGTTTGTGCTGCTTAGTCCGCAAGTATATTGCAGGTTGGATTCTCTGTTTGCGTCTTTCATATAAAGGACAGAGTACATGTCTCTGTTTAATATACCATATTGATTAAGTTCCAAAATTTTTCTCGTGGAAAATGATCCTTTCTATGCACGTTGTACATTATGGTTTCTAAATCAATGGTTCATACTTCTGGCTTTTGAGATAATTAATGATGCCTTGTGACAGAAATCTCACTTTTTTTTTTGCTTTCTCAATGCACCAACTTTCTGTTTTATTGGTCACATGAGCACTGTGTAAATTATTTTATGATGTTTGTGCAGCAATACGAGGGTATGCGTTATCATATCTATCTTCATGTGCTGGTAGAATACGGTTCCTACTAGGTACTCCTGGAATGGTGGCTCTTGATCTGGGTCCAAACTTGAAAGGACTGTTTCAGCAGATTGTTCGGCACCTTGAAAATATACCAAAACCTCAGGGTGAAAATATTTCTGCCATAACGTGTGACCTATCTGTAAGAACTCATTTTATCTCAACTGTCAATGGTCAGATATAGATTTAAGAACTTTCTGAAAGTCAAGCATCACATAGATAGTTTTTGCAGCATGTTGCCAACTTATGTCAACACTGCCATCCAATTTTGAGTTTCATTGTCTCTCAGTCTTTCAGATCCTTTTCTTAATAACTGCATCTATTTCATTCGTAACTTATTTACAAAATAATGATCTATCATTACTGATCAGGAATTCCGAAAGGATTGGCTGTCGATATTGATGATTGTCACGTCTTCACGTTCATCAATAAACATCAGACATTTGGAGAAAGCTACTGTTTCTACCGGAAAGGAAGGGTTACTGTCCGAAGGGAATGCAGCGTACAATTGGTCTAGGTACATTTATGATTGCAACTCTACTTGCTGTTCACTTTGTGGAAGATAATTTTTTTTTTTGGCAATGTAATGTGGTGCATGATTTTCCAAATAATATTGGAGATCCACATCAAACTATATATCAAATTGCATGGTACAAGAAGAATATAATTAAAGCATTAATTACATATGAAACTAAGTTTAAAAGACAAAATGTCTTCGGATTAATTTGGTTGGTATGGATCTTGACATATACTACAACATGAAATATCAATTTTTCAATTCATCTTTTACTTACTGACAGCGAAACTTCTGCAGTTTATAGTACATCTAGATTTTATACTTGCATTTCCAATTTGTGAATTTGCATGTGCACGCTGGTGAAGGATCTGTCAGTCTTCCTAAGGTTTGCAGATCCAAGCAATCCACTTGTAGCAGTTTCTTCCATCCAAAATATAATAAAATATGAAGAAGCTGTTGCAGTTTCATCTTAACGAAAATTCCAATTTGCTAGCTCAACCATTAAGTTTCTTCAGCATAAGTTTACTTTAATCTCTTCCCTCCGAGATTTCAGTTGGCAAAAAAGTGAAATTCCTATATTGATGCTTAGATTGGAGACAAATGGCATAAATAAATCTGATGATTTAGGTGTGTCGATGAACTAGAGCTTCAATTATCAAAGCATGGAAGTCTTAAAAAGCTCTATTTCTACCATCAGCACCTTACCGCAGTGAGTTCAGCTTTCTCTGACCTTTGGCTCCTTATTAGAGTAGACGTTATGTAGTTGTGATTTAAACTCGTGTGACTATTGGATTAGGTATTTAGAAACACTATGTTTGGACCGGAAGGACGCCCTCAGCATTGTTGTGCATGGCTGGGAGTTGCTAGCAGCTTCCCAGAATGTGCTTCTCCAATTGTCGCCGAGGAGGTAACCCCAGACATGATCTAGCCACAGGGATTATAAATGACTTCTGTCTTTTATCTCTTTCTTGTTAGCCTGCAGATTCGAATAAAAGAGGCATGATTTTGCAATGTAGAATCATTGGCGAATCTTTATTTTGGAGAAATTATGAATGGAAGAATCTAATTAGTTTTTAGTATGTTTTGTTTGTTATCTGACTATTTTCTCTTAGATGATGAGTCAAATATTAGTTTTAATTGCTCTTTTAATATGACTTTCATTTGGTATCTCATGCAAAAAATGAAGAAAAAGGATAAAATGCAACATTACTCTCTTCTCTGACAGGTAACTAAAATTGGTCGAGATGCAGTTCTTTATGTTGAATCCCTCATAGAATCAATTATGGGAGGATTAGAGGGATTAATTAATATTCTTGATTCAGAAGGGGGCTTTGGTGCTCTAGAGACTCAGGTACCATATGCTGTACATGTAGAAACGTTCCTGCATTTCATTATCTCATAATTGGACTGGTGAATATTCTCAGCTTCTTCCGGAGCAAGCTGCTTCTTATATGAATTATGCAACAAGAGTTGCAGTCCCTTCAGCAAAATCTCCAAAAGGACCTCTAGGTTTTCTTTTGCCAGGGCATGAAAGCTATCCTGAGAACACTAATTCAATCAAAATGTAAGGAATCTCTGTAAGACTGGTCTTTTTTTCCCGTTTGCATTTCTTTCCTCATTCAAATGAAAGAGTGCTGATTCGTCTCTCCTACAGGTTAGAAGCTGCAATGCAGAGGCTGACCAATTTATGCTCAGTCTTAAATGATATGGAACCAATTTGTGTTCTAAACCATGTATTTGTTCTAAGAGAGGTGAGGCATACCAACTCTCTCCCTTAGGAGCAATTAGTCTTAATTGCCTATACTCCCTCATGACTTTCTTTCTCGTTTTACTCCAACAAAATCAATGGTCGACCTGTGAATAGTAGTTTGCAATCACAAAATGCACAAATATTGTATTCATAAGCTGTGGTGCTGCCTTGCGGTAACTTTTTTGTGTGTTTTGACTGTATCTAGCCATGCACATCAGGCTTATTCTATCTTGGGGAACATGCATAGTAACTCCCTATGCAAGTTAATTCAACCCTTAAATTTAGTGGTCCTTGTGTATAGTTGGATAGGAATTCTGAGTGCTCCTAATATGTTACTGCTGCAAATTTGTTGTAGTTTGTCAAAGTGTGTGTACAAAATGTATAGTTATATAGTTTCCATGAGCTAAGTAGCAATAGTTCATCCTTGAATACGAATCACAGACATATAGGAATCTGGTTTTGTTAAATTTAAATTTACTTACATGTGCAGTACATGAGAGAATGCATCCTCGGAAACTTCAGGAGGCGACTACTTTCTCTTTTGAAAACTGATAATGATCTGAATCGTCCCAGCATCATGGAATCCCGGCTTCGAAGACATATCGGCATAGTCCACCTAGCAGAGCAGCACATCAGCATGGACCTCACTCAGGGTATTCGAGAAGTTATACTCACAGAAGTCTTTGCTGGACCTGTTTCTTCTCTGCACTTGTTTGAGAAACCAGCAGAGCAACATACAGGATCAGCAACTGAGGCTGTCTGCAACTGGTATATCGAGAATATAGTTAAGGATGTATCTGCTGCTGGAATCCTGTTTGCTCCAATTCATAATTGCTTCAAGAGCACTAGACCTGTTGGGGGATATTTTGCTGAGTCAGTCACTGATCCAAGAGAGTTACGAGCATTTGTTCGCATATTTGGTGGCTATGGTGTGGACTGCCTAGACAGGATGATGAAGGAACATACTGCAGCACTCTTAAATTGCATTGACACGTCACTGAGGTCAAACCGTGAGATCTTGGAGGCTGTTGCTGGTAGCATGCACTCTGGTGATCGAATAGAAAGAGATGCCAGCTTAAAGCAGATTGTGGATATGGACACTTTGATTGGATTCTGTGTCCAGGCAGGTCAAGCCCTAGCTTTTGATCGGCTTCTTGCTGAAGCAGCTGGAACTGTGCTTGAAGAAGGTGCACCGCTTATATACTCATTACTTGGTGCGATAGTTAAACATATGCCTGATGAAATACCAGAAAAGAAAGACATCAGAAGGGTAAGAGGGGTGGCAAACAGTATGGGTGTTGGTGCTGATCATGATTCTGAGTGGATAAGGTCCACTATGGAAGAAGTCGGTGGTGCAAATGATGGTTCATGGAGCTTGTTGCCATACTTGTTCGCCAGCTTCATGACATCCAGTGTCTGGAGTATGACTGCCTTCAATATTGAGACAGGTGGCTTCAACAACAACATTCATTGCTTGGCAAGGTTGCTTTCTACATCTACAAAACTAGGCTACTGTCAATTCAGTGGACTAGTGTTATGCTTAACAAACACTAGACTTATTTCTGCATCGTCCTAGCTTAGGAGCAATTGGCCCTTGCAGTTACCCTATATGATAGTTATTTCACCAGACTTGTTTGTGCATTGTCTCAGGTTAGGAGCATTTGGCCCTTGCAGTTACCTAATATGATAGTTACTTCAGTCAAAATCTCTTCCATGCTTTTATCTGGATTGTTATCTAGAAATTAAACTGACAAATTGAACTATGATGCATTTTGGTTTGAAAGTTTTTCTTGTAAGAGAAAAGTACACCTGTTGTACCGAAGAATTGAGAGAATAGTTTATTTGATACTTTGGCTGGACTGTATACGAATCAAACATTATTTTGGTCTTTGATGTGTCTCATGAGGTTAATTTCTCATAGCTGGTGAATCCACAGACTCTGCGGTGCCAGAGAAGATATTCTTTCTACTGACTCTTTTTCTGTGCTTTCCAGTGTTATTGCATTTTATTTTGGTATGAGTGATATTTCTGCAGTTATTGTGAATTGACAAATCATGAATGTGTAATTTGTGATGAGTATGGTGCCTAGTGGAGGTTAGGCAGCTTATTCAATAAAAATGTTGATCCGGTGTCCCACTGGCAGGTGCATTAATGCAGTAATTGCAGGAAGTGAGTATGTTAGGATGGAGCGCGAACACCAGCAAAGACAGTCTTACTCGAATGGCCATGTTGGTGAGGCATTAGATGTGGACATACAGAGTCGCTTTTCTGCTGAAGCAAGCATAAGGTCTTCAATGCAACTTTTTGTCAAGTTCTCATCAGGAATTGTATTAGAGTCCTGGAATGAAATGAACAGGTAGGTATTATATGTTTATCATTTGTAAAGTCATACTGAGTTCGCCTCAATGCTAGAACGTTTACAGTAACTCAATTGTGGGAACAAGCATGCAAAATCACACGTGCACATCACAGCAATACTGTCACTATTTATGTGGGTAGATAGATGTAGGTGTTTCCATAACCTGTGTTTTGATGGGATTAATAGACAGTGTTAATTCTTCTTACGTTACCCAAAAAAAAAAAAAAAAAAGACTGTTAATTCATTCGTTGGTCTGCATGTCTGGTTTCTATTAACCTGTCTACTTTGCACTTTCCAATCTCTAGATAAGCCTTTTCATGCAATTCTTGGTTGCAGTGGTGGAGGAGTTGATGAGATAATCCTTTGACATGTCGATCAGATGGCTAATTCTATATTAAGAAGCTAAGGAAAGAGATCATAGAAGTTTCAACCATAGACTTCTCTGCAAGATGTGCTTAAGATTCTATTTGGATGGCATTTGTGGGCATCTTATGGGATTTTGAACTTTATGCAGATCTCATCTGGTGGCTAAACTCATCTTCTTGGATCAACTTTGCGAGATCTCGCCTTTCCTTCCAAGAAGTTCTCTGGAAGCCCATGTTCCTTACACCATACTTCATTCTATATATGGCCAATATTATGGAAATACACCGTCGACCCCTCTGGCATTGCTAAGCTTGTCACCTCGCCATTCGCCTGCTGTATCACTGGCACATTCTTCTCCGGCATCAAGGCCTCTGCGTGGTGACTCGACTCCTCAGTACAGCAGTAATGACTCAGGTTATTTCAAAGGGTCCTCATCTCACAGCCAGAACCACCATTTGGATACCGACGGTGGGAGCCTCCATAGTGCTGAAAGCATGCACAGAAATGTGCGGCGCTCTGGCCCTTTGGGTTATAGCTCAAGCAGAAAAGTGAAAGTTCCGGAGGGTTCAAGTTCGGAGAGAAGAGGTCCGAGTCCGCTGCCTAGATTTGCAGTATCTCGGTCTGGTCCAATATCGTATAAGTAGAAGAGAACGTGTGGATAAACGAAGAGAAGGCCTAGTAAGTTTTGTAAAATCTGCCTACGTTTCATTGATCGCTTGTGGTCGGTTGATAGCAATTAGGGCGTTCATACATGCGTATTTAGCATAATGAATTTGTATGTTTGATTGGGTCTCACAGCTCTGTCGATGTTTACTTGAAAACTCCATATTCCTTTCGCCTCTCTCCAGATTACTTATAAATTATTCTCTTTTACATTAACTAGATAAACAGCCTATATTATTCCACATTGATGTTACTAGAAAAAATTAGGTGAATGCATGCAATATGTAAAGAGGCGATTAGTAATTAATTATATATGTTCATATATTTACTAATTGATCGTAAAAAGATAAGTATAATCTATATATAACTAATACATCATATAAACTTCTGCATTATTTCAGATGCACTAATTTGATCACTTTTTCTAACATTAATGTTCCTGAAAAAACTAGAATGGCTTCAACTTTATCATATATCTTATCATGGATATACAAAATAGGGGTCTTGTCCATTAATTATGTTTACTTAATTTGTCATCCCTTTCTCCCACCAAGCCTTTAACCAACATCAATTTTTTTTATTATGTATAATAAATTGACGTTGCGCAATTATTTTGAGAGATATTGATTATCAATAACACCAAATGCTAATGCCTTAATAAATTCAAGAGTAACCGGCATTAGTCATAAATAGAATCGTGAACGTTCTATGGAACAGTTTATTTGTTTTTATTTTTGAGAAATGTCCTTTATACGTGCATTATTTTCTAATTGTTTTGATTTCGAAACAAAAATATTGACAATGACTGCAATGTTGTGTAAGTGGATATCTACAGTTAGTGCATCATTAAGTAATTTGTTCAGAATAGGCTTATAAAAAGAAGACTCCTTGGTGATATTCTGTCGATAAAGAGCGGGGACTTTTGCAGTGGTTTTGAAGGGGTTGAAGTTTTCTTTTTCTTGGGGAAAATACTTAATGACAGGCATCAACTCTGAACCCTATAGCATTGATCATACACTTCAATCCTCTGGATTAGTGCATTAACTTCTTTTCTTAAATTTGATAAGATTTACAAGTGTTAAAAAAATTGCATCGGGTCAAGAGTTGTCAGCCTTGGATATTGTAATTGGTACCGTTAGTTTGCTCAAGAGTTTGAGTTGGAGTAATATCTAAATGAGTCTTCAAATTTTTTTCGTGGATTTTGACCGATCTTTGAATGTTCAATGAGGGCTTCGTAATGAATTTTATACCTAGTGAAATGTCCTGATGCGTTGGATTGAATATGGACGTATGGACGTATGTATGTATTACGATAAATGCTTTGCATAAAATTATGAGAAAATAGAGTTACGTAATTATTTCCGACGTGACTTGAGCAAAAAATTCTTGATGATCTCTCTTGCTAGAGGTATAAACTTGACTTCTTTGACCAAACAAGTGATATCAGAATTGATAGCTTGAATGATTCAGCCCAATATGTGGGTATGCATATAACAAATATTTCTTAAAAATGAATCTTGGATGTAATTTTTGATCGAGATAGGCGATGGCGTGTTCTTGTTAGGCTTGGCTGGGATAAGGCGATTGAGGAGAGTCAAGGTTGCCAAAGTTTGCTGGGTCAAGGTGGCGGTGCGGAGAGATATCTAAATTAAAGGGAGAGGGCCTAATATAAAAAGAATGCATCTCGGGGAGGGTTTTGTTGAGGTTGATGTGCAAAGGTGCTATGTGAAAGAAGTCGCACAAAGTGGACCAGTTATTGTATCATAATTGACCTATAATACATTAGCTCATGTTTTTGAGCGATGGCAGATCAAATTTGATATATGGACGGACGGGCTCCAACTTATGCTTATTCTTAGTCATCTCCCCTTCTAAATATATTTGACCTTCGTTGTGTCTCTTGACAAGTTGTGTCACATTCGAAGTAAGTCTCAAATTGGAGCATTTTTTTGGGGGGGTAAATATGTCGTAAAATGAGTCTCTGATGTGACTTTCTAATTGAGGTGGTGGATCATTTGTCCCGGTGTATTACCAAACTTGGATTGTAGTAAAGTTTGAAGGGTGGATGTTGTCTTCTGTCCAACACCTGCAGAACATGGTGAGGCCAATATGGAATTTCAAGTTGAGATGAATGGCCAGGTCAATGTGGAAATTAAAGTTGGGATAACCCTTGTGCAGAAGGAATACTTAGAATTAAGGAGAAGCTAACCTAACACAAAAGGCTCATATGTGAGAGGGAAATTTGTGTGGGTGCACCTGTGAGAGTGTTGGGCAAAAGAACTCTTTCCTTTGGAATGTGGATCAATTAATAAGTTTTAGTTGACCCATAATTCGTTAATTTTAAGATTTTTAGTGAAATTATATCTAATTGAATATGTTATTCAGTTCAAATTACTTATTGGTGATCCCCATAAAAAATCTTGGGCTTGTGTAGCATCGACCCAACACTCCTCACTTATTTTGCTTTTCTTTATTTCAGTCGGTGTGCTCTTTTATATTTATAAAAACGATGGTTTGTATTCTATTTGTAGTTTTGCAAAGAAAACCAAGTGATTTTTAAAGGTTGTATGTTATATATTTTAATGACAAATTATTGATTTCGAAACTTTATTTGGCTGTACTTATTGTTGCATAAATATACTAAAGTTAAAAAGAAATAGGTAATACGGCAAGTAAAGAATAAGAAACCTTGTTGGGCATTCCCTTCGAAACTACTTAGAGATGTCGACTAATGTTATCTCACCACCTTAATAACCTCCATAAATAGCTGACATAGAACATTCTTGTAAAAAATGCAGCACTACACAAATTATACCTAGAGAAGGTGATCGCACTTAGAATGGAAGCAACACACAGTTCACAAGGTCTTTCTGCAGTCTCTTTGACTGATGCAAAACCGTATATACATGATCATTAGCAAGAGCTTCACAAATTAATATTGAGGACTCGGGTCTAGGAAATCGAAGGTGGTTAAGAGAGGACAAAAATTAAGTAGATTTGCGTTAAATTTGCTAAACCTTTGTAGGAAACTGCACAGAGCATATGAACTCCTCCATCTAAGATAGAGATATGATTGAAAGAGGTTATTGTAAATTTATTTTTCTGGATACTACTTCAAAATAGAACGAAGTAGACATCTGACTAAGTGTTTGATCCGGCCAAAAGGTAAAGAGGTAGTGTTACCAAAAGATCAAAAAACTGCACTGAACGTGCGATTGAGCTTGCCGAAGCACTGTATGCTGGTAAGAAATCTCCAGATGTCATTTGAAGTTAAAGGCGTACAAACCTCTGCAATTGCGATACTTCTGCCAATTTAAAAGCTAGATAGTGAATGGCTACCGAGATTGGAGATTGATCATCTCACGGCATGCAATCTTTGTAAAAAGAACGTGCATGGAATCATGAGTATAAGTTCATCATTTCTTCGCAAAACACGAATAAATCCATTAGACAGAAAGGACAACATTGATAAACAGTAGCATAAAACAGAATCTCCATGACATCGTTTCACAGTTTTTGGAAGATAAAGATGCATCCTAGATTTATTGTATTTAAAAGACCATCCTTAGAATGAACCACAACCCTTAACTGGAAATTACAAGTGCTCATCTGTCACCTCTTCATCTGCGTACAAGTGCCTTCAGCGATTATAGTTTTCCCCATATATCCATGATGAATTCTTCGCAGGAACCACCGTGATGCACGAGTTCCTGCTGCATGTACACAAGGGCAGGGGCCATAGCTCCCGAATGCATGTACATGCTACCGAAATTCTCCACAATTTCATGATCTCTCAGCGCAAGAAATTGTTCCCACAGGCTTTCTTCTTCTTCAATCACACTGCATGGTGAATACCGGCTTTTCTCTGAGGTTTTGTCGTCATGGTGATCTCCATAAGAGGTGCAGAAGCTATTGGTACACATTGTTGGAATTTCATTTTGAGATCCACTGTTGGGTTCTAATTTGGGAGTGTCAGTGGTGGGAAGAGATGCATATGGATGGGATGCATTGTCATCCTGATCGGGCTTAGTTTTAATATCACCTGAGGTCGGAATTTGCAACGTTTTCCTGTTGCCGACTTGTTTCTTCAAGCGGGTGTTCCAATAATTCTTTATTTCGTTATCAGTCCGTCCGGGAAGTCTAGCTGCTATTGCTGCCCATCTGCGAGGGGAAGTTAATCAAGAATCATATATTTGTCTACAATTACAAATATATGTTCGTTTAGTACAAGTATTAATATATATTGACATGTCCCAATGTTCTCTCTCTCTCTCTCCCTCTCTCTCTCATAATCAAATTTTGCTTAATCTTTCTAAAAATTATCATCTCTTATAGGTATACACAGGAGGTAGCATAACATGGTTAGTCACTTCAAATCAAGTTGTGCAATGTCTCCGAAGCCATTGAACTTTGACTTTCTAGGAGTAAATTTTTATTTTCTATCTCTGAAATCTTTGAATACATAGATGTTACAACTTCTTTGCTGTTTGAAGAGTATTAGCACTCTCTCTGTGCGTATAAATGCATATGCGCCTGAGTGACTTTGTGTCATAAACTTCTAATAATAGTACCTTGCCTACAAAATATGTCCTAATAGTCAATGATATTCATTTGAGCCAAGGATCATATGAGAATAAGGGTTTTCTTCCACACACACACACACACACACACACACACACACACAAAAGAGAAGAGAAAAAGACAAAGCAACAATCTATAACAACAATTAATCAAGAAATACCTGTAGTCTGTCGTTGTGGAATTGAAAGTCGTTCGTGATAAAAGAAAGTGAAGTATTTTATGCTACAGTGATTTAAAGATTATACTTTCTCTGCTTTGCGATGCTATAAAGCAGAGGGTGATTTTTTTTTCTAATCTCTTATCAGGTTTTTGCAGAGGTATGATTGTGCAAACTTACTTATTTCCTAGAAGCTGGTGCATCTCGATAATCAGATCCTCCTCTTCTTTCGTGATATTTCCATGCCTGATGTTAGGCCTCAGATAGTTCATCCACCGAAGTCTACAACTTTTCCCTGTTCTTGCCAAACCTGAGTCATTCACACATATATTCTATACTCAGATTGATAATATTCCCAACAAAACCAGATACAGAGATCAGAGAAAAACAAGATCACTACAGGATATTTCATACCAGCAGGTTTGGGCATGTGAGTCCAGTTCCATATGCCATATCTCCTGATATAAGCAATGAGCTTCTGATCTTCATCTGCACTCCAAGTACCCTTCTTCACTGCTGTACTGTTGTTCTTGTTGGGTCTAAGTGGGCGTCTCACCATTTTCGACCTAGCTTTTGACTTCGTGCGGGGAGAGAGAGAAGTGATGTCGCTGTGCTATTACCTCTCTGGCGTTGATGATGTTCTCAGGAATTCCATGACTTGCTTTTCATATACAAATGGAGTTGGTCCCACATGCACATGTTTTCAAAAGTCCTCCAAATTCAAAAGGTCTTCGCACTGAGCTTTTTTTATAAAGAAAATGGAATTTCCAAGAAACTTATGACATGATGTTGTTTGATTGGTTGGAAGCAGTGCTGATTGGTGTATGTTTTTGATATACGCAATACTTTTTGACTGCGTATGCTTTTGAAATAATTAGTCACCTGACATAATATTCTATCTCCCCAAGGGCTCAAATCCTACCATTTTATATCCTCGTTATTATACTAGTTAATCCAAATTTCTCGTGACTTACATATCAATACATTAATATGCTTCACATGGGTTGGGCTCACACGTAAAATCAAAGAAATTTCCTCCCTCATAATGTGAAGATTAAATGCAAATAAGTTTTCGACATTTATAAAATATGTAATAAAATGAGACAAAGCGGATCATGCTATAGTAAAGAAGCATTGAAGGTTCATTTATGCAGGTCGCTTCCCATGACCATTGGACTTGCTATAAAATAAAGTAATGAGGTTGAATTATTAGGTATCCCAAATCATTCATTATACAGGTTTAATAAAAGGTCTTTATTGGATACATCATATGTATCGATGACCTAGTGTTCCAGATATATAGCCATATATATCGTTGATATTTTAGATTTATTTTTCTATATGAGGAGCTCGAACTACTCTTGTTGGGCCGCCTATATGGCTAATTTCTTTATTAAACTATAAAGGAAACTGTCAACTTCAAACATTCACATTTTATGAAAATCCATGCTTGCAAAGAGATAAACAGACGTGAATCACTATATAATGCAAAATGATGATAATTTAAAAGATTCAGGAAGGTGTCGGCCTAGATAGCAAACGAGTTTGCTCCTATCCATGATCTTGATTTCAAGCCTTGTGGGAGCACTCTGAGACTAAAATTCTGAATGCACCTTATTGACATGGGGAGTATGCATTTAAGATCGTCCAGGGAAGTGGATTCGTTGAGGTGCAAAAAGCTGATACAGACAACATCTTATCTGGTATACAAAAAATTTGAAAACAGCCATATGACTATCTTGTTATCTCAAAAAGTCTCTCATAGATTTTAAGTTAATATAATAATTCCTATCATACAATAATTTTATTGGGTTTCCTAAAATAATAAAACTTTCACTTTCTCTCACTTCCTTAAAAGCTTATCCATTTTTGTGGACACATATCTCTGCAATTTTTGTTATCCTCAATATAATAAATTTTGTATTAATTCCATTGAAAACTTAGCTTTGGCTTAACATGACTCCCTCAAACTATCAATCTTATGATGTGAGACCTTTTGGGATTTTATCAAAGTATTTTTTTTATATGTTTAACTCTCATCATGTAATTACTTGAGGAAAATTCTACGTATTTGTGTTGTACTTCGCTTTTAGTTTAGATTTAGAAAACTGACGTTGATCCATAATTTTTGTATGGTATATCGATGTGAGAGAGTATACCGGTACATAGCACATGGGTGGAATACTCACTTAACATGGTAATTACCAAGTCAGTATGCCTTACAGAATTTTAATATTCACATAATTAATGGTTATCATGGATGTAAAAAATATCACTAGATTATAACATATAATTTACAACGATGTGGTACCACTGACACACGATATACTTTCTCTTAAGCAAGAGGGACAGTGACAAAAGTATTTGGTTATCAAACGGCACAATTACTGATCAATTAAGATCGTTGATTTGGATTTATTTGCAAAAGTAGCAGAACAATAGTCCCATTAAGCGCTATGTAATTGTATATTTTCTCACTTAATTGCAAACGATTTTCTTTTTATGTTTTGGCACAAAGAGGAGATATGTGTTTCCCTCTTCCAAACCTCCTTTTACATATTCATTTACCGGGACATCTCCCTTGCTTGGATATATATGTAACATGGATCAGCTTCATATAGAGTTAGCTTACCTTCTGGACGGATAACTAAACTAACGTTGGTCGCTATTACGCGACTGATGTCAGGAGCAAGACTTCAAAGACAGACGGAGAATAAGCAGCACCATTTCAAGTTGATCAAAAGAAAAAACAACATAAGATATGCTCTGTAAGCAGATCTAGAAAAAGTAATACTAAAAATAGAAACCAGGCTTATGAAATTTATTCTTAAAATAATGCAACTAACCGTCTAAGTGGGTATGTGTTCCAGTATTATCAACCAATTAAGTAGACCGTGTATTGTGAAAAGATTTGTAAATTGTTGTGAGAAATGTGATCCGGCACATATAGGAAAAACACGGTCCATGCCTTCATCAAAGGATATTAAATTCCTTAAGCATTTGAATCATTGCATGTACATGTTTGAAATTCGACCAAAATTTGAATTTCTTAATATTATAACAGACTTTTGCTTCCGCTAACGGGAATGGATAAGGCATGGATTAGTTAATGTGAAGTAGATTAAAAATTGATCCCAACAGCACATCATGCAAAGAGCTAGTGGCACATAAATGCCCTTAGCTTTCTGTTACATAATTCTATCAAATCTGCTGGTTAGGATGAAATAAATCAAGTACAAATAACTAAAGTTAAAAGAGTATAACTACCATAATTAACCGCTCCATAAAACATGTTGATTATAACCACACTGAACTAGGCTGAAGCAAGACAAATATCATACTGTGTTCTTATTTAATTATTTATTTTCCGATAACTAAACATCCACAATTGACTGTCCTTTAAGTGGTATCACTACAGAAAGTTGAATCTTTTGTTTTTCGGTGGAACGATGGTTAGAATTCCTATTACTGGCAAGGCTTTCAGTTTGAGAAGAAGGAGCTCATAATTTTGGATACTTCTACAGCCCATGTGGATTGCAACTCAACATTAATGGATAGGTCAAAGTTCCCCCTTGGTCTAAAGGACAAGTTCAGGTTCCTCAGATGCTACAGGGTGGTATATTTTATTTTTCTGTAAGGAGGCTCATAATCTAGCCAATGAGATCACTAACTTTAGCATTATACTCATCAAGTAAGTTTGCATAACAATTTCAGTTTGCTTTCATCTTGGGTATGTCCCATGCCATTAAAAGCACTGTCCACACAATGTTCTCAAGATTTATAGAGATACCCCATTGGCTAGGTTATTAGCCTTTCCTTTAAGTTTGTGATCCCTTTCAATCATATGTCATCCTTGGAGATATGTTGTACTTTTCTTAGTTCACTCATGCCCAAATGGCAAACCACCGTTGTCCAAATAACTTGTCTTTTGAAATGTTTCTGAATTTAATAGGGTAGCAATGAGGAAACAACTCGATGGGAACAAGTTGTATAATAAAGAAATAGACGCATTTGTCTGTAATCTCCAGAACTATGAAACGCACAACATTAATTAATGAAAGCTTTCTCATCTGATTATCTGTAGAGACGAAATAATCAACTCTAATAAGTAAAATCCCAGATAGACCGTTATTTTAATCAATGTAATGCGCATTGTATTTTAGTTCACCAATGATAGTGGCTATTCCAAGAAATAATTTATTCATTTTTAATGTCTTATCCCCCTTTTACATTGTATCAAATGACCTAATAAATATCGATTCTCTCTGGCTTTGGATAAAATAATGAAATCCAAAAATCGAGAGAAAAGTTTGTCCGTTGAAATGTCAAAACCCTAAAATGATGACAAAAGCGCATCTTGGCAACAACAATCAAGCTGTTTTTTTTTTGTTTTGGTAAAGGTAAGAATAATAATAGAACTTTGCCAAACTTACAATAGAGAGACCCGACACCACAAGTAGCTCGCACTCATGAAGACAAAATGTCAAGATGAGTGCAAGAGTGTTGTGGTACCTGGTAGAATAAATTCAGAAAAAAAAATACAAGGCTAGCTTAAACTGAGCCCCCTAGTAAAAAATAGATGGATTGATGTTCCAACTGCGTTGCATACGCCTATTTCTCGGAGTGTCTGGGACATGCTTGAACGCCATAGCCTTATTTTTGATGAACTTCTCGAGACGTTTTCCCATGGCTGGTAGGAAGAAATGATGATTGCGAAAAATGGAGTTGTTCTGCTCCATCCATATTATGTGGCATAAGGCTCCAAAACCCGATCGAGCTAAGCTACTGTGGAAGTCCTTCCCAAAAATAGTTCTAATCACCCAATTAAGATTCGCAGTCCATGTGCTATTATACCAAGCCAAGTTACATTTGGCAGCCCAAAAAAAGGCCAAATGTGCCAATGGTTGGCACTCAAAAAACAGATGATCGATAGAATTGGGTTGCAGATTGCAAAATATATAGTTGGTATCCACTATCCTGCAGCAAGATAATAAGAATACCTGGGTTGGTAATCTCTTTCTAGTTATCAACCAAAGAAGAAATTGGTGTCGAGGGATGATTGCCTTATCCCAAATGAAACGGTGCCAGGCTACCGGCCAGCCTTTAGACCGAATAGTGTTCCAAGCGGAAGCAATGGAGAAAGTCATAGATGAATGACCTGTCCACCAGCAAGTGTCTGGAATATCTCGAGGAGGAGGAAGAGATACTCCCCAAGATTCAAAAAAATCTTTAAGCGTAGACGACTGGTCCAACCTGGCAAGAAAATCAGCAACCGACGCTTGTCTGGAGAAGCCTGACCGATAAATATCATGATTAGTAAATAGGAGATGAAGAGGGCCCAAGGGGGACCAAAAATCAAACCAAAGGGAAACTAAGCACCCATTCCCAATTATCCACTTGAATGAATGACGGAACTCCTGTCTAAGATCCATAATCTTCCTCCAAGCCCAAGAGCAAAACTTAGGCTTCCTAACAACCCAAAAACTAGATCTGCTAAAAAAGATAGAGTGTATCCATCGACACCACAATGACTCTTTGTCAGTGAATAGGGCCCAAATATGTTTTAACTTGGCAGCCCTATTATTTTCTCGGAGTCTACGGATACTAAGGCCCCCTTCTTCTTTTGGAAGGCACACGTCTTCCCAAGCAACCTTGGCTCCTCCTGTCCCTAGCCTCGGACCCTTCCAAAGGAACTGTCTAAGTACCCGCTCGATCCTGTCTAGAACTGACCTAGGCAAGATGAAATGACAAGCCCAGTAAGTCTGTATAGCATGAAGAACTGGCCTTATGAGTTGGAGTCGACCCGCAAATAAAAGGAACCGTTGCGTCCATGATTGTGCTCTTTTAGTAATCGCCAAGTTGTTCATTATAAGCTAACTGACAAGCTTTTCTTTGGAGGAAACGAAGAGAAGACAATGTGTGCACACATCTCCCAATAGATCTGGTCAATTACCAGAGAGAAATAGCGCAAAAATTCTTTTTAAGCCCTTTATCGCAACGTGCGTATTACTCCCGCTATGACTTTATCATTTAGTTCGTCCAAAGGACAGCGCGACAAGACATGATTAAGAAGAGGTTCCACATAATCAAATCTACGGGCAGATGAAATCCTGCAATAGGGTTTTACTCACATGACAATGAGAATCTTTTTCTATATTTTGTTCACAGAACAACAAGTATCAATCAATCTCTTTTCTGAGCGATTATTCTCATAATTACACATTCACTAATAGATTTCGGCCAGAAAAGAAAGAAACCCAAAAGAAAAAATTGGACATAAGCTCAAGTTCTCCACAACTTACTATAAGATCTTACTTCACGACCCATGGCTATGTTTATTACTCAGTCGAAATGGGAAATCTTCAAAAATGGGACGTGTACCTACAAGTTTGACAACGTCTTTTCTACCCTATTAGTTGGCTGACACAAAGTCCAATTAAGAAGGTCAAGAAGGCAAATGTCTCCAGAAGATAAAGATGTAAGTGAATTAGGGTTCAAAGGCATAAGTTCATGCATGATAATTACTACCGTAGTACGTGGAAGACACGTAATTACTTTGGTCAAGGTTGAAAGGTTTACAATAATAATATTGCATAAATTCATGTTATTTTTTACATGATTGATAAAACTAATTATGGGACATAACAGGTGAGTTAGCTTCTTAATGGGAAATCTAATCTGGGAATCACGTAGAGCACACTCTGTAAATCACTGGATCAATCGATTGTCTTGAAAAGTTAGAAGTTTTCTCAAACCTCAAAGCCTATGACATGTGGCGGACTTGCAATTTATGAACTGTCCAATAAATATTGACATACGACGACTCTACAAAAGTTGGAAAGACAAGCTTGACTTATAAAGTGGCGACCTGAGATAGTCCTCCCAAGAAGGTGAAAAAGTCATCTTGACTCTGGCTATGTGATTTTTTCTTGTCTGTCTATCTACAAGTGAAACAGATAACAAATCGCGAGTAAGAAAGAAAAAAATGGTTCAGAAAGGCTTTAAGTAAATAAAGAAAGAGACAAAGGTTTTCACATTCCTTTTATTTTAGTAACATGAATTTCTAATAGATAAAATAGGAAATATTCGAATATTGAAAGCGTAAATATTCTTAGGAATCACCTTCAAATCATATTGTTAAATTTTAATATGATTATATTCATATTTGGAGATCATTAGTAAAAGTTCATCATATCATTATCTTCAGCAGATTTTTGGGATTTTAATTAAGTCTTTGGGTTCACTTTATATAGCAAAAATTATTGAAGCTCGAATAGAAACGACGTTCGTGTATTTGCGTGTCACGTGACTCGTTGAGTTCATGTGTGGGTTTGCCTTGCAATTTTTTAATATTTCTGTCTAACATGACTTTCTAAGTTAAACATAGATCCGTACTTTTTATAGAAGGGAAAAGTCTAAAAGAGATAAAATCTTGTCTAGTCATCGTCTATATACTGGATGCATATCGTATAAACAGTATCTTGTTGAGTTACTATATCCACCAAATTTTCATTGTTCTAAAAAGGCAAGATTATTGAATATCATCATTTATAGTTTATTGGAATTTCTCTATAGTGTATATGTATAAGAAAGTCGCGAGTAGAGGTAACAGATCAGACTAAGAAAATAAAATCAAAAGCATGTCGTGTAAATTTGCTTGAGAATGTTGCAGAACGATTGACCGTACTTGTATGAACCAAAGGATATCAATGAATCAATGAACTTCCTATAGAGTGCTCAGCAGGTAAGACACATTTACCACAGCTCACTGATCAATTTTTTTTATTGAATAAAGAAAACGAAAATCTACATGCAAAGAGGTTTTGCTCGGACTACATTATCTTGTGAAAGCTATCTCGTGATACGAAAATGAAAGGTGGGAGAAACTGGAGCGCAGCATCAATAATTGATTATTTAAAAAACAATGAAGCGTGCAAAAGTTGTGTACTGACGTTGCCAATGACATGGAATCCAAACCATGCATAGGTCATCTATGAGAGCAGCAGAGCATAATTTAATCATAAGACGACAAAATAATGCAACTGGTAAGCCTAGCTAGGGTTTTATAGAAATTTTACAAGGCAGACAACCAAACGTTGACTAATTTTGATTTTTCTTTTCGGCCATCAACGTTGACAGCATAATTCCACAGACATTCCATTAACAAATGAATAATAGAATACATGATCAGAAGAAAATGGAAAGTTGACAGTACTTTTGATTGATTAGCTTCGCTTTAATTTGATACGAATTTAAAAAGCTGTAAGCAGTAACTTTCCAAGTTTCTCCATAACTATTAATCTCTGTTTATTTTGGGAAAAACATTCTCCAAGAAAACAATTCCTCATTTTCTGGTATTTGGTTCATTTAGAAAAATTAGTCAATAGAAAATAGTTTTCTAATCAAAGGAGAATCTATGCTTATATTTAGAAAACATAATTATTCTATGAAAAATTGGAAAACATTTTCCAAAAATATGATTAGAAATGGGCGCTTAGATCTAAAACTCTATTCTTGGGTATGGAAACTCCAACATGGTTATGGATTTCTGAATTCAAGAGTAGGTCTCCAACACTAGGGCCCAGACCCATTGAGGCCAAGCTTAGGACTCCGATGCCCAAGCCGAGGCCCATCAAGGCCAAGCTCGAAAGCTTAGGTACTTGACACTTGAGATCTAGTCCCTGGCACTTAGGTCGAGTCCAAAATGGCCGTGCTCCGATCTTCGACACTTGGGCTTGAGTACTTGATTAATAAAACATTCGTTTTAATTAAGATAATTAAAGAAAGTTCAATTTTTTTCTATTTTCTTTTCTTTTACTTTACTTCTTCCTCGATCGTTTGCCAGCCACAATGAAGGCCAGGCCAGTGACTAACCACAAGCAAAGCATAAGTTGACCTATGTCTGGTAAGGCTCGACCTTGCTAGATTCCAACGAGCTTGAGCCTTGTGTAGCCTTGAGCAAGGCCCTAGCTCACTAGATTCGACAAGCTAGTTTAGGCCAGAGCCTTGTCTAGCTCACCAGGTTTGGTAAGG
The DNA here is from genome assembly GCA_019926035.1 of Melaleuca alternifolia. Lineage (NCBI taxonomy): Eukaryota > Viridiplantae > Streptophyta > Magnoliopsida > Myrtales > Myrtaceae > Melaleuca > Melaleuca alternifolia. The sequence goes on from JAGKPW010002158.1 coordinate 3,052,833, forward strand.
TTTGAGCTCTTTTCGAGATCTCTAGAGGTCTATGAGGCTTGAGTCTTCCCGACCTTGAGCGAACTTGTCCCTCATGTATGGTAGGTCGTCGATGGAGGAAGAAGGAAAAAGAACAAGAAAAAGAAAGAGAAGGAAAAATTAAAAATTAATAATAAATAAACTTTTGCATGTTTTGGAAATTTTTCCAAGGAAAATAAGTTTTTACATAATTTTTAGGTTTCAGCCAAAGGCAAAAAAATATGGTCATTTTCTTGAAAAATGACCTCTTGAAAAATATAATCCATAAATTTTACATTTTCCGTGAAAAGAAAGTGTTTTTGGCTCCACTAGTTTCGCGGAAAATAACTTTTAGGAAAATATTTTCCGATTTTTTTGGCGTTCGTTTCAGGAAAAATAAAATAGTCAAGGAAAATATTTCCTACCAATAAAAAAACACCTTCAAAAGTAGGGAAGTGTTTTCCATTTTCTTTGTTCACCTTTAAATATCACGGCCTTTAACAGCATGTCTTGACTTCACTTGAGGCTAGCGAGCTGACGGCCTTTGACAAACGAACAGTCGAAAATATTAAATTTCTCGAAAAATATTTTTCAAAAATGCTATATTATATTACATAAACTATCCTTTTGTTGTCAAAGAAGGAGCCTTAAATTTATGTTTTTTTGTCTCTAACAGACATTTATGATTAATCTAAAAAATGAAACCTACGAGTTAAAAAAATCTCTAATGGTAGAATGCTTACGAAAAAGATTACATCCATTGGAAAGTTAATTTCAATTTGAGTCGATCATTTCTGATGTTGTGTTCAGTGTGTGTGAGATTCTAGATCTGTGACTGATGATTGGAAGGGGGTCGCCATCCTTGGGCATTTTGGGGTGGCAGCATGGTGGTGAGATGGTCTGAAGCAAATATCTTTATCAGCCTTGGAACCAACAAGCCCGTAATAATATCCTGTCTTTTCCGGACAACATATGTAACGGGTTGTTTCTTTGCAAGTTGCATTTGTTTTTATTTATTTATTAATGACCATTGCAAGTTGCATTTTTTTTTTGTAAACGAGGTGTTCGGGTCAGCTTGCGCGCACCTCGACTATTCCTTGGGGGAGACTAACACAGCAACCCATCGTCATGACCCCCCACTTAAATCATAGGTGATTTTCTGGGGAATCGAACCCAAGACCTCAACCAAATTCAAGTTCACCCTAACCAGTTAGGCTATTCATGGGTGGGTGCAAGTTGCATTTGTTCATTTATGATGTTGCGAAAAATATACAGCGTCTTGTGCAAATTATATCCTTCCCGATGTGCTATTAGATCCACTGATTGTTGATATGAACAAACCATTAAACTATCTATAAATCAATGGCCTTGTCCAATAATTTTTTTTTTAGGGTAAAGTAGCAGCGCCTCACAGTCATCATCACATGCACAGTCCTGGAGCTCTTGGGTTTGAATAAACTCACGTGCTTGATTGAAAAGACACAGTGCACGCATCTGCAATAATTTCCAGATGTATTGATCCCCTCTAAAGAAGCATTTTATTGTGATGCACTAATGCTTGGGACAGAATTAGTTGCAGTCCTCATCACATGCACTGTACTGCAAGTCTTTTTACCTTTGCAAGTAGACCAGAGACCAAATAATAAGTAGCATTTACACCTCTTATCTTAAGCTTTTGGATAGATGGATATCTGTCAAGCAATTTCATCGAACAATTCAACATCTGGAAGCAAATCTTTACCGAATGCACAAGATTTTGGACTTAGCAAACCTATCTTTTCTTTCAAAGAATGCTTAATGCAAAAATTAATGCAAGAACGCCCCTTCTTGCAGTCAATATATTGGCAGGCCCGCAAGGCACTCTCGAAAAGGTTATTTGCCTTGAAATTAGCTTGACAAACCTGAATTGATCTTAAATAATAAAATTAATTACCCAATTGAACTAAAACCCACTGAATGAACTGGCCTTGTTCAGCCATATGCTCTTAACAAACAATAGTTTAATTAAGTCCCTATACATTTGAATAAACATCTACTTTATTTTCTCCCAAGTTGACGCCAAATTTGAAATTTGAAAATGTTTGCTCTTCTTTCTATTGTGATAAAGGACATTTCCGCTTGGATAGGGAATCGGTAACACATATATTACTTCAGATGATGAGAAAATATGCTACCAACAGTCAATAGCACATTGAAGGATGCATTATGCTTTGTGTTATCACCCAAGAATCATTTGTTGAGGGACCATAACAGTCGCTAGTAAATTAACGAGTCATAGGTATCAAGAATTTCCACAAAAATGCCATTTTATGATACTTCTAGGGCCTTGAAGTTTTGCTATTCTCGTTGCTCTCTCCCACTTAGGACCAAATGGTAAATATGAACAAAACCTCGGTGTGAAGAGACATTTCATAAACCTGCACATTCTGGTCTTATTCACGTCCTTTTGATGAAAACTTAAGGTTGTCAAGTAATGCAGCTTTGTTTCTTCATACTACTTGTGCTTCAACGTGGGGGATGTCTAGGGTTTGTGTTTAGGGCATATGGGAGCAATTTTACTTTCTTAGCAAGCAATCTTAGAAGGGAATGTTGCTCTTTCCATCTATTCGTTGAACCATACCTTTCATGTCTTCATTTGTATGATGCTTACTTAAACTATTAGATGAAAGCGTGAATTAATATTTAATTACTCTAACAAGTTTGATATAAAACTAAAAAGATTTGAGTATTGGTAGATAAACGGTCAGTGGGCGGCTGATTTTGGAGGAAAGTAGGACTGACGGAAATCCACTGAATACACACTAATTTTTTATGGGTAAATACGATAATAGTTGAATAATCATCGTATTAGATTTTTCTACCACTCCAGATGAAAATTGTGAACACATAGAACTTCATCTTCCGTCCCATATGATTTTGGTCATTCAAACACAATGTTATACCATATTAAGACCTTCTTAACTATGTTGACCTGCCTAAAGTTATTAGTGAGAACTCGATTGTTGTACTTTTATCAGACTTTCAATGATCTCTTGAAAAATGGTCCCTTGATTGCACTTGTGTCTTAAGTTTACACTTTGTAGTAATTTCGTTACGAATGAATCTTTAGAATATCATCGACAAATAACTTATGACAGATTTTTTCATTGAATGAGTACGAATCTCTCTGGAAAATAATTTCTCCAGCGACCGCAGAATTTTCATCTTTGCTTTTGTCGATGCTGATTGTTTGTCCGGTTTTGGAGAACTATCTCTACTTTTGCCTTAAAAAAAGCAGAGAAGAGACGCTGTCGATTGCCCATCTTTAAGGGCCGTCATCCTAAAGCAATACACCCTCCCTCGATAAGGCAAGGCAGCTTTACCTACTATCATGGCCATAGGGACATGTGGTGCTTAGGAAAGCTCAAGATATCATTTGTTATTTTTACTCTTTCACTTTTCCTCGGAAACTTAAAAAATATGAAAACACAAATTAGTAATCCCGTAAAGTATTTAAGAAATGATATTGTAAACACATTGATAATTGTAGGCTTGAATAAAGTTTTGAATGTTTCATGTTGATTTTTTTTTAAATGTTGACGTCGTAAATTTACAAAAAACAGGGAATAAAATAAAAGTCCAAACTCACTGGCGCACAGAGTCGTGTGTTTAATCATCTTTAATTTGTCTTAATTATGAATGAACTATTAACGTAGTAATTTATAATCTTGCACGAGCTCAGCATCTGATATCGTTAGGTATTCGAAAAGAGCAGCAGATTTATTGAAAACTAGAAAGGCATTTTTCCTTGTTATATTAAAACTTTCTCGTGTTTTACAATCATTATTATAATCGTGTTCGAATAATCAGCTCTCATGCACACCAGTATAAACATGATTTTCCGATTAGGAAACATTAAACTTGATGTGGTATACCATTTCACTTAGTCGACGGTCTTGGGTCAATCTCCACATATTCAAAAGACCCTGATTTTCCCTTCTTTCTTCGCACAAGCATTAATCTGAGATTTTGCAAAAGCCGAAGTAACAAGTTGCAATTCTTTATATATTATTTACAGTCAGGATAAACTTATTATCAATAACCTCATCAACATTGGGATAAATGGTCAAATCGGCATATAAAGTTTTACATTTCGTGAATATTTCTGAATCAAGGTCACATCTATTTCAGTCACGTTTGATTATATAATCTTACGGTCACATTTATGCTAAATTATTGGCAATGTCTTTCATCAATAGTCACAACTAAATTTATCACTTTACATGTCTCTCACTTTAAAAGATTATATTATTATCCGATCGTCACACTAAAATGAGAAAGTATCTTCAATTTTAAGAACAAAGAATTGGATAATGATTAAGTAATCTCCAACAACCTTAGTTGCCCACACCTACGATCCCTAAAATGGTAGCCACTAGTGCTAAGCTTTTAAATATTCTACGGGAAACTTGTGAGTGAAACTAGCCAAATTGATAGGTTTCCAGCTACTATTATACTTAAAATGAATAAAGATAAATAAATAAATGCAGGAATGATATCAATGAGTCTTATAAGAGTTAATTTATATTTCATAAGTTTATAAATCGCCAAGCTGACAGATAAATATTTCAATGATTGATATTATATATATATATATATATATATATTTTGATAGGATATTCTCTCTGTCTATATATATGTGTATATGTTCTTTCCACCTGTGTTAACCTTCCTAAATGCAGAGGATTAAAACTCACTCAAATCGAAACTTGCTTAAATAGACCAAAAACGCTCATAGAATTATAGTACGTATTGCCAAAAAATGCATATTCTTAAGATGATTGAATAACCAAATCGGTGGGCGAGACACTTCTCCCCATAGTTCATTAGAGACAGCACATCTCTGTCGTTTGCGGTTGTCCTTTTTTTTTTTTGGTAAGGTAAGTACTTGTATTGATCTTTCACCATGCAATATGTACAAGGCATCAGTTCTCGGTTCCACAAAACTTACACTCAACATAATAACTTGAGTGTAAGGGAACCAAGATGTAACTATAGACACAGGAGAGGCCTAAGTACCAGGCCTAAACAATGGCCAAACAAGGCCGAAAAAATGGCCAAAACAAGTCCTACTTAAAAGGTAAAAACTCAAGAGAAGATGGCAGCATCAATACCCCAATTCTGTTGTGTCCTTCTATTCCTTGGAGAGTCCAATATGTGCTAGAATGTCCTGGCTTTATCCTTGACCATCCTGATTAGCTTCAGCTTTATGGCAGGAATAAAGATAGCAATATTGCGGAACAACGAGTCATTTTACGATTTCCAAATAATATGGCATAATGCTCCCAATGCAAATCTGGCTATGCACTGATAAAAGCTATTACCAGAAATATGATGAGTTGCCCATACAACCATCTCAGCCCATGAAGAACTCCTCCAGGATAGAGTACAATTCCCCGCCCAAAAAGAAACAAGTCGTGATGTGATAGAACATCCAAAATATAGGTGATCCAAAGAATCTGGTCCAGTATTGCAGAACACACAGTTAGAGTACTCAATTCTACCATGGGATAGTAGAAGTACCTGGGTGGGTAGTCGATTTTTCATCATAATCCACAGGTGGAATTGATGCCGGGGAATAATCATCTTGTTCCAGACAAAAGAAAATCATAGGACTACTTGACCAGAAGGCCGTAAAATTCTCCATGCTGATGTCACGGTGAACGTGCCAGAGGGATCATCCGTCCAAAGAAATGAGTCCGGCTCACTGTTTAGTATGGGAAGGATATCCCCCCAATCATCTAATCTCTAAAGAAGGATAGAAGGTTGACCCCGGCTTATGATGAAATCCTCCACCTTGGCATCCCCAGAGAATCCCGATTTGTAGATATCTCTATTGGAAAAAGATGAGTCCAGGTGGCCCCTAGTATGCCAGTGATCAAATCATAGCGAAATGGATTTACCGTCACCAATACGCCACCGGAATAGGTGTCGGTACTCCTTTCCAAGCTGCAGGATCTTCCTCCATGCCCATGAGCAAAAGGTTGGGCACTTGGCCACCCAGAAACTCTGCCCATGCAGAAAAGTAGAGTGTATCAATTCGTGGTTGCCTTTTGTAGCTAGAGACTAGAGAGAAATAGGGAAGGTTTTTGTGGTGCCCGTTACAACCACATTTAGGACATTAAATTGAGTTTTGGTATAGGTAATCTGTTGATAATGAAAAAATTTGCTGCAGATTCATTTGCCTAGGCGATACAAATGTTTTCCCACAATAAAGGTTCACAAATAGATTCACACAAGATGTTATCTAAAATTAGGTCTTAGTGATCGAGTGTTTACACCTCACTGTTCATAGTATGCATTAAGGTTTTTGACCATTCTCTGCTACTATCATATTCTTTCATAATCTGAGGCCACACTTAGCCTGTCTCTCTTTTGGCCTATGCATAATATACTCAATCATCTTAGTTGAACCTAATTTTGGTGATATTAGAGATACCGATGGTCCAAACGTGGAGGAATGAGAGCTGAGATTAGTGAGCAATCGACTAATGACAGTTATGGTATCTCTTCCTTCTTTCCATGCCAGGAACCAACCAGAACATGGAAATCTCACGAGATGGTCAGTTTTGTTGAGCACACCACATTATCACTTTGTCTTGACACACCATTGTTATTATTTCACTTTGTCTTTCTTTTCATTTTACTATCTATAATTGCTGATTAGTTTTGGATGTGTTCCGTTTATAGTAAACAAGTCAATTTGATTTGATGCCCATGAAATGCTTGTTGAAAGAAAAGATTCTTATTAAGCTTTGAGGCGAATTTCAAGGAATTACATCTTGTCGTATTGAGAAATCAATATTTAATTAGAGCCCGTCAATATGTATGTCAGTATTTATAAGTCGTGATAGTTTTCGAGTATTTAAATCTATTCAAACATGCCTAAACAAATGGAAAGTGTACACGTGCTACAATGGAAATATAATCTATTTGTCCCATCATAGCAAGTTGATTAATTTTAATGGGAGATGTGCGCACATTGTTTATTTCTTTCCCACCAAAAGAACATAAGCTGTTGTTGTCTCCATTTTCAATCGGAGGATCAACAGCTAAGACACAATATGATTCAATCACCCATAATGAGCACTACATCTCGAATATATTATACTAGAGTAAATCATTTAAATATTCTTTTTTGATTCGCTCTTATCCTTATTTTTAAATAATATAACATAGACATCATCAATTGAAGTGCTTGTAGTTGTGATTTCACATGTTAGTTAGATCGCTCTGACTATTTAAATAATTAAATGTCTAAAGCCAACTTAATCTTCTTTTGGTAATTCTTGTACATCGAAGGTGGTATGTCAAGCCAACTTTCATGTGTCTGACTATATCTCCATTTTGACCTAATAAAAAAGGTAGGTTATTCAAGTTGAGGTCAGAGGTGGCATGTTATGTATATACTGAACCACATCTCCAGTAGCTTTAGCTTTTAAAGTTAAGATCTTTTATGACTCTTCTTTCTATAGAACGTATATTTATGCTTCAATCATAGGCAAAAATCTAACCTATGATTGATGAGGAGTTCTTGAAGAACTAAAATTAAAACATGAATTCATTTATCAGTTTCAACTTTTACAATGACAATGGACCGGCGTGACCAGAACACTTTTTCTGTCTTTGAATGTATCTTAAAAAAGTTTTGAACACCAATTGATTTTTTTAATGATATTTATGTTGTCTGCGAGTAATAGTTGCTTATCTGCTAGACCCAGCCCCAAGATAATTTGATTTGCTTCTAATTTCTTAAGTAGGACGGCTCGTCCCAACATCATTTTCTCCAATCTTACCTTGGTTACGCATTTAAGTCCAACTCGAATATGTACGAATGTTTTTGACATAATCTAGTTTTCTAGTTACTCAGGATTCGGATGATAATGTGTCATGTCCCGATTTTCGGACTCGTAATTGTACTTTCAGGATCCAATTCAATTCAACTCCCAACGTAACTCCGTCATTCAAAATTTGAGTCACAGTTGCGAAAAGGTGAGGAACTAATATAGAATCCATAAAATTACCATCATTACATATCAACTTCAAGTTGTGTCCACATAATCCCTGATTACAAAAGAAATTCCAACCTGGAAGAGATTTCAAAAGTTTAGGGGCGCTCCTCCGCACATCTATATAATCAAGAGTCGCGGGGGAAAGTGGAAGGTATACTACCCTAAGGTGTAGGCTAGGTATTCGCGTATGTTAAAATAGGGTTTTGGATTAAGAACAATCCCGTCTTCCGAGTAGTCTGCTCCATCGGGGTGATCATGTCCAGACTCGTACCCTCCCCAAGGCACTCCACAATGCTCTGAGTTGTAGCTCAGCTCGCTTCTCGGAGGACCGGTGTACTCCACTGTGTGCGTGTGAGGAATCCAGGTTTGCTTCGGAATGTTCCATATCCACTCTGTCTGCTCTTGGGTTTCCACGATCAGTCCACTCTTCCAAATCTCCAAATTAACCACGCACCCTCTATCGACAGGATGCTCAGGGACCTGATACCAATTGTAACAGCCACGTTTTGGACCGGGTTCGCATTTACGGCCTTGGGGAATTTTTGGGGAAATTTTATAATTTCCTTTTAATTTCGCGAAATTTGTGAAAGGCTCTTGGATTATTGAATTTGGTTGTTAAAAATTTTATTCAGGCCCAAAATGTCAAAATTTTAGTGTTGGGAAAGTTTGGTGAATTTTAGAAAATTTTCCCGAATTATTAAAGCAATTTTCCAATTTTAGGAAATTAAAATATTAATATTTTATTAAATTTCCGAACTGGCCAACGAACCAGTCGGTCCAACAGTGCAAACCGGGCGGTCTGACTGGGTCAGACCGGATGGCATGTGCCGTGCACGCGTGCGGCTCTCTCCCTCTCTCCCTCTCTCCTTCTCTCTTATTCTCTGCGGCATTTCGGCGAACAGTTGATGTGCACCAATCAACTGTTGCAACCGTCGCCTCAACAGTTGCCTCACCGTTGCCACCACCCACCACCTGACCTGAGGGGACGGCTGGGGTAGCCAGCAGCCAACGGGAGGCTACTGCGTGGCGTTGGCGAGCTGATTTTCAGCTTGCCCCTAACCACTCCCCTGCGGTATAACCCTGACTCCTTCTCCACTTTCGACCCCTGCCATTTCCAGCTCAGACATCCTCTCGTCTCGTCGTGGGTACTGTTGGGAAGCTTGTAGCACCGTCTTCACAACACCGCCAACTGCTGCCCTCGGTTTCACTGGAGTTGTCGGCAGCCCCCGAAAAGAGGCTTCACGGTTCGATTTTTCTGGGTTTTCCAGAAAAACCCGCAGCCTTCAATGGTGCGATCTCTCAACCTCGAGCACTTGTGCTCAAACTGACCTCACCAATCGACTCCTAAGGGTCTCTAAACCTCGATTTTGACTCTTGCTGGGTTCAATTTGGTCTAGGTTCGTGAGAGATCGGCTGGGTTTGTGATGAGCTCAAACCCTAGCTCGCCGGAGCCCTAACCGTTGTAGCCGCCGTTCCAGCCACTCCCACACGACGCCGTTGGCACCGTTGGACTCGCGTTGGTCCGGTAAGTAAAACCCCCAACCTCCCCTCGATCGATTTGGTTTGAAATCGGCGGTTTGAAGCTCGAAGCCCTCACCCCCTTTTCTGAAACCCTAGATTTAGAGCCGTCGACTTCGTGGCCGGATTTCTTGTGATTCCGACCACCTCAGCCCTCGCCGTCACCACTGTTCGACTCGCCGTCGAACCAGCCTTCATTTTCGACCGGTCTTGAGCTTCGGTTTGGCCGGAGGACGGAGAACGACGGCCGGACCCGACACGCCTTGACGACCCAACGCACGACCCGGATAGCTTGAATTGGATCTGTGCAAGCTTCACCGGTCCAGTCGCTGTCGCCGTTGCCAGAGGCCAGTCAATGGGCCAGGCAGCTCGGCCTAGCAAGCCAGCCCAGCGACCTGACCCGAAAACCAGGCTAGGCTAGGCAGCTCGGCCCAGCCGCCAGGCCCAACAGCCGGCTCGGCCCAGCCTAGGCGGCCCGAGAGAGAAAGAAGGAAAGAAAGAAAAGGAGAAAAGAAAAGAAAAGAAAAAGAAGAAGAAGAAAATAAAGGAAAGAAAGAAAAGAAAAGAAAAGAAAGGGCGGGCAAAAAAAAAGAGTTATTTTCTCTTGGCCGTCAGCAGGTGTCTGGTTTAGCAGGGTGGAAGCCAAGAGACTCACAAGTGAGTGGGCTCTAAACCTTTATTAGGCGCATTTACTGCTTTAGTAGAAAATAGCTAGAATGGCTAGAATTGCTAGAATTTAAGGTTCGATTGATTGCCTGATTAGTCGGATAGAACGGTTAGTTTGGCTGACGTTGATTCAATCCGTGACGGGACTTGCTCGACGCGAGAGGTATCTCAGGGCCATTAATTGACGTGTTGAAGTGCCAAAGGCACATATTTTGTGAAAGTTGAGAAGATTTCGACTTTGGTATGATTTTGGTTCCAGTTCGAATGAGAGGGCTCGTCGGGGACGGCCACGTACCTCACGGAAAGTTAGTTCAATTAATTATTCCTTTCATTAATTATTCCTGTAGATTATTTTAATTAAACTCGCAACTTAATTATTAGTCTCGCAATTTATTTATTAATTACGATTATATCATTTTCTAGCCTTGCATTAGAATTAATTTAGCTGTTAATTTAATTATCAGTCTTGTATTTTAATTATTAGCGATTTAAATTAATTATTTATTGTCTTATTTATTTATTTACGTTAATTGTTTCATTAAATTAATTAGTTGATGCGGGGCAACTTAGAGTGATGAGTAGGGTGTGTTGAATTGGTATTCGATTAATCCCTTAGCGGTATCTTTCGCGTTGGCTAATTATTCTTAGTGATCGTGAGCCGAGGAGCCGATTGAGTAGTCTAGCCACGAGTCGGTTCCACGGTAATGTCGAGAGTTGGTGTCACGCCCCGGTTCCTCGGGGTCGTAGCACTAATTCCAGGATCCTACCCCACGCTAAGTTTTGCAAACGAATCTAGTTCTTAGTCAATTTGTTCCCAAGGTAACACCACAATCCACTTTGATCAAGAAACTTACTTCCCATAGATACAAGGATAAGTCAGATCAAAATACAAAAAGGGGAAGAAAACAGGAGGAGACATAACAAAAGTCTAGAGTCACGGTCGCCGCACAGCTATACAATCAAAAGTCGCGGGGAAAAGAGAAGGGAGAGTACTAATCCTAAGTTGCCTCCATTGGCTTGGGCCAATCTCGCACGCACGAAGGCTTCGGGTTATCCACGGTGCCATCCTCTGAGTCATCTGCCCCATCAGGGTCTTCGAAGCCGGACTCGTAGCCTCCCTGAGGTACCTTGCACTCCTCGACCAATAACTCTAGTTCGGCCTCATGGAAACCCGTATACACGCAAATGTGCTGATGTGGGTACCAGATGTGCTTCGTGGCGCTCCAAATCCAACCTGTCGTGCTGTGGGATTCTTGGATTAATCCATCTTCCTTTACTTCTATGTCTATGACCTCTCCCATGTCTCTAGGGGGAGCGGGGGCTGCCGCCATACCGTTCCCTTCGTCTTCCTCTTCTTCTTCATCCAAGTTGAAAGGGATATCCGGCTCCAGATCCCCCTCCTCCTGATCCTCCTCCTCCTGAAGATCCCACTCCAGCTCCAGCTCCAGCTGCTGCTCCCAGTCCTCCGGATCCAGAGGTTCCAGCTCCCGTAGATCCCAAGCTTCCTCCTCGTGAGGGTCCTCCTCCATAAGCTCCTCTTCCTCTGACTGGTCCTCCAAGTCTGATAGGTCCTGAACCGGGTCCATACGGGGGTCCTGGGATGGTGGGGGGGTGGAATGAGATACTTGGTATCCCAGTGAACGAACCCTAATCCTAAATTAGGAACACCCCTGCCTTAGGGTCCCTAAATCGACCCTCCCAACTCTCGGCTTCCGATGGTCTGTCAGTCGACTCTAGGCAAGCCTAGCTGTAAGTGTCTCATCCCAAGGTCCCCAAGCTTCGCGCAAAAACACTCATTACTAACCCAAAACGAAGAACTCCCCACCTCTAGATCTCTAAACTAAAGGTAGACTATCGAACGTCATGGGGGTCTAAACAACTTACAGGGTAGGGCAGGTCTACTAACGAGACCCTAGTTGTGGTTATAAGGGATTTGTCTAGGCATACTGATTAAATTAAAGCGGCGCAAAATTAAACGCACAAAGTAGTACTTGAATCGCCAAATTATAATAATAATTTAATGCAATTAAAAGCAAATAGGGTTCTTAACTAATTTAATCAAATGCTATGCAGACAAACATTAAATGATACATGACTAACTAAATTAAATTGTAGAAATAGACGAAATAAAAAATTCTAAGATTTTAACAGAGGTGTCAATCCGACCCTTCTTTCTCCTCGAGGGGTCCCAACTCTGACCACGCTCGAGCACAAGCAAACGTACGAGGGCATTTCTCGTAAGACGTGGGATGCCAGTCCCTAGGTCGACACAAGTCGAACTACACCACCTAAGTGGTCAACAATCTACCATTGTCCAATACGGCTAACCAATCTAATTAATCAATGAATTTTACGAATAAATAAGGAGTCCTAGCCGTTCTACTCGCCCTAGCCATTTCTACCCGTTTCCTACTAAAACAGCAAATGCGCCTAATAAAAGTTTAGAATCCACTCACTTGTGAGTTTGCCTGGCTAAATCCCCCTTGCTGTACTCCTGGTTGAACCCAAGAAAATTTTAGAATTTTCCTCTTTTACTCTTTTTTTTTTTTTTTTTTTTTTTTTTTTTTTTTTTTTTTTTTTTTTTTTCGGGCCGCGCAAGCTGGACCTGGGCGGGCCGGCTGACTGGGCTTGGGTCGGTCGGCTGATTGACTGGCCGACTGGGCCGGGTCGGCTGGGCCGTTGACTGGGCCGGCTGACAGGGCTGGGCTGGCCCGCGAGCTGGACTTGGCCGGCGGCTGCTGGCTCCTCCGGCGCCGGTCTTCTTCTCCGGCTAGCTCGGCTTCCGGGTCGGGGAACCGGGTCGAGCGCCGGGTCGCGAGGGGTGTTCGGGTTCCGTCTCTGTTTGTCGTCGGCGGTGCGCGTCGGAGCTTGGGACCGGTCGGAGAAGGAAGCTGAGCTCACGACGCGTCGATTGGTGGTTGTGGCTTCGTCGGAGGTGGCCGGAATCGACGGGAAAACGGCCACGAAGTCGCGGCTTCCTCCTAAGCCTCCGAAGTGGTTTTCAAGTTTCAAAGCTTCGATTCGGCGTCCACAGGCCAAATCGGAAGGGGGAACCACCGGAAAAGGAAACTAGGGAGTGAGGGAAACCGATTGGTGGGTGAGAAGTGAGCTGAGGAGGTCGGGGTAGGAAGGAATGGGGTGGTTTTTGGCTGCGGTTTTCTGGGTTCCAAGGCTGGCCGCGAAGCTCCCTGCAACTGACTGCCGGTGACAGACCACGGCGAGTCTTGGCTAGCTGACAACGGCTTCGGGAAGGGGGCGACTCAAGCTACGCGGGGACACCAAGAACGCACGAAGAGGAGGCCGGAGCTCCGAGAAAATCCTCCCCTCAAAACCCTTGCCCACTCGGTTTATACCGAGTGGGAGCAGGTGGGGGAGGCCGAGAACTCGGCTTCCCAGGCCACGCGGCGCCTCCCCCGTGGCCACCATCCCCTCCGACGGTCACTTCCAAGTCAGGGGTGGGTGGCTGCAGGGCGTGGCGTGGCTGAGGCGACGTCGAGCGGTGGAATGCACAGTGCATTCTACCTGCTCGACAGAAAGCCCGAGAGAGAGAGGAGAGAGGGAGAGGGGGAGAGCTCGTGCGCGTGCTGCGCATGTGCCGCCCGGTCCGACCCGGTCGGACCGGCGGTTCGCACGGTCTGGCCGGCCGGTTCGCTGGCCGGTCTGGGACTTTTAATAAAATAATATATTTTAATTTCCGAAAATCGGAAAAATGCTTTAAAATTTCCTAAAAATTCAGGAAAAATCCCGAAAAATCAAATATCGAATTTCATGACATTTTGGGCCCAAAATAAATTTAAACTTAAATTTTCATTAATTTCCAAGCCTTTCCAAATTTTCGCTAAATAAAAAGGGAAATTGCCAATTTTCCCTAAAGTCCCAGTAGGCTAAAATCGCGGACCGACTCGGCCGTTACAGTTGGAGGGAAGCGAGGTGCTAAGATTGTCCCCTAGTTAAGGATAGCCGGCCTTTCCATCTAGAGACCGAGAGTTGGGAGGGACGTCGTAGGGACCCTAGGGTAGGGGTGTTCCTAATCTAGGGTTAGGGTTTATTCACTGAGATACCAAGTATCTCACTCTACCATTACCCCCATCCCAGGACCCAACTATGGACCTAGAGGAGGAACTCTCAAACTTGGAGGACCCATTAGAGGAGGAGGACCCCCAGGAGGAGGACCCCCAGGAGGAGGAACCACTCGAGAAGGAGGACTGGGATCAGCTGGAGCCGGAACCTCTGGAGGAGGACTCGGAGCCGAAGGCTCCCTTTAGCTCAAACGAAGAGGCAGAAGACCTGGAGGAAGAGATAGGGATGGTCCCTGAGCATCCTGTCGATAGAGGGTGCGTGGTTAATAGGGAGATTTGGAAGAGTGGACTGATCGTGGAAACCCAAGAGCAGACAGAGTGGATATGGAATATTCTGAAGTAAACCTGGATTCCTCACACGCACACAGTGGAGTACACCGGTCCTCCGGGAAGCGAGCTGAGCTACAACTCAGAGCATTGTGGAGTGCCTTGGGAGGGTACGAGTCTGGACATGATGACCCCGATGGAGCAGACGACTCGAAAGACGGACCGTTCTTAATCCAAAACCCTATTTTAACATACGCGAATACTTAGATTTGCTCCCTACACCTTAGGGTAGTATACCTTCCACTTTTCACCATGACTCTTGATTATATAGTCGTGTGGAGAAGCACCCTTAGACTTTTGAAATATCTTCCAGGTTGGAATTTCTTTTGTAATCAGGGATTATGTGGACACGACTTGAAGTTGATATGTAATGATGGTAATTTTATGGATTCTATTTAGTTCCTCACCTTTTCGCAACTGTGACTCGGATTTTGAATGACGGAGTTACGTTGGGAGTTGAATTGAATTGGATCTTGAAAGTATAGTTACGAGTCCGAAAATCGGGACGTGACATAATGAAGATTGCCAGTGATATTGATACTTAAACCCTGCTCGGTCCAAGTTCATATAAATCAATTGAATGCAAGCGTAAATTTTAAAATGCTGAGAATTGAATTTTTCTTTTATATTTTGGGAGTGATAAATTCCTTCTTCCGTTAAATACATAGACTTAACGTTAAGTGTACCAGCTTTAAAAGGTAGTATTGATATAAAGAGGTTCGGTGTGTGACTTCACCTCGCAAGTTCAATCCCCTCCATGAACAAAGTGCTACCAATTCCTTCTGGCTCACTTGCTCCGGCGGAGCTCAAAACTTAACTGGGTCATGAACCAGCGACCGATAGATGCCAGGGAATTAATAGGTAAAAAGCTGGATCACCCCTTACTTGAACAAAGTAGGGTAATCCTCAATAGAAATTTCGAAAGAATTTTTGGCAACTTGATATTCATCATTTCATATTTTCTCTCACTTTGCCACGTTATGTTTCAGATTTACGTTTATTTTTGAGTTCATCTTTCATTTACATGTAACACCCATGCACACCCATTTCGAGTGTCAATATACCAAGAAAATTTATTTACATTCTCAACTTATAATTTGACTATTTGAAAACTCATATATTCTCTAGCTCCGAGATAATTTAGAATATTTCTCTTGATTTTTCATATCTCTCAGGATTGCTTATATATCTCCATTTGATCATTTATTTCCTTGATTGATATGTAACCTTATATAACCATCCAATAAAGCCTTTAAGTAGGCTATGTACTCTTCATCGTTTAATATTGAAAAGTACAGAAATTTCACATCTCTAATTTCTGTAAATAGGCTCATGCGTGAATTTATCTCTTGCTGGCACCTGTTTAGTTGCTTGCCATTAGCATTTCTTTTTCCTTTTGGCTTGGAGGTTACGTAGTGTCGGAACCCGGCTTAAGATAGAATACTGAAATCCAATAATCGAGAGAAAAGTTTGTCTGTTGAAATGTCAAAACCCTAAAATGATGACAAAATCGCATCTTGGCAACAACAATCAAGCTGTTCATTATAAACTAACTGACAAACTTTTCTTTGGAGGAAACGAAAAGAAGACAACGTGTGCACACATCTCCCTGTCGATCTGGTCAATTGCCAGAGAAACAGCACATAAATTATTTCTTAAGTCCTTTTCGCAACGTGCTTGTTATTCCCCCCATGACTTTATTATTTAGTTTGTCCAATGGACAGCGTGAAGAAACATGATTAAGAAAGGTTCCACATAATCAAATCTATGAGCAGATGAAGTCCTGCTATTTCTTAGGGTTTCACTCACATGACAATGAGAATCTTTTTTTTTTCACGGAACGAGTATCAATCTTTTTCTTTTCAGAGCGATTATTCTCATATATACACAATTAGTAGTAGATTTCGGCCAGAAAAGAAAGAAACCCAAAAGGAAAATTTAAAAAGCTCAGGTACTCTACAACTTACTATAAAAGCTTACTTCATGACTCATGCTACTGTTTATTACTCTCTAGTTTTTTTGTTTGATAAGGTAAGAATTGTATTAACTTTTGCCAAAATTACAAAGAATTGACCAGACACTACAAAACTTGCACTCACGAGACAAGTATATCTTTATGAGTGAAAGGGTGTCATGGTAATAATGGAAATAAAAAACATCAAAATGGAAGTCCAACAAAGTTAGTAGCACCGAGCATCCTAACCAAAGATAGATACATCAATATTCCTCGCGTTGCATACTGTTTATTACTCTTTGTTATGTGAAAATGGGAAAACTTCAAGAAATAGGAAGTGTACCTACAAGTTTGACCCTGTTTAGTTGGCTGATGCAAAGTCCAAACAAGGGATAGGATAAATCAAACACTTAGAAGGTCAAGAAGGCAAATGTCTCCAGAAAATAAAGGTATAAGTGAATTAGGGTTCAAAGGCATAAATTCATGCATAATAATTACTACCGTAGTACGCGGAAGACAAGTAATTACTTTGGTCAACGTCGACAGATTTACAATAATAATATTGCATAAATTCATGTCATTTTTTACATGATTGATAGAACTAATAATGGGACATAACTAGTGAGTTAGCTTCTTAATGGGAAATCTAATCTGGGAATCACGTTGAGCACACTCTGTAGACCACTGGGTCAATCAATTGTCATTGTTATAACAAGGCAAAATTTTCGAATATCATCATATATAGTCTATTGAAATTTCTCTATAGTGTATATGTATATGAAAGTCACGAGTGAAGGTAACAGATCAGATTAAGAAAATAAAATCAAAAGCATGTCGTGTAAATTTGCCTGAGAATGTTGCAGAACGATTGACTGTACTTGTATGAACCAAAGGATATCAATGAATCGATAAACTTCCTATAGAGTGCTCATCAGGTAAGACACATTTACCATAGCTCACTGATCAGCTTTTATGGAATAAAGAAAAGCAAAATCTATATGAAAAGAGGTTTTTTTGGGATTACTTTATCTTGTAAAAGCTATCTCGTGATATGACCGTATGGAGGATGAAAGTTGTGTGAAACTGGAGCTTAGCATCAATAATTGATTATTAAAAAAAACCATGAAGCGTGCAAAAGTTGTGTACTGACGTTGCCAATGACAAGGAATCCAAACCATGCATAGGTCATCTATTAGAGCAGCAGGGCATGACTTAATCATAAGACCACAAAATAATGCAACTTGTAAGCCTAGCTAGGGTTTTATAGAAAATTTACAAGGCAGACAACCAAACGTGGATTAATTTTGATTTTTCTTGTCAGCCATCAAAGTTGAAAGCATAATTCCACAGACATTCCATTAACAAATAAATAACCGAATACATGATCAGAAGAAAAAGGAAAGTTGACAAATTCGGAAGAAAAATTGAAAAATGTTTTTCAAAATATGATTGGAAATGAACTCTTAGATCTAGAACTCTATTCTTGAGTATGGACACTCCAACATTGGTTATGGATCTTTGAGTTCAAGAGTAGGTCTCCAACACTAGGGCCCAGGCCCATTGAGAAGCTTAGGACTTTGACGTCCACGTTGGGGCCCATCAAGGCTAGCACCAAAAGTGTCACGCCCCGATTCCGAGCGCGCGCGGTCCCTGAACTTAGTTCACCTCCGACGGTCAATCCTCGTAATGACCCATGACTTATCGCCGACCTTTTTAATTAAACGGATGAAACACGCACGCGGAAACAAATAACACGTATATATCTCTCCTGACCAAGACTGAGATATAGAAATGCACATCTGATACCATCAAACTAGTACATTGTTTACGTGCCATCTTATACCCACAAAATGCACAATATGCTTCTTGAACTAGAAGACATCCTAGACGTCTCTTGCGTCGACTTGTCTTTCATAGGCTTCCTTACCCCGAACGACTTCGCCTCTTATGCTTATGATCAACTGGCTCATCCTCTGAATCCATCACCAAGACCTGGGGGGGTGGTAGTGAGATATTTGAATATCCCAGTGAATAAACCCTAACCCAAAACTAGGAACATAACCACCCTAGGGTCCCAAATCGCGTCCCTCCTAATAACTATTGTCTCTACCTGACACTTGTCACCTATTTCATATCCAAAATCCAACCTTGTCATCTAATGCTTGCCTTGTAGCTCAGATCTAAGATCCCCCCAATTCCACATTTCTACCCACGCGTCAAGACTATCTAGCAATGCCTAAGCCGACAAGTAAATAAATGCACGGATAACATTACATAATTAAATAAGTAAATTGCATAATTAAATACATAAATTGCACAACTAACAAATAAATTGCGTAACTAATAAATAAATTGCGTAACTAATTAATTAAGGTTGTCCACAACCAGCCTAAAATCCTAACTAAGCCTTCTCAATTCTGACCAAATCTCTCAACTGCCCACATCGCTAGCACCATGCCCCATTCAATCACCCATCTCAATTGTCCGACGTTCCATCAATGATTAAGGCCCATTGCCTCATTTAATCTATCCAAGTTGCCACATCATCAGCGCGATAGACCTGGCCATAATTGGCGTCATCCATTCAATCCAGGGCTAGAAGGTGTCACAATTGTCCATTAGCTCGCCTCTAAATCTCAGTACGAGGTATTTCTAATCACTTGCTAGACCTACTAATAGGAATACTCGGTCTCGTGATTCCTAAATATGTAGTAATATTGAATCAACGACGAATAATCAAATGGATTGTCGTATTAAAGTCACGTACTAAGCAATTAATAATTAAATTGCACGAACTAATAAATAAATGGCACAATCAATAATTAAATAATAATACTAATAATATTAATAAGTAGATCGCATAACCAATAATTAAGTAGCGCAATTAATAAATAAATTGCGCGGTTAATAATTAAATAGAGCAATTAATAAATAAATTGCACAACTAATAATTAAATTACGAATTTAATTAAAATATACCACGGAAATAATTATCAACAGGGCTAATTAAATACACTCATTTTCCGGGAGGTACGTGGCCGACCCTGTCGAGCCTCCTCATTCGTACCTGTTCCACCGTCACAACAAAGTTGAATTTTCTCAACTTTCACAAAACTTGTGCCTTTGGCACCTCAACACGTCAATTAATAAGAACTATTATCGACCAAACTAACCGTTCTATTCGACTAATCTATCGGTCAAACAATCAGTCAATCAATCCTAATTTCTAGGAATTCTAATAGTCCTAGCCATTCTAGCTATTTTCTACTAAAGCAGTAAATGCGCCTAATAAAGGTTTAGAGCCCACTCACATCAATTTGCGTCTTCAAGCAACTAGCGGCGGTCCACGAAATTTCTCTATTTTCTTTCCCTTTTCCTTCTCTTTTTCTTTCTTTCATTTTATTCTCTCCTTTTCTATTTCTCATTTCTTTTCCTTTTTTTTTCCTTTTCCTTTTTCTTTTCTTCCCTTCTTTTTCTTGGGCCGTGTTGGGCTTACTAGGGCCCATTAACCTTGGCCCAACACTGCTGGAGAGAGGCCCATGCTTAGGGGCCTCCGGCGTCGGCGAGACTCCGGGGACTTTTCCGGCGAGGGTCTGACGAGGGCGGTTGTAGCGGTTCTTCGCGGCGCTGACGTGGCCAAGCACACGGGAGAGGTGGCGGAGGCGGGTGATACTCCGGCGAGGGGTCCCAAGCTCGACTCAAGCCTGCACTTGGCTGGTCGGGGCCGGAGACGTCGGTTGAACGGCGACGGCGGCCTATCGTTGGTTGGGGGGTAGCTCGAAACGGCGTTGCGTGGCCGAATGGCCCGTGGCGCTAGGGACGGCTGAGCTGGGGCGGAGCTCCAGCTGAGATGGCGAGCAAAGAAGTAGACTAAGAAGGCGACGTTGAGGTGGTGGCGCAACGAGCAGAGGCGAGGCGGCGGAGGAGCAGACGCGGAGGTCGCTTCGGAGCAGCAACGGCTAAAGCTGGGATGAAGGGAAGCAGCAACGTTCGGCCAGCCGCGGAAAACCAGAGGAAAAATAAAGAAGAAGGAAGGAGACGAAGGAGAAGAAGACTGAGAGGGGAAGGGGAAAGGGAGAGAGAGAGAGAGAGAGATGGGATGGGGGGTCAAGTCTGCAGGGGGGGAGGCGTGTGCAGAGGAAAGAGAAAAGAGGGAGTCAAAAGTCAAAGAAAGTGATGGGAGGGTTGGCGTGTGAAGAGGAGAAATGGGAGAGGAGAGAGGAGAGAGAAGGTGGGGCCGTGACAAAAAGCGCTAGTACTAGTGCATGTTACCCAAGCACCCAAGCATGGGTGTATAAAGGTCATGCTCAGGTCCTTAACACTCGAGGTCCAGTCCCTAGCACTCAGCTCAAGTCCACATTGGCTATGCTCGGGTCTTTGGCATTTGGGCTTGAGTACTTGATTAATGAAACATTCGATTTAATTGAGTAGTTAAGAAAGTTTGAGTTTTGAATTATTTTTCTTTTTCTTTTCTTTTCTTCTACTTTTTGGTTTTGCCTCGCTTGTTCGCCAACCATGATGATGGCTAGTGACTAGCCACATGCAACGGATGAGCTCGCCTTAGTCTAGCAAGGCTCGACCTTGCCAGATTCTAGCGAGCTTGAGCCACGCCAGCCTTGGGCAAGGCCCTTGTTCACTAGATTTAACAAGCTAGGTGAGGCCTTAGCCTTGTCAAGCTCACCAGATTTAGTAAGGCTTGAACCTCACTAGCCTCAAGTGAGCTTGTTCCTCACTTGTGGTAGGTCGTCAGCCGGAGAAGAAGGCAAAGGAAAAAGAAATAAAAAAGAAAAAAAATAGTGAAAATTTTGAATGTTTTGGTAAATTTTCCAACAAAAATCATATATTTTTACATAATAAATGGTTGCAAATATTTGTTTAGTTTATTTTCAGGTTTTAGCCAAAGACTGAAAATTATTGTCATTTTCTTGAAAAATGACCTCTTGAAAATATTATCCAAATTTTTTTACATTTTCCGTGAAAAGAAATAGTCTTAAATTTATACTTTTTGTCTCCAACAGACATGTATGATTAATCCAAAAAATGAAGGTACGTGTTCATTGAATTTTTAGCAAGTTTATACGAAAAATTCTGACGACAGAATACTTACGAAAGAAATTACCTGCATTGGAGAGTTAATTACAATGAGTTCGATCATTTCTGATGCAGTGTTCAGTGTATGTGAGATTCTAGATATGTGACCGATGATTGGGGGGGGGGGGGGGGGGGGTCGCCATCCTTGAGCATCTTGGGGTGGCAGCATGGATGTGACATGGTCGGAAGCAAATATCTTTATCAGCCTTGGAGACACCAAGCCTGTAATGATTTCTTGTCTTCTCCAGACAACATACAGGATGTTGGAGAGCCTGCTTAAGGAAACACATGATATCATCTAGTTTTAGTTTTCTTCGGTAAGTCAGTGACTCTTATTAACACAAAACTGACATGGTCAGTACAAAAGAACAAACCTATCAGACCCAAAAAAAATGAAAAATAGAATAAAATACAAACTCAGATTAGTAACGGGGCTAGAACCTTATAGACGGATAGTGACCAGCCAAAGGAAAGCATTACAGATGATGCATGGAGCATAAAGAGTCTTCATAGGCTAAGTTCAGGATCTTTTTACCTACGGAATTACCCTTCAAATGCAGAACCGCCTAATGGAAGAATGAAATGAGCGTTGGAAAGCTACATTAGAGCTCATCTGTCCTGTACTGGTTAACGTCTTACTGATGCCAGCCTGAATGGAACGATTTCGTGTGCTCATGACATTAATCCAAGGTTGAAATTTTAGATGCATTGTAAAAATCCAAAATAATAATAATAATAATAATAATAATAATAATAATAATAATAATAATAATAAAAGAAACAACAGAAGAAATTGAGCGAAAAAGGGAAAAGAAAAGATTTCTAGATAAATAGACCTTCCCCATAAACTCTTTAGGATGGATTCAGTCTGTTGGACTTTCATTTACCCACACATCGAGGTCTGGAACTTGGACAAGATTGTTCCTGCCTGTTGTTAATAAATGACATCCTATATTCATAGGGAAAATCTAACGACGTCCTCGAAAAGTGAAAAAACATAAAAAAGTTGTGGCGTCAGAATAAAACATTCGGTAGTTTTATTAATGAGCCCAAGCTGTACAAGCTTGTGTGCTCTTTGAGCATTTAACAAACATAGGAAATATAACAAATACATGAACTTTTTTTTGTAGGTTTTGCAACATCTTAAAAGATATTTTCGATATGCGCATCCATGCTTTATACAAATATTTTGTTTGATATGCGTGACATGTTTTCTTTCTCTTCACGGTCATTTAATATAATTTATTAGACATCACTCACTTTATATCTCTCTTCTCACTTTTAGATTTCCTAACTTACCCTTGTATTCTTTATCTCACACTCACCTATTCAAAACTTAACTAGTTATTCTTCTTTTTATGCATAGTTATATGGTTATGTGCACGCGTGTCTTAACCCTAACAAGACATTATTCAAAATTCAAAAGGATTAAGACTCACTTGCAACCCTTTGATATTTAATTTGACAAAATGAAACTCATTAACGAAGGTATCAAAGTATTCGAGATAAGAGACACCGATGTGCAAGTTATTCAAACTTGCATTGCCACAAAAAGAAGGATAGTTAGGATTCAGATGTCTTTGAATAATTTAAGTATACTTCTTTTTTCATGTTTTGATTAAGTATTTCTTCAGAGGAAGCATGGAATCTAGGGTACAAGACATCAAATAAACAATCCTTTTCGTTACTCATCAAAAAAAAAAAATCTATTTTATTGATCGTTTCCCCTTGGATAGAAAACTATACAAAAAATGGACATCTAAATGGCTCTTTTTGTACTAAATAAATAATATGAGAATTCACAAATTGACGGATGATATTGAAAAGAACATCACCTCAATCAGTGTCAAAAGTCAATTATCATCATTTCTATATTCTCCACAAATAAGATTATGCGTAAGAGAGATTACAAAATTGTGCATTTAATAACGAAATATACATCAGCCTATTCATATGCTTTACAAGATTAAGGTTAAGATCATACAATACGAATAACAATCAATCATAATCAATTGATGATATGTACAATAAAAGAAGTTGATGCACAAGCTTAAAAAATATGAAAACTCAATAAATATAGGAAAAATCTCTTAATAAGTTACATTCTCTCTAACATCCCTCAATCTCAAAGTTTAAAGAAGTCATGTGGAGTTTGAGAAAACGATCCAAAGAGACGCCTGGATAGATGTGCCGTAGTGAAGACATCAACGGTCACATCAATCAAGGAAGTGAATATGAGACAAACACAACCACAAAGCCATGGGCATTACAGTTTATGGCTCGATATGGTGGACATTCTTTTGTTTAGCACTCAAGCATGAAAGTGTTTTATTTCTGATCACATTTGTTGATAAAACCTCCAACTTTAGTATTTATATAAGACAAGTTATATGTAGAAGAGAAATTGTGTAGCTTCTATATATATACTTCAATCAAGAGTGCATGAGCCTATTAATTAGATAACTATCTAATACATTGAGATTGTATGACATTAATTATAATCGATCAAGGATGGTACAATCCTACTAAATATGGAGCATCAATGGAAATATCTTAGCTATCTCTTACATTCCCTAAAAAACAAGGTGACTTAGAATAAGTCAAATGAAGTTTAGGGAAAAGATTGGATGGATTGTTGGGAAAATTCCCTAAGATTCTTTGAAGATAACAATATAATCAAAGGCTTGTTCAGTATTACCAAATAATATGCACAAGCCACTATGCGGCAACAAGCTGACGTTATGAGGCTACCATGACTATTGCGTACGTTACGCACCCCGTGGCTGTTGTGCATCGGTATACTCAAAATTTCTCCAAGATATTACAACATTAGCTATAATTAATAAGTGAAATGCACAATTAAGAGAGTTATATGCACGATTCTACTATGTTATTATACACACATGGCAAACACAGCATAGCAACCCCAATTTCCCTAACATATATTTATATGAATCCAAGAGCTTCTTATCCTCTCCGTACTTGGTCAAATTCGTTTCCCCATCTAGTTAGTCTAATGCTATTTCAACGCGATATTCTATCATATATAATTGCCAAACTTAGTATGGGCATGAAACACAACGCCTTCTAACGACCCTTCACTGTAGTAGTCCTCCTTTCCGGCTCCGTTCACTGTGATCAACTTTGAACAGTCCTTGAATAATCACTACATCAAGCTTTGATCCTCCAGCGGCAATTTCTTGACTGGCGGAGAACATTCTAAGCACTTAAACTTCTTTGAACTTTCTGTGATTTAGTTTACTTGCTTGTTGAATATCAAGTGTGCCCGGAACACATTAACGATCCAATCCTTTTGCATACATTGGGAGGATGAAATGCACTTACTGGGTTTATTTTGTTTGGACGCAGATGAACTACATTCTTTTCTATTGATCATAACATGGCGTGCTGAATATTCAACGTGTCGCTCGAAAATGCATGTAATGAAATTGACTAGTTATATACCCTTCTATGTATACTTATCTCAATCGACTTTGTCAAAATTAATGAGGCTGTCAAATTTATCCTCAATACATAATATTTAAGATAATCTCTTTTAGGAAAAGAAAGAAAACTAATATACCGCTCTAGATTTTCTAGAGAAGCTCCAATGGCAGATCCAAGACTGAGTGACAATCGGTCGTTCCACGTGCTGGATACTATGGTGTCTTAGGAGGAGCCCCACCCCACATTCTATGACTACCCGGATCGCTTTAGGTGGCCGAGTCATTCCTCATGTGTGTTCTTGGTGGCCTTAACATGGAGAAAATTTAGGCCAATAAGTCATATTGTACCATGACACTCTTTCATCTGGAATAATGCTATATCTCCATGCCACCATTCCACTTGTGGTTGATGACTCGCAATAGACTACCCACCTAGGTATTTTTAATATCATGTTGAAGAATTGTAGATGCCAAGTGTATTTTTTGTCACCATAGACCAGACTCAGTTGATCATCTATTTTTTGGATGTCGAATTACTGGTGAACTGAAGCTGTTTTGAGCTGCTAATGCAATCTTGCATGGCAGAATAGGCCATGGATAGGAACAATCAACTGGGCAGTTAGGTGCATCTCTGGGAAGTGCTTTCACCAAAGTTTTTCTCTGTTTGCATTAGGAGCCCTATGCCACTTGATATGGAAAGTTAGGAACAACGCTATATTCCGCAATCAAGAGTTTTTTGTGTCGACAATGAAGTTGCACCTTAAGAAGATTGTTAGAGATAAGGCCTTGATCTTTAACCAAGTTTCAATAAACTCTAGGAGTAGACGAATGCAACGTAACTAGGATTTGGACCCTTCTATCTTTGCAATTGAGGGTCGATCTACGTAGGTATAGCCTCTTTCGGCCAAATGTTATAGTTTTGTCTACTTTATTTTAAGTTAGAAATCACAATGCCCTTTCAATCTTAATTGACATTATCTAATGTCATCATGAGTACGAATTTTGTGGTTTCGGGTTCCTTCCTTATTGTATATTCCACTTGACAAAGTAATACAAATTCTTACCTTTACAAAAAAACAAAAAGATTAAGATTCTGAGAAGATCAGGCTGTGATGCCCTAAACACCAATTTATGATATAACGACTCGGTCCATTGAGCACGTGGCAAATCCCCACATGGCCATTAATTCATTTATCACTTGCGACAATATTATCCCATGACCCAGTGTCGACTTAATCATCAAGCGGAAGCAATCCCTAGGCAAACTAAGCAACAAGTGACATAAAGATCTACTTCACATATCATTTACATATCAACACAAACCACCATTATCAACATAACAAGCATCCATCGAACATAATCTCCAACAACAAGTAACGTGGTTACAACAAGACGCGCCAAAAGCATTTTTAATCATGAGTTGACTAAGATCGGGGGTTGGTTATCCCTAGCTCCTCTAACCTAACATCTTCAACAAAAGGGAGCGAGGAGACATTCACCGTCAATTGCTCCTACTTCGGTGATCATCTCGATGGCACACTAAAATGAATCACGGGCTAACCATGATACGATCCTGAAAATGTTAATAACCACGGGGTGAGATAACTCAATAAGTAGAAATTCGAAACCTCGCCTAAGAGGTGGCCTCGCAATCAACAAGCAAAGGTTTGAAAATCAAAATTTAAGAGTTATCAAATCATTTCAAAATCTTGCCCCTTTTGAAAGGATCACATTTCAAGGATTTCAAAAAATCATCCATGAATCCCAAAAAAATCAACAAAGACTCCATACATCATTGCATGCATTTATCTTTTATAATCTTTTGGCCCTCCTTGGCCGCCGGTTCCATAATGATCCGGCCTGGACCGCAGCCCAAACAACGCACTAGCCCCATCT
Organism: Melaleuca alternifolia; assembly: GCA_019926035.1. Lineage (NCBI taxonomy): Eukaryota > Viridiplantae > Streptophyta > Magnoliopsida > Myrtales > Myrtaceae > Melaleuca > Melaleuca alternifolia. The sequence continues at coordinate 3,079,858 of JAGKPW010002158.1, forward strand.
AGTACGGCCCATCCGACTCAAAAGTCGGGCACACCCCGCAGAGCGCTTCTCCCCCGAAGTCCATTCAACGGGGAGGGTCATCATCCGGAATTCTTCCGGGTTCATCATCGCCAACACGACCTTGGTTGTGTGGCGGGTCCTGTCTTATAGCATGCATCACACACAATCATCCATTCTCAAAGACCATTTCTTTCATTTTATCTTTGAGATTATAACCAGCACTTTTCTTTTAAAAAAAAGAGATAATTCATTTCAAAAATCATTTCTTTCACTTTGCTCTTGAAATTAAAGATATCATTTTGCAAAAGAAAGGAATTTTGACTCAAGAAGTAAGATGCAACTTTGAGGTCAAAACAACAATCTTTTTAAACAAGACTAGAAAGACCAAAATTCCATGATAATTTTAAAAGCTCAAATAAGATGTAACTTTGCCAAAAGATAAATTTTTGAACTCAAGAAATGGATTAAAAACTATAGCAAGAACAGAAACATTTTCTGTAAAGATTAGTAAGACCAATGCGGGCAATAAATTTGGAAAACCACTTCACAAGTTAACTACGTAACGTCACGCCCTACCCGAGGGTTAGAAAATCCACTTACAGACAGGTGTTACTCAAAAACACTGAGAAGAGTCGAAGAAACAGAAGCAGGAGGTAATCGGAGTAGGCGAATAGCAGCCCATCGTCCAGCTCGGTAACTGTACGGACAACTTCCAGGGGCTCTACAGCGGCGAATACTCAACGTTTGGGACGTGGTTGGTGGCGTTGGAAAGATCTGGATGTTACGAAGAGAATGACACTGATGTCACTCAATTCGGAGGTCGTTTGGTCGGCCAACCAGGGCCAAACAAAACAGTCGATGGTGAAGTATTTCGGTCCAGGAGTCTGGAATTCCAGAATTAATTCAGAAGTAACCAGAGCTCCGTTGGGGCTCAAATTTTGTAGGAGGGACGGTATGAAAGTATATAAGAGGGTGTTGGAGGGTTTTGGTGAAGCAATTGGCTGCTAGTGGGTGTTTGAAGGCATAATAGTGGCTAGGTTTGGTGAGCTATGAATTTTCAGAAGAAGGTGGAAGAGGTTTGTGTGTTCTTGATTGTGGTGTGTGCCCAAATGAAGTGAGCTGCTCTCTATTTATAGGCAAGAAAGGTTGGGGCCCAAGGCTAAAGGAGAAACTTGGAAAGCAAGTTTATAGGACATTTAATGCATTAATGGCCTATGGTCACTAGCTTAGGTATACTATTCAACATTTAATGCTCTTTCCTTTATTTCTTTAGCCCGTGTGACTATTAATAAGACTATTCTATCTACTAGGTATTAAGCCTATATAGCAATATTTAAATGGTAGCCCATGTGCCTAATTTATAACTTATACTAGCTTCTTAAATGCCTATCCATCTAATAGCTCTCTAGGATGATTTCATCCTACATCTAGGTGCATTACATCATCAATATTACATCACCCTATGTCTAATAGCCCACATGGCTATATCTAATTCTCATGATGACACTATAATTAGACTCTTAATTGCCTATTCTTCTAATAGCATTCTAGGATGACATCAACCTACATCTAGGCACTTTACATCATCAAGCTCATATCATCCTATGCCCAATAGCTCACATGGCTATTTCTAATTCTCATGATTATACTAGAATTAGACTCTTAATTACCTATTCTTCTAATAGCTTCTTAGGATGACTTCATCCTACCTCTAGGCACATTACATCATCAAGATTACATCACCCTAAGCTCACTAGGCCACATGCCTAATTCTAATCTCAAGATAGCCTTAATATTGACTTGTTTTATTTTGCTTTTCTTCCCTTTTTCTCCTTGATTGCCACTGGTCACTCTATCTTCTTCCTCCCCACGTGTGGTCTTCTCCAAGTAGATATTAGGTACTACAATCTAGCCTTGTGTCATCTTAAATCATCCTACTCTAATACCTCTTGAATTAATAATTCCTTAGGTCAAAGCCATTCTAGATTTTCTTTCTTTGACTCCAATAATTGTCAAGACACCACCAAATCCAATTATTCTCTCTTTCTCCTTTTCTTTCTTTTTCTCTTTATTTCCCTACTCGGTCTTCCCTTGGCCTAATGGCCTTGGCCCACCTTGGGCCAAGCTTCTTGATCCACCTTTCTTGGGTCAAACCTAGCCTTCCTAGGTTGGCCCACCTCTAATTCCTTAATTGGGGTTAGAGCCCATCTCTATCAATTTAGTGCCCAAAATTAATCTAATAACTTTGTGATTAAGTGTCTCCTTTCGGTGACCTCAAATAGTTCTTTCTCAATGATGATCAATAAGGTGTCGCCTCACAAGTCCCGCGGTTATTCCGCGTTGAGCCTGGTCGATCCTTAGAGTATTCTCGGTTGTCATGTAATAGGCGAGATGTCTGTCTAACTACATAATTGTACAGATAATCTCAAAGTTGGTTCAAGATTAATTATCGCCACTCATGAATTGGCAATAATTATCCACTGAACTCTTCTTTGAGTTGTCGTGTAACAATATGTGCTAGTACAAGACCTTCTTGCTCGATCCTTATGGTCGAGTAATTGCTCAAGGCCAAGTGCTCTAGATGATCAAGCATATCGATCCCTGATTGTCCTCACCATAGGCTTTAGCGGGCTAATTACCCTACACCTTAATCATTTTATTAATCAGGGCCCTAAATCGAGGATGTTACACGGGCTGCCATGTTCTCATTATGTAATAGATTATAGAGATCATCCATAGGACTATCAAAGAAACTTTTCAAACTTTTCCAAAAAGTACCAATCTATAAATTCTTCCTTTTACAACGAAGAAACCACATGGATAATCATAGCTAATGTAGAAAGTAAATTTTATTCTTTTGAAGAGAATCCAATAAAATCACAGACTGTTGTATTGAGTAAGTCAATAATCAAAATGTTTGCATTTTTTAATGTGTTGATGATGATGGACCAAGTTATTTTTCCTATCAATGAAGATAGCAGCCACATTCCAAAACGCGAAATAATCTATGTTTTCCACAAAAAAGTCGACCGCACTAACTTACTTTTGGAATGAAATTAATAAACTGATTATCATGAAAACAACATAGCAAGTGGACCACATGTATTGGAAGATGCGTACACATTATTTACTGATATTTTTTTTCACAAAAAACAAACACTTTAACGTTTGGTGGACAGCTTTAATTATGTTTTTTTGCAGAAGCTTTTGTCATCAATTTAGCACCTAGACATTTTTATAAACTAAACTTTTCACTCTTAGTTTTTTTGTCGAGCGAGACCATGTACCTCAATTTCATGAAAGAATCAGTATATCTAGTGTAAATGAGAATTACTAAATAGCAAAAGGCCAAGTAAGCATATATTGCTGATTAGAAAACAACTATGTTTGGAGTTTTACTTATCTGATTCGAGTGATATGTCTACATAAATATTTAGAAATCAAATTTTTTCTAGTCATATTAAATTTTTTCAAGTCTTTATTCTTTAAAAATGAAGAGATGTACACACTACAAGTTTTAATCTTGTACAAATAATATTCGATGCATGATTGATTTGAAGATTAATTGTGCTCAGAAATTCATCTAAGAAGCAAGCTCCAGCGAACCAGTGAAGGAGGTATATCTCGCAAAGGATCAGGAATGGTTAAGGATGAGGTTCCAAGGAGATAATTTGTTCACATTGAAAAAAAATAAGGCTTTTTTATGTTCTGGTCAAGATATTTAAGCATGATGAAAACACAGATAAAAAAGAGCAGGGGAACAATTGATAAAATTAAGGCGAAGAAGAGAAGCAGTGAAATATCTTTACTTAATACATATTTGACCACGGTGCTGTGAAGAAATTCATAGAGCCGACTCTGTTTAGTGGTTCTATTGTCTGATTAATAAGATATATAATCACTTAAAAATAGGTTTAATTTTGTTTTGGTTTATTTCACTCAGTTGACAATACTAGAGCTTGGGCAAAATACAACCAAAAAACCTAAATTATACCTTTTTTTTTTTTTGGTAAAGTAAGTAATTGTATTGATCTTCAACCAAGCAAAATGTGAAAGGCATAATGGTCCGGTACCACAAAACTTGCACTCAACTTTGCAAAGAACAGATGTGAGTGTAAGGGTACCGGGGTTCCAATCTGAATCAAGCGTAAAGGCCTAAACAATAGCCAACTTAAAAGAAAAGGCCTATACAATGGCCAACAAAAGAGCAAAACATATCATGAGAAAATAGAAGAATCTCTCTAGTGACGTTGAATCCGTCTATTTTGGGGAGAATCCACCACGTGTTGGAAAGTCATGGCCTTATCTTTGACCATCTTAGTCAGATTTGTCATCATAGTAGGGATAGAAACATCACAATTGTGAAATAAAACATTATTCCGCGTCTTCCAAATAATGTGACATAAGGCACCCAAAGCAAATCTAGCTATGCATTGGTGGAAGGAATTTCCAGCAATAAATTTGGTTGTCCATTCAAGTGTATCAGGCCATGAACTATTCCTCCAAGATAAATTACATCTCCCAGCCTAAAACAATGCAAGTTGGGATGTAACTTGACATCCAAAATATAAGTGATTTATGGAATCAGGTGTACTGTTGCAGAAGACACAATGAGCATCCTCTATTCTACCATGAGATAATAAGAAAACCTGGGTGGGTAATCTATTTCGGGTCATTAGCCAAAGATGGAATCGATGCTTGGGAATAAGAATTTTGTTCCATATAAAGGTGTGCCATGGTACTCTTTGACTCCTGTGCCTGATAATATTCCACGCAGACGCCGTCGAAAATACACCAGAAGGATCCCCCGTCCACCAAAAAGAATCTGGTATGATGGTTAATGGTGGAAGCATCTCCCCCCAAGCCTCTGACGTCTCTAGTAGAAAAGAAGATCGTCTTGTAGCCGTTGTAAGGTCAAACACCTTGGCTTCCCTAGAGAAACCCAATCGGTAGATTTCACGGTTAAAGAATAATAGATTCAAAGGACCATGAGTATGCCAATGATCAAACCATACAGATATCGATCGTCCATCTCCAATATGCCACTGGAACAAATGTCGGAATTCATGGCCAATCTCAAGGATTTTCTTCCATGCCCATGAACAAAAGGTGGGTCTTCTTGCCACCCAAATTATACCCTTTGTGACACAATTTCCAAAAAAAAAAAAATTGTGACACAAAAAATTCCGAACTTATTTCCTTGTAATACATTTACCCCACTTTTTTTTTGTATTGCTGAAAAATCTAAAATTGTATTTTTATGACATATTTATCTATTTTTTTAAAAAAAATCCACTTTGACTAGCTAGCTAAGGTCGGCAAGGACCGCTAGAGATCACCGGCCAATAGGTGTGGGCTATGAAGCCCTCTTCGGCCAAAGTGGATGAAAAAAGAAGAATAAGAAGATTTTTTTTTTAAGGATAAATGTGTTACCAAGATTCAAATTCGGGATCTTTAACATTGCAAATTTTTTTAAACAAAAATGTATAACAGAAGTACAAGTTCAAGATTTTTTGTATCATCAAAAACGTTTGGGGTAAATGTGTCACATACGGTATAATTTAATATTTTTTATGGTATTGTCTCTAGAGCTTTTCTCCCACACCAAATCATTATTTATTTATTATTTCACCCTTTTGACGTCTCTCTTAATTATTCCATTGTTTAACATGATAACAATGTTTGAAGCATTCGCTACATAAATATCCATAATCATTTACAGAATTACTTAAAACTCATTTGAGGTATAATCATAGAGTATATGAAAAATAATAGGGCATGCCATAGCCAAAAATCCATATATAGACTTATATGTCGATAGATTAATAAGATTTTGTATCTAAAAGTCATCAAAAAGTGAGCTTTAGATGGTTTAAAAAAGCTTTCATATTCATCGTATTCCCCTTCCATAGACGGATCTGTCTCTTTTGTATAAGTGACGGGTTTAAAGATTCTTTACCTTTACCCCATAACAAATGATGCTTTTCAATAATTCTCTCCTGCTTATATACTTGTATGAGGATAGTGTCAAATATGTAATATACGAAATGCATCATTTCTGATAAATAACTATGAGTTTCGTAAGACCAATATGAGTTGTTTTTCTCTCATAATGGTGGTTGTTCTTGTATATGCCTACGGAGCTTTTTTCACTATTTATGCTTGACACGGAGGATAATCGCTCTTCTATTACTGTTTGCTTTTTCTTTTCTTCCTTTTTCCTATTCCATCGTTATATTATCTGGTTGCATTCTTATTTGTGTTTCATCTTGATAGGATTTCGTGGAAAAAACAAAGGAATCCAATAATTCAATACTATAAGTGTATGAGATCAGAGTCTCAAGGACTACTCATCTCAAATCCTCACATGTATTCTGAGATACTGTTTTTCTTTTTCAGATTATGCAAAAAGTATAATTGCTTGGGATCAAGAATCGTCCCTCTTTGCATACATCATCAATTTGAGCCCGTATATCTGCAATTTCAACACAAGGAAGTCCAAAGTCCGAACTTGTATATATAATATTTTGAAGCCAAATCCATGATATTTGCTATTCTAAATATTCATCACAAAGTTGGATTATTGCTATTGGCCGTCTCATACTTAATAATGTGAGTCACAAGTGGAACTCCAAATTTTGAAGTGATGATTGACATATCAGGCTAGTTATTAAGGCCCAATCTAGGTTCCTTTATTGGCTTCCTAAACCAAAAAGAAAAAAAAAAGCGAAATCCAGTTACCAACATTTTTTTGTAGCTATCACTATGATTTACAGATCCTATTCCAATTTTTTCATGCCTATAAAACTATCAAATACTTAATTCCACCGCCTGCCCCCACCATGACCATCGGTTACCAGCTGGAGACAATCATCAACCGCCAGAGTTAATTGCTGGTAGCCAGGCTTCGCCGCCATTACCCCATCGTCGGTCATTGGCCACCACTGCTGTTTACTATTGCAGATGAGAAATACTCTCGTTGGAGACCAAATTTTGTTGTAGTTCAAATAATTAAATATGAGGAATGGGAATTTTAGAATGACAATTCATTTGATGATTTCTCGTCGTGGAACTAAATGAGCCTAGAATTTCAAATGATATCTCCACGAATATCTTTTTTATCCAAGTCGGTTAATTTTAAGAACCCACTTTGCAGGAATTTGTTCTATTTCGTCAACTAAGTGTAGGTGTATCCAGATTCACCTTGATTTTTGTTAACCTAGGGTTCTTCATTAGGTCCTCCTCATTAGTCCAGATTTATTATATTATTCAAGTGTTTCTATATGTAGCCTAACGTGTGCCAAAGTAAAAATATTTTCGGGAATCACGATTATAAGTCTGTACAAGGTCACAATTTTCTGTCGGATTAGCCACAACTAGACAGTAAAATTAAGATAATTTCTCTCTCTGCATACCTAATTTCGACGCCTTGTCGGAAAGACGTGTTGTTTCTTAGCAAGTTGGATTTGTTAATTTCTAATGTCGCCAAAAATGGACATCATCTTTCACAAAGTTATACTCTTTTAGATGTCTGATTAGATTCACTGGTTGTTGATAGTAACGAACACTCTATAGATCAACGGCTTTATCCAATAAAATACTCCTAGCTTAAAGTAGCCGTCCATTTCAGTTCTTATCACATGCATTATCCTGGAGCTCTTGCGTTTGGATAAACTCACGTGCATAATTGAAGCAATTGTGGACGCATCTCCGACAACCCATTTCCAGATTTATCGATCCACTCTAAAGAAGCATTATTTTCTATACCCTGATACTTGGGACAGAAGCTTGATATATATATTTTTTATTTTTTATTTTTTTTCTCTCTGCTCCTTTCATTGATCAGAATCTAATTGAAACTTCCCAATTTCGATATCTTACTTCAGAGGGAAAAAGATTGACAGTGCTACTGTATTCGGTAAAGATGACGTTTCAATTGTTCAATCACACTCTCCTACAATTGAATTATGCGTTGCATGTCAAAATAGTCGCAATTAACTTCAAGCCACAATTGATAAATCTCCATCTTAGCGAGAAGTCCAACTTCGACTTCCAAGTTGGACAAGAAATCAGCAAAGCAATAGGTTTTTAATTATCCAGTAAAAGTTAGAGTTTCGAATGCCATTTAGGTGCTTTGTTTAGTTTAAGTAACCTAAATTTATCTAAACGAAGAACCTAGTTGCGTAATTAGACTAGAACCCACTGGACTTAATTTCTTCAAATTGAAGCTTAAGTTAATTTGATGTTAAACCTATTGGAACTCAATCAATACTCGACTAAACTAATCTGAGTTCTAATAGTTGTTAAGTTCTAGTAGCTTGACTTGTTTTTCTTTATCACCCTGGTGATTATAGAGGAAGAGTAGATCCTTTTTCTCGTTTGCTTCCACATTCACGCCTGTAAATTGAACTCGAAGCTATGTATCTCAGATGTCAAAATTATAAGAAGTGGTCTTGGCCGGTGACGTGAACTGGCCATGGCCAACCATATGCGCTGAACCAACGGCAATATAATCGATATTCTGTACATTTGAATAAACATCCATCGAAGTTGAGGCCAAGTCCGGAATTTGACAAAACATTGCCTTTCTTTCTATTGTGACAAGGGACTATTCCACTTGGATCGAGAATTGGTAAGACCTAGTGTAATGACCGCGTTCGGGTTCGGTTCGCGATTTTGGCTAAATAGGAATTTTCCAGGGAAATTTAATAATTTCCTTTTATTTCGCGAAAATTGTGAAAGGCTTTGAATTTAATGAAAATTTATGTTGGAAAATTTATTTGGGGCCAAAATGTCAAAAACTGCAATATGGGATTTTTCCAGAAATTTTCTGAATTTTTAGGAATTTTTAAAGCAATTTTCCAATTTTCGGGAATTAAAAATATATTATTTTAATTTAAAATTCCGAACCGGCCAGCGAGCCGGCCGGCCCAACCGTGCGCACTGCCGGTCCAACCGGGTCGGACCGGACGGCACGCGCGGAGCACGCGCGCGAGCCGCTCCTCTCTCTTTTCTCTCTCTTCTCTGCGACATTCTGTCGAGCAGGTAGAATGCACTATGCATTCCACTGCTCCGGTCGCCTCACCGGTCATTCCAGCCTGCAGCCACCCACCGACTGGCCAGAGGGGACGGCCGGAGGGGACGGCAGCCAGTGGGAGGCTGCCGCGTGGCGTCGGCGAGCTGATTTTCAGCTCGCCTCCCACCTGCCTCGCTCGGTATAAACCGAGCTTCCTCCCCATTTTGAGCTCGGTTTTCTCCGAGCTCAGACCTCCTCTCGCCTTACAGCCGGTGCCGTTGTGAAGCCTGCAACGCCGTCTATCCAACGCCGCCGACCACGAGCTCCGACTCGCCCTGTACTGTCGCCGGCAGCCCTCAACAGGAGGCACCGCGACTAGGGTTTTCTGGAAAATTTTCCAGAAAACCGCAGGGAAGAACCAGCCAAAGACTCGGTGAGTTCTCCTCCTTCCCGACCTCCTTAGCTCGATTGGTTAGTACCAATCGATTCCTTGAAGCTTCTAGTTGTTGTCCATGGTGTTTAATTCGCTCGGTTTGGTCTAGAATCCATGGATTGAGGCTTCGAAACCCCGAACCCTCTCGGAAACCCTAAAAACGAGCCGACGGCCTTGTGGCCGGATTTCTCTCAGCTCCGACCACCTCGGCTCAAGCCACCACCACCGTTCGACTCGCCGGCGAAGCAGCTCTCAGATTCAGCCAGTCTCGAGCTTCGATTTGGCCGGAGAACGGTGAACGGCGGCCAAACCCGAGAAGACCTCTCGACCCGACGCACGACCCGACTCACGATCCGGAGTTAGGGTTCGCCGGAGAAGACGACCGTCGCCGTCGCCGGAGCCGGAGCCGTCGCCATCGCCGTCGCTAGAGACAGAAGACAGCCAACGGGCTAGGTCGCCAGCCCAGCAGCCCAGCCCAGTCAGCCGGCCCAGCCGACTCGGCCCAGTCAGCCAGTCAGCCAATCAGCCGACCGGCCCAGGCCTAGTTAGCCGGCCCGGCCCAGATCCAGCTCGCGCGGCCCAGAAGGAAAAAGGAGAGAAAAGAGAAAAAGAAAAGAAAAAGGAAAAAAAGGAGAAGAAAAGAGAAAGAGAAAAAGAAAAGAAAAAGGAAAAAAAGGAGAAGAAAAGAGAAAAAGAAAAGAAAAAGGAAAAAAGGGGGAAGAAAAAAAAAAGGGAAAAATTTAATTTTTCCTTGGTTTCAACCAGGAGTGCAGCAAGGGGAATTTAGCCAAGAAAACTCACAAGTGAGTGGACTCTAAACCTTTATTAGGCGCATTTACTGTTTTAGTAGAAAACGGGTAAAAACGGTTAGAAATGGCTAGGGCGAGTAGAACGGCTAGGATTTCTTGTTTACTCGTCAATTTCATTGATTAGTTAGATTGGTTAGCAGTATTGGATAATTGTTAATTGTTGACCACTTAGGTGGTTTAGTTCGACTCATGTCGACCTAGGGATCGGCATCTCACGTTTTACGAGAAATTCCCTCGTACGTTTACTTGTGCTCGAGCGTGGTCAGAGTTGGGACCCCTCGAGGGGAAGGGAGTGTCGGCTTGACACCTTTGTTTAAATTTTAGAGTTGTTTAACTCATTTATTTCTACAATTTAATTCAATTAGTCATTTATCATTAAATGTTCTTTCGCATAGCATTTGATTAATTTAGTTAATAGCCCTTTTTGCTTTTCAATTTCATTAAATTATTATTGTAATTAGTCAATTCTAGTATTGCTTTGTGTATTTAAATTTTGCGCCGCTTTTATTTAATCAGTTATGCCTACATCAATTCCGTATAGTCGCAATTAGGTTCTCGTTTGTAGATCTGCCCCACCCTGTATATTGTTTAGACCCCAATGACGTTCGTTAGTCTACCTTTAGCTTAGAAATCTAGAGGTGGGGAGTTCTTCGACTTGGTTGGTAATGAGTGTTTCTACGCGGAGCTTGGGGACCTTGGGATGAGAGATTTACAGCTAGGCTTGCCTAGGGTCGACTGACAGGCCAACGGAAGTCCGAGAGTTGGGAGGGTCGATTTAGGGACCCTAAGGCAGGGGTGTTCCTAATTTAGGATTAGGGTTCGTTCACTGGGATACCAAGTATCTCATTCCACCACCCTACTATCCCAGGACCCTCGTATGGACCCGGTTCAGGACCTATCAGACTTGGAGGACCAGCTAGAGGAGGAGGAGCTTATGGAGGAGGACCCTTACGAGGAGGAAGCTTGGGATCTATTGGAGCTGGAACCTCTGGACCCGGAGGACTGGGAGCAGCAGCTGGAGTGGGACCCTCAGGAGGAGGAGGATCAGGAGGAAGGGGATCTGGAGCCGGATATCCCCTTTAATTTGGATGAAGATGAAGAGGAAGACGAAGAGAACGGCATGGCGGCAGCCCCCGTTCCCCCTAGAGACATGGGAGATGTCATAGACATAGAAGTAAAGGAAGATGGATTAATCCAAGAATTCCACAGCACGACCGGTTGGATTTGGAGCACCACGAAGCACATCTGGTACCCACATCAACACATTAGCGTGTACACGGGCTTCCATGAGACCGAACTAGAATTGTTGGTTGAAAGGTGTGAGGTACCACAGGGAGGCTACGAGTCCGGCTTTGAAGACCCTGATGGGGCAGACGACTCAGAGGATGGCACCGTGGACAACCCAAAGCCTTCGTGTGTGCGAGACTGGCCCAAGCCGGTGGATGCAACGTAGGATTAGTACTCTCCCTTTTCTTTTCCTCCGCGACTTTTGATTGTATAGTTGTGCGGCGACCGTGACTCTAGGCTTTTGTTACGCCTTCTCCCGTTCTCTTCCCTTTTTGTATTTTGGCCTGACTTACCCTTTGTATCTATGGGAAGTAAGCTTCTTGTTCAAAATTGAATGTAGTGCCTACCTTGGGAACAAGTTACCTAAGAATTGGATTCTTTTGCAAACCTTGGATTAAAGTTGGATCCTGGAAGTATTGCTACGACCCCGAGGAATCGGGGCGTGACACCTAGATTACTTTGGATGAAGAGACCATGAGATACCAACATTGCTTATAGCATATCAGCGACAGTGACAAGTACATGTTAAGGGGCAGAAAGATCTACTATCATCTATCTTCCATAATTAGGAGTTTTTTGTGCCAACTATGAAGTTGCAGCTTGAGAAGATTGTCAGAGATAAGGTCTTGACCTTTAAGTAAGTTTCGGGTAACTCCAGGAATACATGTTTGCAGCGTAGCTGGGATTTGGACTTTTCGATTTTTGCAATTGAGGGTTGGTCTACGTAGGTAGAGTTGGGCTAGCCATATGTTTTGGCCTTGTTTACTTTATATTAAAGTACTAACCACAACACCCTTTCACTCTTAACTAACATTGTCAAATGTCATCATGAGTGCGAGTTTTGTGGTGCATGGTTCTTTCTTTATTGTATGTTCCATTTGGCAAAATAATACAAATTCTTACTTTTACAAAAAAAAAATCTACTATTTTACTTCCCGTTTCCTTATCATATTATACTCTCGTATTTCCTATATAATTATTCCTTAACCTTAATAAGACATCATGGTAAAATTGTAGGATAATATTATGATTCACTCACTCCCCTTTAAGATCTGATTTGGTAAAATGTGGCTCATTGATGAAGATATCTAAGTGGTCAAGACAAGATACACCGATGCACTCACTATTGAAACCTGCATATCCATTCAAAGAAAAAATGAAAGTAAGAATCAGATATGTTCTAATTAATCAAGTATACCTTTTTCTTGTTTTAATTTAGGATTTCTCCAGAGGAAGCATTGAATTTAAGGTTTAAGACGACAAAATAATCTATTTCTTTCATTGCTTCAGCCAAATAAATTATAAATTTTCTTTGATTGTTTTTCCTAGAAAACCATAAAATAACAACGATTTTAAAAAAAAATGAGGGCAAATATTGAAAAGACAAAATCACATCAATTGATTAGAACTTTCCAATAGTTAAAATTAAATCAGCATTATGCTCGGTTTTTTTTTCTTCGACACCCAAACAGGGAGGTGATTATCGTGTGATTTCGGAAGATGAGGATTTTCAAGTTTAATCTTTGTATAAGTGACGTGACCTTTGAAAACAAATTAATGGTGACACATGAAGTGACACAGCATAGCAACCTCAGTTTCCTTAATTTAACATATATCCACATGAATCCGAGAACATAAGACGTGTTCTTATCCTCTCCGTATTTGGTCAGTCAAACTTGTTCCCCCTATCTAAAAAGATGGTCTGGTTTGTCCTAAACTCGTTCGACCCGATCTTCTATTATATATTCGTCAATCCAATATGTGCGTGAGAGACAACACCTTCTAGCGACCATTCACTGAGGTTAGTCCTCATTTCCAGGTAGTGATTGATTGAATATTTGCATTTTACTCAGTCTACTATGATCAACTTGAACATTTTTTTAATTAATCACAATATAAAGTTGTGATCCTCCAGAAGAAATTGGGCACCCTGGACTTATGTTCCAGACAAATATTATGACAAATAATTGAGAATTAGGAAAACTCTTCTTTTTATTGACCAGCGGAGATCTAACCACCTAGCTTCTCTGGACTTTTTCCAAGACTTTGTCTACCTTCTTGCTGCCAACTCTACCGTGTACATTGAGAAGAAATAATGCGCTTATTAAATTTATCTCTATTTATCTCCAGAAATGTATGCAAATAATGAAAGTAACAAGTTATAAAACTCATCTATCTATACTTATATCATGGCAATTCCTTTTTGGGATGTTAATCTAATTTCTCAAAATTATTGAGATCATCAAATATATGCTCACGTTTTAATCATAACTATAATATCTTTAAGGGCAACAAGGGAAACTAATTAATTAAGATTCCATAGATCCATGAAAGATAATTTCCAAAATGTTTCTAATTAAATTTTCTAACAAAAATAGACTATGGAAAGATTACTTCAATAAAGCAAAATGCAGCTATGAAAAATTTAAGAAGTAAAAGTATGTCATTATCTCAATTCTATTTGTAAATTACTAATTCAACCATTGTACTGAGTTTAGAGAGAGAGAGAGAGAGAGAGAGAGAGAGAGAGAGAGAGAGAGAGAGAGAGGACATATGTGTGAAATTATGTAGATAAGAATTTTGGCAAAAAATCTCTAGCGTGGATGCCAACAATGAATTTTGTCAATTTAGTCCTAAATCTTTTGACGATTTCCCAAAACATTCTTTCTAACAAAAAATAGCTGATGTTGATGTCAACTGTCTTACATGGTATGGTCGGCTATGGTTAGCGCTAACATTGATGATTTTTATAATTGTTAAATATTTCTGAATATTTCTATTTTTCCTTTTTTCTTCATTTATTTATGCATCAATTTTATTTCTATCTATTCTTCATTAGATTTCCGGCCAGTGATACTAGCCATGGCACTCAGTTGGATTAGGGCGAGGGCTGATCCCAATGCCCTCGCCCCACCTAGATCTAGCAATGGCCATGACCCTTTCATTTGTTATTGGAGTGAATAGATTAACCATATAAAAGACTGAAGCTCATTCATTTGTAGTCTCTATGTTAGTGACTTAAGTGAAACATCTCATTAATTAGGACATAAAATTTCGTATAACAATCTTTAGACAACACTTTGTGCCTATGAAACCCCTCGTTTTAACGATTTTTCGTTCATTTATGATGTTTTTCCATTTTTTGCAAGATTGGACAGATCGATGAACTATTTGAAGAACTTTTTTATATATGAAATAGCCATCCAAAAATAATTTTCCCATAGAGAATTTATCAACTTTCAAACAAAATCATTGTCCACAAAAACTTTTAACCACTGAAACAATAAGATCATGCATTGATTATGTGGAGCGTTTGGGCGCTTATACCTGTTGAGTGCATAGTCATCATATGAGCTGTTTTGCTTAATTGTTAGTCTAGATTCAATCTAGACTTCTTTCTTGATTACCAAAAAAAAAAAAAATCACATCGATAGTCATTATCAAAATCAAAAAGATTATTTTCTTCTTGTGAAGAGAATCCGATAAAAACACTGATCGTCATATCGAGTAAACCGATATTCAAAGCATCTGCGTGAACATGGTGGACCAACTTGCATTTAATATCATTGAACGTAAAAATGCACGTTCTAAAATGAGACATATCCTATATTTTCCACCATAACAACGTAGCACGGGGACCAATGTATCGGGAGATGCGTAAACATTAGCAACTGCTTTTCCCCCCGACCGAAAACGAAGCACCTTGGTGTATGGTGGGCGGCTGTAATGATATTGTTTGCAAAAGCGTTGTCATAATTATTAGTATCCAAACAATTTAATAGACAAAACTGATCTCCTTTAGTATTTTATCTGGCGAGACCAACATATCTTAAGTCCACCCAAGGATCAATTCGTCTAGTATAAAGACGAGATAATAACTTAAATAGCAAAGACAGTTATCGACTGTTATCTTTCTTTAATTTATTTGGAGTTTCATTTGTCTGATCCAGATAAACTGTTTCAATGAATAATTAGAAATTGAATTACTTTCTTTAAGTCCTCGTTTAAAAAAAAATGCTGAACAGATGTACACACCACACGAATATTTTCACAAATTATAGTCAATCCATAATTCCGAGTGAAGTACTGCAACTCTAATATATTTGAAGATTGATTGTGCTCCGTGCTTCATCTAAGAATGAAGCAAAGCTCAACCACAAAGGAAGTATGTCTGGCAAATGATGATTAAACATTTGTCATAGGACAATGTCTGTAATTTCACTACTTAAGCTTGATTCTGTTCTTCGATACATCAGTTGTTTGACAAGACATTGCTCTAAAAGTTGTACGACCTTTTCTATGTTCCGAGCCGCATTGAATTTTTCACAAGGACAACTCATCTTACACCTTCACATGCATTCTGGAAATTATTTGGACCTACTTTTTATAATGCAAAATATGTGGGCGCGTGACCAAGGAGAATCAAACCTGATTGCTTACGTCAGTAACTTTTTTCTGGTTTCTTTTCTTACTAAAAATCATTATTAACAAGCAACACGAGAAAGTCCAAAGTCCGAACTTGCAGGCATTTTATATTTTGAAGCCAAATTTACGAGAGTTGCTGTTTTAATTACTCATGACCAAGAAAACCATCATCTTGATACTCCCTAACAACACTCACGAGTGCAAATCCGAATTTTGAAGTGATAAGTGATTTGGTAACGGGACAATTCACCATTTATTTGCCCTCTTGCAACTTCTGTTATTTCATAGAGATTCGAGTCTACAAATTATAATCAAGAAAACTAAGTGTGTATCGTTCATGGTGGAGTTCCTCTTGCTTCTGCATCTTGATGGATATATGCTTTTTATAAAAGACTATCTTTGAACAGTTCGCCCTCATTAGGCGAAGTCTTTCCTGATCATCATCTAATGAAAATCAAGATTTTGGCAAAGCTGCAAACTTGGTGCATTCATGATGCGGTTTTTTTTTTTTGTCGCTGATGTTTGAAGAATGCATCGTGGATCACCTAGCTATAGCTAGCATTGAGATTTCATTTCACATTTTTCTAATCCTAAAAGTATCAAAACTCAATTACACCACTCATTGCTCTCGCCGCCGGCCAACAACATCATCCAATTACGAGCCTCTGCTGGTTGTCGACAAGTGCCGGTCGCCGTTGCTGGCAACAGTCACCAGCCATCGAAGTTCGTTGCTAGTAGTCGGACTCTGCTGTGGCTCCTCGGTCGTTTGTCAGGAATCTCCGATTGTGATTCACCACTGCCGATGAGAAGTATTCTCTCAATGAAGACCCATGTTATCTCCATCCAAATAATCACAAATGATTTTGTAATAGAATTCCATTCTAAGAGTCCTTGTCCTGTGTTAGAAAATTCAACTAAAAAATATTAATTAAAGGGAAACCACACATATATGTGTAAAGAGCATATAAAATTCTCCATCAAATGATGGGGGACAATATTCCAATAACCTCTCTTTGAAAAAATTCAATCCAAAAGCTGAAGGTTTTATATGGAGGGAATCCGCATATAAATGAAAGCATATAAAAGCTGTTCTCAAGCCATGTGACAGGATATTTTCGTCATGGAACTTAACAAGACGACAATTTGCTGAATAAGTTCGCATTAATGGCTCCATAAAAAACATCATGTCCGTGGACCCTCGGTCCACATACATTTGCTTGGCGTGAATCGTATGGTCAAGAATTAGCCTTTTCCACTAGAGAGTTACGTAATTACCATAAAGTTCCTATTAATTATAAGAATTATAATGACAAGTTACCATAATTTCAATTGTTATGTCCAGGGATATTTGTTTCTATACCAAATCGGTTAATTTTAACAGCCCAGTTTGCATGGGCTCATTTTATTTTATGACCGCATGCGGGCTCATCCTAATTCACCTTGATCATCAATAACCTAAGGTTCCTTAGAAGGTCCACATCATCATTCCATATTTATTATTTTATTTGAAAGAGTTTCTGTATGTAGCCTAGCGTGCCCCAAGTCAAAAATATTGTCAAGAGTCCCGATTATAAGTCAGTACATGGTCTTCGGATTAACGACAACTAGACAATAAAAATATGATAATTTCTCTCTCTGCATGTCTAATTTCAAAGCCTCATCCTCTTATATGAGTTGTTCCTTTGCAAGTTGCATTTGTTAATTTCTAATGTTGCCAAAAATATTCAGCATCTTTTGCAAAATCTTATCCTTCCAGATGTCTTACTAGATTCTTTGATTGTTTATATTGATAACCCATGAATGTAAACTAGCTATAAAGTAAATGGCTTTGTCCAATAAAGTGCTTCTAGGTTGGAGTAGCTGTCCCCTTCAATCCGGGACAATTGCCAAATAAGTTCTAAACCTTTTGCTACTTTATCGATTAAGTCATAAACATTTTTTTTAATGCTAGATAAGTCCTAAACATTTTGCAACTTTGTCGATTAAGTCCTTCCAGCGGACTTTGGCCGGAAAATGCTTACGTGGCGATGACCCGACCTCGCCGGCGACGACGTGACAACAAACTTTTATTTTTAATTTCTTTTAATTTCTTTTTCTTAAAAACATACTTGGCCGGCGAGCTCCGGCGGCTGCCGGCCACTTCAAAGGGCGGCTAAGCCCTCGCCGGCCGCGGGGGCTGCCACGGTCGGCGAGGGCCGGCCTTCGCCCAAGCTCGCCCAGATATGCCATTGATCTGGGCGGAGCTCCTGCGCGAGCAGCTGGGGAGCTCCGCCCAAATCTGCTGCTCGCCCAGAGGGAGCTCGCCCAGGAAAAAGGAAGCGAGTGCATCGAGTCCGGTACAAACCGCCAAACATCTCTTTCGTCTTCTTCCCCATTCTCTGCCCCATTATTATTCTCTCTCTCCTTCTTCACCGTGAGAGAGAGAGGAGACAGGAAGACCTTATCATCCTCCCATCTTGTTCTGCAGCTCTGGTTGGCATTTAACCCAAAAACCAAGAGCCAACAGGAGCGGAATCATCCCTCCCTCCTTCTCTCCGCGCGAGGATCCGGATTCACTCGACTTCGCCCCCCCCCTCCCTTCACAGTTGCTCCGTGGAAGATTAGTTGAAGAGGAGTGTCGGTTCGTCCCTCCTTCATCGTTTCTCCCCAGCTGCACGGGGAGGAGCTCCGCCCAGATCTGGGCGAGCTTGGGCGGAGGCCGGCCCTCGCTGGCCGTGGCAGCCCCTGCCGCCCTCGCTTGCAGCCAGCGAGGGCTTGGCCACCCTTTGGAGTGGCCAGCGAGCTCCGGTGGCCAGCGGAGCTCGCCGGCCAAGAATGTTTTTAAGAAAAAGAAGAGAAAAAAAATTAAAATAAAAGTTTGTCGCCACGTCATTGCCACGTCGTTGCCAGCGAGGTCCAGTCGTCGCCACGTAAGCATTTTCCGGCCAAAATCGGCCAAAAGGACTTAATTGACAAAGTTGCAAAAGGTTTAGGACTTATTTGGCATAAAAAAAGGTTTAGGACTCAATCAACAAAATAACAAAAGGTTTAAGACTTATTTGGCAATTGTCCCTCTTCAATCCCTGTGACATGTATTGTCCTGGAGCTCATGGGTTTGAATAAACTCACGTAATTGATAGAAAATTAACATGGTGTACGCATCTCGAACAACCCACTTCCAGGTGTACTGATCCTCTCTAAAGAAGCATTGTTTTGTCATACCCTAGGATTGGGTCAAGCTCCATTCCCAACTCCTAGGGTATGACAAAACATACACACGAAACCTATCAAGTATCTGCATGATGATTTGGACCGACTGAACCTATTGAAATCTACATAATTTGATCTCGTCTACTTTAATGGATCGATCACGTAAATGAAGCTTACCATTTCAAAATTAACATAGAAGACCACATAGGCATTTTCAATATTTTAACTCTTAGTACATTCTCCAAGAACTAATTTATATACTCACAAGCTGCCATGCACTTCTCCTTCTACAGAGAGTTCCTATTTTAGAGTAATGAGCAATATCTTGAATGGTCTCATGGTTTGGACAAAGATATGTAAAAGGGAAGAAATGGCCTAGCCCGGGGATTTTAATCACTAAATAATGCTTGATGGGAGGAAAACACATATAAAAGCTCCTTGCCAAATAAATTGATTGACTTCCATCTAAGAATAGGTTAACTTGATGTCACATATACACTTTTATCTTAAAGGATAGGTTGATATTTGTTCCGCAATTTCTTCAAACAGTTTTACGTCTGGGAGAAACTTTTTTTTGCAAAAATATGCTCGATTTTAATCTTAGCAATCTATCTTTTGCTTCAGACAGTGGTTAATCCAAGGACTTCCGTTCTGGCAGTCAACATATTGGGAGGCCCGCAATGGACTCTAAAAACGAAGAACTGAATTTTCTACCAACAGTCTTTGGTTATTTGTTTCTGGAATATACTCTCGTTCAATGAAAGTCCAAGATCATATGATGAAGTAGATGGCAACAAAAATCGACGAAAAGGATCAATATTAAAACATAAGCAAATAATTTCTCCTGAGAAATGATATGAAAGGTAAACCGCTTCAACAGTATGATCATCAGTTTCCTATGAATCTATGATGAATTCGTCAAAGCAGGAATCACCAAAGTCTTACTACAGCTAACATGAAAGCGTGAACAAATAAAAAGGCTCGAGTAAGAAATAAATTGTAGAAATAAAACATGCACTGGGTAGATTTAGGTAGCTTGGTGGCATGCGCATTCCAAGATGAGAGATCAATGATATGGTCTTGCTATAATCACAAAGATGAGATTAGAATCGCTCAATCACAATTGCTCATCAATGTTTCTCAATCCTAAAATAAAACCCGAACTCACAAGAATCATGATAAGGGAGTTTTCTCATGCTCTCAACTCTTTTGAATGACGGCTCTTAATGCTCTCTATATCTTTCACACGTTTTGCACATATTTAGCGCGGTCATCATGCATTAGAGACGAAACTCAACAAGATCTGATGTTACCATATATTTCAAGGCTGCGTTTGGTTGATTGGATAAAAACTAGGATATGATATATTTTATCATATCTCGTGCTTAGTAGCTGTCTAGGATAAGATAATGTCGAATATATAAGATATATAAATCGGATAAAAAAATTCAAGGGGGAGGGTGGGAAAAGGTCGAATAGAAGTTCTTTTATCCGAGACATAAAACCCTACGTTTTTTTTCTTTCTTCATCGTTCACCCACATACGACTCCAACTCCTTTGTTGGGTATGGATTATAGAGAGTTGTTTCGCCGACCCGGTCTGAAGTCCAATTTTTTTCGAATTAAAAAAATACTAAATATAAAATATAAAAAAATTTAGAAAAGTAAAAAATATTCGAAAAAATTATTTAAAAAATTCAATTTTTTAAAATATAAAAAAAGTTAAAAAATGTCTAGGTGGGTGACCACAATTTATTTCATATATTTTTAGTATCAATCCTATAAGTCTTGAACTAATTTTAGATTTTCCATTTTGAATAAACATTTTAATTTTAGCATAAAAATGAGAAAACCCTCAAAAAGTTTTAAACTCAATTAAATAAGCTCTTATCCAAAGTATCGACGTTGAAGCCTTCTCCTCAATAGTTCTCCGATTCACATCGAAATTTTACGAAAACAATGAATTGTAATGTACTTTATAAATGCGAATTGTTCAAAGATCGTTTATTAACATGATTAATTGTCATTGCATCCTCGTGACAGCTAGAAAAAAGAAACGAATGAACTTTGGACTTTATGCTTTTTTCTAATTGGGTATTTGTTTGATTTGGTATTGGACCTATAACAAAATGGAAACAAACCAAAAAAAAATTTAAGAGTAAAAAAGAATTTATGTTTCAAAATGAATATATTGGTACTGAAATTATTCTAAAAACGTTTGATATTGAAGGAGTAACAAAAATATTATTTCAAAGGAACGGAGAAGATTATTACAATGCATAATCATGAAATTCAATAATAATATTGTAATTTGAAAAAAAATATTATTTTGGATGATTTTGTGAATATTAAACCTGCAAATCTATATGTGCCTAATGTTATTGTTTTTAAAATATTCGAATTTAAATTCGTAGATCACCAAATGACAGATTTGATAAGATATGAGAATATCCGACTTTAATTCCGTAGTTCACTAAACAGTAGGTTAGATAAGATATGAGAATATCTGATTTTAAATCCGTAGTGCACCAAACAATGGATGAGGTATGAAGAAATCCATAGATTTTTTATCATATCATATCCTTTCCTATCCCGTTTAGAAATCCAGACAACCAAACGCAGTCCAAATTCAATAATAAAAAGAAGTCTACGTCACCAGCTATCCTATCTGGAAAATTCAATTGGAACTTTCCTATTGTGAGCCGTGTTTCCTTGCATTTGATTACGTTTCAGATTTCAAAGCAATTAGAATTTACTTTGAGCCATAATCAATAATTCTCTAATTTGGCAAGAAGTCCAATTTAATCCTCATTGATCGTTGTCTCTCCTGGGCCCCTCTGGGCTCCTTTCCAGCTATAGATGCCAGCCGAGTCCTGATAGTGCTACTACTTGGTCAATGGGTCAGGCTTAATTAACATGTCCATTGAATTACTATAATTATGCGCTTTCTTGACGGATGTAGTTCCCAATGACACAATTTCACGAGTAAAGTGGCATCTCAATGTGTTTAGTTCACTCGGGACACATCTAACTTTGATTAACGTAATGCAATCTGATTGTTGCTTGCAACAATATTCTCTTAAGACGATCTTAGATCATTGAGCAAACTACTCAGCCAAATAACTTCCTTAATTGCCTTTGTTAGCAAAATAGACTTTGCTTCAGTTGTCGGCAAGTCAACTACCAATTGGAATTGCACTTTTCGACTGACTGCACAACCCACAAAACTGAATCCATAATGTCAAGGACCTCCATCGCGATATTTACCAAGAAAGTCTTTAACCTATTACATGAATGTCATTTCAGTTACAACCTTTCAATTTAGCTAATTTAGTTGTAAACCTTTTGATGAGTAGCCAATAGAGTCCTTCCGGTCAACCTTGCAATCACTAATGTGGATTTCGATGCACTAGCATGGACAACTTTTGCATTCTTAATTTTTTTTATAATATTATAATTTTTTAAAATTTTCTTTCCTTTTATCTTTTTGCATTTTTTTAAAATCCAACAAATATAAGATTGTAAAAAATTATCCATTCTAGCACTAGTCATGCCGCATAGGATGGTTAACGTTCATTGCTAACAAAAATTGACTAGAATTATTATTTTGACAAATCATAAAAAAGATTTAGGATTGAATTGGCCAAATTGAAAGGTTTATGATTAAATTGCCATCCATAAAATAAATTTGAGATTTTTTTTATAATTATTCTTACTTCTACTCATCCAAGTCATTGGTTAAATCAAATCCAAAGCTAGTTGATAATTGTCGCCATCATATAATTATTGGTGAGGAAGGTAATTTAAAGCTTGCTAATGAGAAGACAAGTTTCTTTTTTCAAAAATAAGTGAAGATTGCATTTTAGAAAACTATATTAATGTTGATAACTAACTTAAATAATAATTGGTTACCCTAAAATTTATTGGTAACACAATAAGATAAATGTTCGCAATCACTCCTATTAAGGTTGATAATTTCTAAAAGAGTAAGTTTGGTTTTGTGAGCAAGACAATAAAAAATTGGTGACTAAGTAGAAACGTCAACAAAATATTTTAAAGAAGAGACTTGATAAATATAAGGCATTTCTAAGAGAGATAAAGAAAAATTAGTAAACGATAATAAAATGCCATAAAAATGAAAATAAAGGAATAACTTAAATAACAAAGATGACTTGAAACTAGTTGGATGAAGGTAAGCCAGTCATATTAACACTGGTAGATATATATATAGGAGTTGGTAATCATATTTAAGGTGTTGAAAAGAAAAACAAACAAAAGTTACTGAAAGCTAAGAAATGTTTATAATTAATAAACTTTCAAATTAGTTTCTAAATTATGGGAATATCAGTAATTCTTTTTGAAATCACATGAAACTAGTGTCTACGTGAGAGAGAGAGAGAGAGAGAGAGAGGTACGGTAAGAGGCGAGAATAAAGCGAGGAGATCCAACACGTCCATAAGTGCAGAAGATTGCATAAATCAACTGTCTTTTCAGAAGCAGCCTCCCTTTCAATGTCTCTCCAGTCAAGAGTTTCATCTTGCCAAATCTCAATCCTTCCTTCTGGCCAAAAAGAGAAAAAGAAGAAATCAGGTCGTTCGATAAACGATGGATATATTTTATTATTGTTAAGAGATTCGTGGAGTAGTTAGGCATTTAATGTGAATATGTCCAAGTTAACATCTTCCGTACAATCTTCAATGAGTATGAGTCTCAACCTGTTCTTCCAGTGGATAGTATATTCAAGCGTCTAAGTTAAACGAATTTTTGTTGGTATTTGAGACAATGATTCTCAAAGCATGGATGAACATCTATTTTTGTTTTTGGCGAAGGAAGAATGAATCGTTGAAGACTTGCATCTAGTGTTAAATCTTCCATTGACGGTTTTTGTCAATGTTATTTTCTTGTGATGATTAATTGATAATTTGCTCGATTTTTTCATGCTACATCTTCTTACTATGCCACTGGACGGACTATGGAAAGAAAATTATCACCTAAATTATTTGTTCTATTACGAATACACTCTTAATTTTCCTGATTTTTAATGGTACTTTGTCTTTCTTTCTTCTTTACTATGGGAAGTTTTAGATGGGTTGAGACAATATTGGCCATGAACAATTGGGTGTCTATGCTGCTGATTTAGTTTCGGACCCTTTCGTTTACTGTAAATAAGTCAAAGTGATTGCAGATCAATGAAATGAAACGCTCGTAACAGGAAGAGTCTTCTTATCCTTCGAAACGAATTCAATGAATTTACATTTCTGTCATTATAAGCCACCACGAACGCATGCACCGCTAAGTGTAGGTTAAGCAAACAGGAAATAATTCATCTAAACAATATTGAATGAATATGATATTTATACACGTTTAACAATGCAGACATAGCTAGTTGACAAAATTTACTGGGAAATGTGTGCACATTAGCTTAAGATAAACAGCTGTGCCTATAGTTGTTGGCAAGATGTCGTTGTCACGATTTCGGTCCATAGAACAGCCACGAAACGATGCGACTCCATTATTAATGACGAGCATTAAATTTACAATATAAGACATTTCAATGAAGTGTATATATATATTATTTTATTGATTCGCATCTTTAGCGGTTATAATAATATAAAGTAGACAACAGTGGATGAAACGCTTACATCTATGATATCATCTATATTTAAGTTATTATATCTATTTAAATAATCATATAGCTAGAATTTTATACTTACAATTGACTGACTTAACTTAAATTGAGACCCAATAACCTAGCATATTATTTTCTTTGTTCATTACTATACATTTAAGGTGATACCGCATTCATGCGTTTGATTATATCACCATTCTGATCCAATCAGAAAAATAGGATATTTAGGTTGAGATTAGAAGTGGCACGAATGAGAACATTTTAAATCACATAAATATTTAGCAATTTAAGATTTTATAATAATTGACAGCAATCATACTAAAATTTACATGATGTCAAAGCAATAGATCGTGGGTTTAGATCTTTCTAGGCCTCACTTTATCTCTCATATCTAATAATTTTCTGCTTCAATCTTAGATATAACGTTTTAGCTTACATGTATTAGGGTAATTAAAAGTTAAACACAACTCCATCTAACAAGTTGAATTTTTCGAAAAGCTCACAATTGTCCCGCAAGACTGCAACAGCTGGCCTGTCCTTTATAACGAAAGTTTTGTACATCAATGTAATGCTTTCGATTCCATCTTTTGCTGATGACACGAAACTAATTACCCACCCAGGTTTTCCTATTATCTCATGGTAGAATAGAGGATGCTAGTTGTGTCTTCTGTAACACTACACCTAATTCCATAAACCACTTATATTTTGGATATCAAGTTACATCCCAACTTGCATTGTTTTGGGCTGGGAGATGTAATTTACCTTGAAGGAATAGTTCATGGCCTGATATACTTGAATGGGCAACCAAATTTATCGCTGGAAATTCCTTCCACCAATGCATAGCTAGATTTGCTTTGGGTGCCTTATGTCACATTATTTGGAAGACGCGGAATAATGCTTTATTTGTCAATTGTAATGTTTATGTCCCTGCTATGACGACAAATCTGAGTAAGTTGGTAAAAGATAAGGCCATGACTTTTCAACACGTGGTGGATTCTCCCTAGAATAGATGGATTCAACGTCACTG
Source organism: Melaleuca alternifolia (assembly GCA_019926035.1). Lineage (NCBI taxonomy): Eukaryota > Viridiplantae > Streptophyta > Magnoliopsida > Myrtales > Myrtaceae > Melaleuca > Melaleuca alternifolia. Next base: position 3,105,672 of record JAGKPW010002158.1, read on the forward strand.
GGGAATAGATTCTTCTATTTTCTCATGATATATTTCGCTCTTTTGTTAGCTATTGTTTAGGCCTTTTCTTTTAAGTTGGCTGTTGTTTAGGCCTTTCCGTTTGGTTCAGATTGGAACCTCGGTACCCTTACACTCACATTTGTTCTTTGCAGAGTTGAGTGCAAGTTTTGTGGTACCGGGCCATTATGCCTTGTACATTTTGCTTGGTTGAAGATCAATACAATTACTTACTTTACCAAAAGAAAAATGTAATGCTTTCTTGTAGTATTGTAAATAGCAATTGGGTATCGGCTTGACACTACGTCAAGATAATTTTATTTGCTGCTAATTTCTTTGCTGTACTTAAGATCATAATTAGGATGATAATGAGGACTGCTAGTGCTGGGGTCCAAGTTTATAAGATATGTTGTCCTCAAAATATATTGACCCAAAGTGAAAACCATTGATCCTGCTGTTAGCTAATGGGAAATTATCCTTCGTTGAGGGCATGGATAACCTATTTATACTGGATTGCTTCCCTACATCAGTTGCTTAACAGCGATTAGTGTTAGTTTAGTAATCGGTCCAAAAGGTAAGCTTACATCAAATTATATAGAAACATATTCGAGTGAGGGAGCAATCGAACGACAAAATAAGCCAAGCGTGGATCTGATACCGTTGATTTGCCTCAACAAAGCCAAGTATGGATCTAATACCAATGGTCACAAAAAAAAAGGAGTGATTAAATAATAGAATAAACATAACCCAAAAAAATTGAGTATCATATAATGTGGTTCAATCGGTGTGAATTACATCCATGGGATGAGCAACAAATGTTTCCACTATAGATCAAAGCTATACAACGGAGACTACAATCACGCTCAAGTCATTCAAACACTTTCGAAATTTTTCAATCTCCAATTACACTCATTAACTCACATGGTTTTTCGTCCTCATAATTTGTCACAAAGCAATTACTTAACCTTGTAAAGGAAAATTTTAACACAAGATTTTCACAACTTTAAACAACAGATATTTAATTCACGAGCGTGTCACAGAATTTATTGTCATGGCCAAAAACTCATTGTGGATCGCTTCAGAGTGCAACTTGCAAAAAAAAAAAAATGCCTCTTTGGATACAATTCAAGAAGAAGACTACTACTTATTTATGACATTGTTGGAACCACGATAGAAAACCCTTTAAAGAATAATCGAACTGAGAAGCCACTTAAAATAGGAAACATACTTGGATTGGGTTTCCTTTACGGACTTAAACTTGAAACTTGCTCTAGCATAAATGCACGAGATGGAAATGACAACACTGATGGTCAATTGCAGAAAACACAATGCTCATGACATGAATTTCACATTCTTTGGAAGTGAAAAATGCATCCTAGGATTATAACAACCAAAAGCATCCTTACAATGAACCCCGACCCTTCACAGGAAACTATAAGTAATCATATGGCACCTCTTCATCTGCGTATAAGTACCTTCAACGATCATCAATTTTCCCATAAATCCATCGTGAGATCTTCATAGGAACCGCTGTGGTACACGAGCTCCTGTTGCATGCACAGAAGGAGAGGCGCCTTAGCTCCCGATCGCACATAGGCGCCACCGAAATCCTCTACGATTTGAAAATCTTTCAGCACAAGGAATTGCTCCCACAAGCTTTCTTCTTCTCCTCCAATCACGTCGGATGGTGAATACAACCTATTCTCCGAGGTTTTGTCGTCATATTGAACTCTATAAGAGGTACAGAAGCTATTTGCACTCGTTGAAATTTCACTTTGACACCCAATGTCGGGTTCTTTTTTCGGAGTATCAATAGTGGGAAGAGATGGCTTGACTTTAATATCACATGCAGTTGAAATTTGCAGCTTGTTCCCATTCCCGACACGTTTCTTCAAACGGGTGTTCCAGTAATTCTTTATTTCATTATCAGTCCTTCCTGGAAGTCTAGCCGCTATTGCCGCCCATCTGCAGTAGGGCAGTTTAATCAAGAATCGACGATTTGTCTACCAATGCAAACTTACTTTGGTTTAGTGCTTGTACTATATACATACCTGCAGTCTATCATTGTGGAAATGAAAGTCGTTCGTGACAAAAGAAATGAAGCGCTTTATGCAACGGCGACAAATATATAGTACTTTCTCTGCTTTGTGAGGCTAAATAAATTTGTAGATGTGATTTTTTCTTTAATCTCTTCTAGGTTTTCACTGAGGTGATGAGGGCAAACTTACTTATTTCCGAGAAGCTGTTGCAACTCAGTAATGATATCCTCCTCTTCTTTGGTGATGTTTCCATGCCTGATGTTAGGCCTCAGATAGTTCATCCACCGAAGTCTACAACTTTTCCCTGTCCTTGCCAAACCTGAGTGATTCACACGCATATTCAAGACTAGCTTGATATTATACCCAGCAAAAGAAGATATAGAGATCAACGACAAACAAGATTAGTACATGACTATTTCATACCAGCAGGTTTGGGCATGTGACTCCAATTCCAAATGCCATATCTCCTGATATAAGCAATGAGCTTCCGATCTTCTTCTGCACTCCAGGTGCCCTTCTTCACTCTTGTATTGTTGCTCTTGGTGGGTCTAAGTGGATTTCTCACCATCTTTGAGCTAGCTCTGCCTTAGGAAATAGGGAGAGAAGTAGTGTGGCTGCGAGATTTAACTCTTAAGGCTTAAATGATGTTCTGGGTAGCTCCTAGACTTGCTTTCCATTTATTTTTGGGGTCGGCCCCACGTACACATGTTTTCAAAAGTCCACCAACTTCAAAATGTTTTCGCATTGAATTTTATTAAAGCAAGTTGCATTTTTTTTTAAAAAAGTAACATGATGTGATCTTCACAAGTTGGAGCAGTATTGATTGGTGTATGTTTTGGCATCATCAGTTTGGATACCCTCTGCCTGAGAGCCAATTCGATGGAGATTCAATCACTCAGATTTTAGTAAAGAGAAATATGATCGAAATAAGCAATGCTTTTTCCAACTCTCGTAAACTTGTGAAATAATAGTCGCTTAAGACAATCTTATATCTCATCAAGGGTCCGAATCTCACTAATTCATTTGCTCGTTACTATGCTAGCAAATCCAATTTGCTTTGGACTTTCACATTTACATATTGCGCTTCCCATGTGTTAGATCTAACCAATAAAAAAATATTAAAATATTTCCTCCTTGATTCGAGATAAAGTGGTTTCTGATTTATATTAGAAAAACGTAAGAAAAATGAGAGAAAACAGGGACAAAGCTATATTAAGGAAGCATCCAAGAGTTGTCTATGCACGTTTCTTCTTCTTCTTTTTTGGTAAAGTAAGTACTTATATTGATCTTTCAACCATGCAATATGTACAAAGCATCAGTTCTCAATTCCACAAAACTTACACTTAATATTGAAATTAATGTGAGTGTAAGGGAACCGAAATGTAACTATGGACACAAGAGAGGCTTAAGTAATGGGCCTAAACAATGGCCGAACAAGTCCTAAACAAATGATAAATAAAAACTCTAGAGAAGATGGTGGCATCAATACCCCAATTATGTTGCGTCCTTCTATTCCTAGGAGAGTCCAACACGTGCTAAAATGTCCTGGCTTTATCCTTGACCATCCTGATCAACTTCAACTTCATGGCAGGAATAAATATAGCAATATTGCGGAACAATGCGTCATTCCGCAACTTCCAAATAATATAGCATAATGCTCCCAACGCAAATCTGGCTATACACTGATGAAAGCTATTACCTAAATATGTTGAGCCGTCCATACAACCATCTTAGCCCATGAAGAACTCCTCCAGGATAGAGTAAAATTCTTGGCCCAAAATGAAACAAGTCGCGATGTGACAGAACATCCAAAATATAGATGATCCAAAGAATCTGGTCTAGTGTTGCAGAACACACAATTGGAATATGCAATTCTGCCATATGATAGTAAAAGTACCTTGGTGGATAGTCGATTCTTCATCATAATCCACATGTGGAATTGATGCCGGGGAATAATCATCTTGTTCCAGACAAAAGAAAATCATGCGACTACTTGACTAGAAGGCTGTAAGATCCTCCATGTCGAAGCCACAGTGAATGTACCAGATGGATCATACGTCCAAAGAAAGGAGTCCGAGTCACCACTCACTATGGGAAGGCTATCCCCCCAATCATCTAATCTCTGAAGAAGGATGGAAGGGTGACCTCGGCTTACGATGAAGTCCTCCACCTTGGCATCCCTAGAGAATCCCGATATGTAAATATCTCTATTGGAAAAAGACGAGTCTAGGGGGCCCCTAGTATGCCAGTGATCAAACTATAACGAAATGAATTTACCGTCACCAACACGCCATCGGAATAGGTGTCGGTACTCTTTCCCAAGCTGCAGGATCTTCCTCCATGCCCATGAGCAAAAGGTTGGGCACTTGGCCACCTAGAAACTCTGCCTATGCAGAAAAGTAGAGTGTATGCACTTACACCATAAGGATTTCTTATCCGTGAAGAGGATCCAAATATGCTTCAGCATGGCTACTTTATTGCTCTCTCTAAGTTTTCGACTATCAAGACCTCCTTCCTCCTTAGGGAAGCAAACATCCATTCGAGATACCTTGGCACCACCCGATCCTAACTCCGGGCCTTTCCATAGGAATTGCCTAAATATCCGCTCAATCTCGTCTATGACAGAGCTAAGCAAGATAAATAGACCAGACCAGTAGACCTGAATGACATGAACAACTAATCTGATTAGTTGCAAGCGTCCAGCAAAGGATAGGAATCGTTGAGTCCGGCCTTGGGCTTTCATTGTGATCCTGTTGACTAGGGATACATAATTTGTCTTTCTCAGTCGTTTGGCCACAACCAGAACTCCGAAGTACCGAAAAGATAAAGAGACAGTCCTGAAGCCAAGCAACTCAATAATAAATGCCCTTAGCTCCTTTGCTCCACCCGAAAAGAAGACCTCACTCTTGTCATAATTTGGTTCTAAGCCTGACCACTCCGCAAATCTGGATAATGATGTCTTCATAAGTGTAGTAGATACCTCATTCGCTTCATTGAATAATAGCACATCATCAGTGCGCGTTTCTTCCTTTGGTAATTGGACTTGCTAAAAACGAAATTCAAATTGATGAATCGCTAAATCTCCGAATCATTAATTATAATTTAAAAAAAAAAATTTATCCGGCATATAATTGGTGTCCAATGACTTAGGCTTCCAAATATATAGCCGTGTATCAAATTAATATCCTATATTAATTTTTTCATATAAGGAACTCAAACCACTCTTTTTTTTTTTGGTCGAACAAACCGCTCTTGTTGAGATGCCCATTTGTATGATCTCTTTATTATAAGGTAAAGCAAAATTTTCCGTAGGAACGTGAATACGATACACACCGTGTTTAGAATTTGACCAAATTTTGAATTCCTTAATATTTTGGCAGAGTTTGTTCTCCCTCTAATGGAGAATCGATTGATAGAGCATAATTTACTTAAAGTCGAGTAGATATAGGTTGTACCAAAAGCATATCATGCACAAAGCTAGAAGTCCATAAACCTTAAGCTTCTTGTTTTAATTCAATTGGACGATTCTAGATAGTATCAAATCAACTTAAGTACAAATAACTAAAGTCAAACGATGTTAACTACTGTACTCAACTAGTTCATGAGACCTGTTGACTGTGCATCCTACTGAACTTTGCTCAAGTAAGATAACTATCATGGAGTGTTAACTATTATCTATTTACTTTTCAATATAAGATATCCACAATTGAAATTATCCAGAGCAATCTCTTGAACCTTGAAGAGGTCATACCCTTGAAAACCTATAAGAGCTTTCACTCCGTCCTCAAAGAGTTGGAGCTTTTCAAAGTCTATAGCTTTGAAGAGTTACACCCATCAATCTAGAAGATTGATGCCCCCACCAACTTCATTGGAAGCCTAGAAGAGCGGCCATTGAAGTCCCTTCTTCATCATAATGTTAATGATTGAAGTCCCCCACCAAATTCTTTAACTATTGGATGTCACACCCAGAATTTATGACGATTGTTGCCCAAGTTTGGAATTGCTATATTGATGGTCCACCTATGTTTCAACTTTGTTTTAAGCTACGCATGCTCAAGGAAAGGTTGAAACATTTTAATCGGGACATTTTCTCGGATATCTCGAATTGCACAAGACTGGCTAGACAGAGCTTATCAATGATCGAGGACTCCTTATTGCAAGACCCAACTAATGTTCGGCTAGCAAAGGAGGAGACAGATGCTATAGAGGCTTTCTCTAGTCTTCGCTTGTAAGAGGAGGCATTTTATAGGCAAAAGTCGAGGATACGATGGCTAAAGGAGGGTGATATGAACACAAAATTTTTCCATCAGTCGGTGAAGAATAGACAGCTTCAGAATAGAATCATCTCGGTGGTGGATAATGCAGGTTATATGGCTTCTTCCCCAACAGAAGTCAAGAGAGTCTTTGTTTCATACTATGAGGATCTTTTCTCTTCTCCGTCTGGGCGAGTGACTCCTCCGATCTAGGATATTCGGGCGATCCTCAAGCACACACTGCATGAGGACCAGGTACGAGACCTATCTAAGCCTTTTACCGACTTAGAGATTCATAATACCTTGTTTTCTTTAACTTCCGGGAAAGCACCGGGTCCAGATGGGTTTACTGCGGAGTTTTTTAAGAGGTCCTGGGAGCTAGTAGGCCCTTCAATAATTTCAGCGGTCAAGGATTTTCTAGAGTCTGGAAACATGCTTCGGCAACTGAATACCACTATTATAGCATTGATACCTAAAATTCCTAATGCATCGTCAGTAAATGACTACCGTCCCATTGCATGTTGCAACACGGTATATGAATGCATCACTAAGCTAATAGCTAATCGGGTGGCTTCAGTCCTTCCTTCGATCATTGGTACATCACAAAAATGCCTTTGTTAAAGGGAGACGTATCAGTGATAATATCATGTTAGCACAAGAGCTTTTCTGTAATTTTCATCATGTGCCATATCTACCTAAGTGTGCAATGAAGGTAGATTTCAGGAAGGCGTATGACACTGTCGATTGGGACTTTCTGGAAGCTATGTTATATGCCTTTGGTTTTCCAGCTCACATTATTATGTTGATCATGGCTTGCGTGCGCACACCAAAGTTCTCCATATCTATCAATGGGGAATTACACGACTTCTTTGCTAGTACTAGGGGTTTGAGGCAGGGGGATCCGATCTCGCCGTATCTTTTCACTCTGATCATGGAGGTCTTCTCAGGCATCATCGATAGCCAGACATCTCAGCTGGGTTTCAAGTATTATTGGAGATGCAGATCTACAAAGTTGACCCATTTGTTCTTCGTTGATAATGTTCTATTATTCAGTGAAGCGAACGAGGTTTCTATTACACTTATGAAGACGACATTATCCAGATTTGCTGAGTGGTCGGGCTTAGAACCAAACTATGATAAGAGTGAGGTATTCCTTTCGGGTAGAGGTGTAACGGCCGAGTCGGTCCGCGATTTTAGCCTACTGGGACTTTAGGGAAAATTGGCAATTTCCCTTTTTATTTCGCGAAAATTTGGAAAGGCTTGGAAATTAATGAAAATTTAAGTTTAAATTTATTTTGGGCCCAAAATGTCATGAAATTCGATATTTGATTTTTCGGGATTTTTCCTGAATTTTTAGGAAATTTTAAAGCATTTTTCCGATTTTCGGAAATTAAAATACATTATTTTATTAAAAGTCCCAGACCGGCCAGCGAACCGGCCGGCCAGACCGTGCGAACCGCCGGTCCGACCGGGTCGGACCGGGCGGCACGTGCGCAGCACGCGCACGAGCTCTCCCCCTCTCCCTCTCTCCTCTCTCTCTCGGGCTTTCTGTCGAGCAGGTAGAATGCACTGTGCATTCCACCGCTCGACGTCGCCTCAGCCACGCCACCCCCTGCAGCCACCCACCCCTGACTTGGAAGTGACCGTCGGAGGGGACGGTGGCCATGGGGGAGGCGCCGCGTGGCCCTGGGAAGCCGAGTTCTCGGCCTCCCCCACCTGCTCCCACTCGGTATAAACCGAGTGGGCAAGGGTTTTTGCGCGGGGATTTCTCGGAGCTCCGGCCTCCTCTTCGTGCGTTCTTGGTGTCCCCGTGTAGCTTGAGTCGCCCTCTTCCCGAAGCCGTTGTCAGCCAGCCAAGACTCGTCGTGGTCTGTCACCGGCAGCCAGTTGCAGGGAGCTTCGCGGCCAGCCGTTTCTGGAAATTTTCCAGAAAAGTCGTGGCTTCAAGAGGTGAGTTCACCCCTCCTCCGACCATCTTGGCTTGATTGGTTGATACCAATCGCTTCCTTGGCTTTCCTAGTCCTTAGATGTGGTGTAAATTTGTCTGTTTTTGGCCTAGACTCATTGGATTCGAGCTTGAAGCTCGGACCTCTTTTCTCGGGAAACCCTAGATGAACCGCCGACTTCGTGACCATCTCCTCGCCAGCTCTGACCACCTCGGGCCAAGCCGTGACCACCGATCGACGCGCCGGAGGCTCAGCTTCCTCTCCCAGCCGGTCTCGAGCTTCGATTTGACCGGAGAACGGTGAACGGCGGCCAAACCCGAGAAAACCTCCTGATCCGACACACGACCCGACTCACGACCCGGAGTTGGGGTTCGCCGGAGAAGACGACCGTCGCCGTCGCCGTCGCCGGAGACAGAAGACAGCCGACGGGCTAGGCTGCCAACCCAATAGCCCAGCCCAGTCAGCCGGCCCAGTCAACGGCCCAGCCGACCCGACCCAGCCAGCCAGCCAATCAGCAGACCGACCAAGGCCCAATCAGCTGGCCCGGCTCAGGTCCAGCCCGCGCGAAAAAAAAAAGAAGAAAAGAGTAAAAGAGAAAAATTTTAAATTTTTCTTGGGTTCAACCAGAAGTACAGCAAGGGGGATTTAGCCAAGAAAACTCACAAGTGAGTGGATTCTAAACCTTTATTAGGCGCATTTGCTGTTTTAGTAGGAAATGGGTAGAAATGGCTAGAAATGGCTAGGGCGAGTAGAACGGTTAGGACTCCTTATTTACTCGTAAATTTCATTGATTAGTTAGGTTGGTTAGCAGTATTGGATAATAGTAAACTGTTGACCACTTAGGTGGTATAGTTCGACTTGTGTCGACCTAAGGACTGGCATCCCACGTTTTACGAGAAGTGCCCTCGCACGTTTACTTATGCTCGAGCGTGGTCAGAGTTGGGACCCCTCGAGGAGAAAGAAGGGTTGGCTTGACACCTCTGTTAAAATCTTAGAGTTGTTTATTTCATTTATTTCTACAATTTAATTTAATTAGTCATTTATCATTAAATGTCCTTCCGTATAGCATTTGATTAATTTAGTTAAGAGCCCTATTTGCTTTTCAGTTTCATTAAATTATTATTATATTTAGTCGATTCGAGTACTACTTTGTGTATTTAAATTTTGCGCCGCTTTAATTTAATCAGTTGTGCCTAGATAAATTCCTTATAACCGCAATTAGGTTCTCGTTAGTAGACCTGCCCTACCCTGTAAATTGTTTAGACCCCCATGACGTTCGTTAGACTACCTTTAGGTTAGAGATCTAGAGGTGGGGAGTTCTTCGATTTGGGTTAGTAATGAGTGTTTCTGCGCGGAGCATGGGGACCTTGGGATGAGAGACTTACAGCTAGGCTTGCCTAGAGTCGACTGACAGACCATCGGAAGCCGAGAGTTGGGAGGGTCGATTTAGGGACCCTAGGGCAGGGGTGTTCCTAATTTAGGATTAGGGTTCGTTCACTGGGATACCAAGTATCTCATTCCACCACCCCACCATCCCAGGACCCCCGTATGGACCCGGTTCAGGACCTATCAGACTTGGAGGACCAGCAGAGGAGGAGGAGCTTATGGAGGAGGACCCTCACGAGGAGGAAGCTTGGGATCTACTGGAGCTGGAACCTCTGGATCCGGAGGACTGGGAGCAGCAGCTGGAGCTGGAGCTGGAGTGGGATCCTCAGGAGGAGGAGGATCAGGAGGAGGGGGATCTGGAGCCGGATATCCCTTTCAACTTGGATGAAGAAGAAGAGGAAGACGAAGGGAACGGTATGGCGGCAGCCCCCGCTCCCCTTAGAGACATGGGAGAGGTCATAGACATAGAAGTAAAGGAAGATGGATTAATCCAAGAATCCCACAGCACGACAGGTTGGATTTGGAGCGCCACGAAGCACATCTGGTACCCACGTCAGCACATTTGCGTGTATACGGGTTTCCATGAGGCCGAACTAGAGTTATTGGTCGAGGAGTGCAAGGTACCTCAGGGAGGCTACGAGTCCGGCTTCAAAGACCCTGATGGGGCAGATGACTCAGAGGATGGCACCGTGGATAACCCGAAGCCTTCATGCGTGCGAGATTGGCCCAAGCCAATGGAGGCAACTTAGGACTAGTACTCTCTCTTCTCTTTTCCCCGCGACTTTTGATTGTATAGCTGTGCGGCGACCGTGACTCTAGACTTTTGTTATGTCTCCTCTTGTTTACTTCCCCTTTTGTATTTTGACCTGACTTATCCTTGTATCTATGGGAAGTAAGTTTCTTGATCAAAATGGATTGTGGTGTTATACCTTGGGAACAAATTGACTAAGAACTAGATTTGTTTGCAAATCTTAGAGTAAGGTAGGATCCTGGAAATATTGCTACGACCCCGAGGAACCGGGGCGTGACAGGAAGAGAGGAACTAAGGGCATCCATTGTTGAGTTGCTTGGCTTCAGGATTGGCTCTTTACCTTTTCGCTACTTAGGAGTCTCGGTTGTGTCCAAACGACTGGGAAAGGCAGATTGTGTATTCCTAGTTGATAGAATCACGAAGAGAGCCCAAGGCTGGACTCAGCAATTCCTATCCTTTGCCGGACGGTTGCAATTAGTCAGATCAGTTCTTCATGCCATCCAGGTCTACTGGTCAAGTCTATTTATTTTGCCTAGCTCTGTTATAGACAAGATTGAGCGGATATGTTGGCAATTTCTATGGAAGGGCCCGGGATTAGGATCAGGTGGTGCCAAGGTATCCTGGACAAATGTCTGCCTCCCTAAAGAGGAAGGAGGTCTAGGTATTCGGAGACTTAGAGAAAGCAACAAAGCGGCCATGCTGAAGCACATTTGGAACCTGTTTACGGATAAGGAATCCTTATGGTGTAAATGGATACATTCTACTTTTCTGCATGGACAGATATTCTGGGTGGCTAAGTGCCCAACTTCTTGTTCATGGGCGTGGAGGAAAATCCTGTAGCTTGGAAAGGAGTACCGACACCTATTCCGATGGCGTGTTGGTGACGGTAAATCTATTTCGCTATGGTTTGATCACTGGTATACTAGGGGCCCCCTGGCCTCGTCTTTTTCCAATAGAGATATCTACAGTTCGGGATTCTCTAGTGATGCCAAGGTTGAGGATTTCATCGCAAACTCGGGCCAGCCTTCTATCCTTCTTCACAGATTGGAGGATTAGGGAGATATCCTTCCCATACTAAGCAGTGAGCCGGACTCTTTTCTTTGGATGGGTGACCCTTCTGGTATGTTTACTGTGGCTTCAGCATGGCGAGTTTTACGGCCTTCTGGTCAAGTAGTCCCATGGTTTTCTTTCGTCTGGAATAAGATGATTACTCCCCGGCATCGATTCCACCTGTGGATTATAATGAAAATCGACTACCTACCCAGGTACTTCTACTATCCTATGGTAGAATTGAGTATTCTAACTGTGTATTCTGCAACACTAGACCAGATTCTTTGGATCACCTATATTTTGGATGTTCTGTCACATCACGACTTGTTTCTTTTTGGGCGGGGAATTGTACTCTATCCTGGAGGAGTTCTTCATGGGCTGAGATGGTTGTATGGGCAACTCATCATATTTCTGGTAATAGATTTTATCAATACATAGCCAGATTTGCATTGGGAGCATTAAGCCATATTATTTGGAAGTCGTGGAATGACGCATTGTTCCGCAATATTACTATTTTCATTCCTGCCATGAAGCTGAAGCTGAAGCTGATTAGAATGGTCAAGGATAAAGCAAGGACATTCCAGCACGTATTGGACTCTCCCAGAAATAGGAGGATACAACAGAATTTGGGTATTGATGCCGCCATTTTCTCTTGAATTTTTACCTTTTCAGTAGGACTTGTCTTTGGCATATTTTCGGCCTTCATTGGCCATTGTTTAGGCCTGATACTTAGGCCTATCTTGTGTCGATAGTTACACCTCGGTTCTCTTACACTTACGTTATTAAATGTTAAGTGTAAGTTTTGTGGAACCGAGAACTGATGCCTTGTACATATTGCTTGGTTAGAAGATCAATACAAGTACTTACCTTACCAAAAAAAGAAATTTAGTGATCTCACATTATTATGTGTCAGCGTCCGTTAGCTTGGGGCATTATCGTTTGTCATATCATCATCAGGTACTAAATTTTGTGTTACAGCTGGACTCAAACACAGTGGGAGTTTGAAAAAAAATGGAATGGTTAAATGTCTTAAAGTTTCGTGCATTTTTTTTATCATTTGTACTTTCATGATTTTGATAGGAAATCTCCTAAAACTATATTGAGACAGTTAAATAATACAGCAGTCTTCATATATTCCATCAGTTATAAGAATGGCTCAAGTTAAACACACTAACCATAATTGACTGAAAATAACTCAAGATGTTGATGGTTCCAATTAGCATGGGGGCTTCTACAATCAGAAACATCAAATAACTCATGAACATAGATAAGACAAGACGATCATCCTAAAACGTAGATCGCTAGGGAACACGCTAATACCGAATCTATATGATATCATTTAACACACCTAATTCCATATATGTCGGATATTTACATGCATATAGTAGATTGTGGATTATCACATCAACAATGTTAACAAGGAACGGGAACTAGAATAACATGAAGAGTGACAAGATTTGAACTCTTGGCCTGTGCTCCAATGCCCTATTGGAAAAATTGTTTTTTCCCCCAAAAAACTTAAATTATCAGGAAATGGACCAACAAGGTATAAGTAACATATTACAAAATATATAACTGAGGGCCGTGTTGAAGATAGATACTTAAAATCTCGCAGTAAAACTTCACATAAAGTTTCTGAATGATGGTTATATTTCAAGAACTCTTCCGCCTCGTCACACTCTTAATGAAACACTTGGTTGATGACGTTTCTGATGAACTATACATTGAAGATAACATAGGAATGGAATTGCATAGTTTCTATAGGACATCATAGGTAGGTGGCCTCAATAATTCTAAAGGCTGTCTTTTCACCTTACAAACTTAGGGCACATTTGAAGGCCTTAGAAATTAGACTTTGCATGGACGAAAATCTAAAGATACATTATGTGGAAAACACTTCTGATAGCATAGGTTATTAGCCTTTTCTATAAGTTTGTTATCTCTTTCAATCTCTCGTCATACTTGGAGATATATTGCTCTTTTATTAGCTCACTCATAAACAAGTAGCCAACCACAATTGTATAAATGATTTATCTTTTGAATCTATATGAATTAAATATGGTAACACAAGGGGAACAACTTGCAATATAATTGAACAAATAGACACATCTGTCTGTTATTCTCAATGACTGTGAAACGAGAGGCTAAACTAATGATGTTATTGTCAATGATTGTGAAACGAGAGGCATAAACTAATGAAGATAACGCATCGCGTTAACCAATGTAATGCATATCATTATTTTAGTCAACCAAAGAAAATGGCTATGCCAACGGAGAATACTTTGTTTTTTAATGTCATATTCACCAGGTACATTGCATCTAATGGCCAGATAGATACGGATTCTTTTAAGCTTGGGATAAAAATACTGAAGCAAAAATCGCGAGAAAAGTTCATCTGCTGGAATGCCTCAACCTCGAAGTGAAGACAAAAGCGCATCTTGCCGCCAACACGCAAGCTGTTCAGTATAAACTAACTTACATGCTTTTCCTCGGTGGAAACAAAGGGGGAAAAGAAAAAGAGGTTGCGCACAAATCTCCCGATAGATCCGGTCAATTTGCCATAAAAAAACAGAATATGAATGGTTTATAAAGTCATTTTCGCAACGTGCGTCTTTCCCTCTACCGCTTACTTTATTCGCTGGTCCAAAGTACAACGTGAACGGACATGATTAAGAGAGGTTCCACATAATTGATTGACTGAGCATGTGAAGGCCTACAACTTCTTAGGGCTTCACGCCCATGACAACAAGAATCGCTTTCTTTATTCTTTTGGTCACTGCACAGCGAATATTATTCAATTGTTGTTGTTTTTCCCCCTCCAGTGACTCTTCTCATAAATTCACAATCGCTAATAGTTTCCTGCCATAAAGAAGGAACCGAAGGCAAAACTTGGAAAGAAGCTCAACAACTACACAACGTTGTATAAAATCTGGCTTCACGAGCCATGCTTGATGCTTAATCCTCTTCGTTAAGTCAATAGAGGAAAGCTTCAAGAAATAGGTAAGTATAATTACCCTTTCTGTTGGCCAATGCAAAGTCCAAACAGGGGATAGGGTAAATCAACGTGGAAAAAAATTATAAATGTATTGCACTTTTCTTAATATTTTCTTAAACCTTTAAATTGTGTCAATTAAATTTTAAACCTTTTTAAGATTTGCTAATTAAATCCACCTTACGAATTTGGCCGAAAAGCACTAACATGGATACTAGTAGTCTTACGTGGAAAGATAGACACTGACGTGGAGAATTTTTAGTATTAATTTAATATTTTTTCTAATTTTCTAATTTTTTATAATTTTTTCTAACCATAGGATAGCAAGGTTGCTTGTTGACACCCCCTAGCCACAGTTGAGGCTTGGCAACACTCACCTAGTCTAGGTGAGCATGTTGGTTGCCATCCATGAGCAAGGGCCTTAGCGTCCTTGCCAACCAATTGGCAAGGGTCGTGACCCTCACCCAAGTCATGACCCTTGCCTGATTTTGGGTGAGGGCTTAAGCTTGGGCCTATGGTAGGAGAGGGCGCAAAGGCCTTCAGCTAGACCAGATGAGGTCATCGGCCCTCATCTGTTGCTAACATTTACATTAATGATTTCTAGTCAAAATTGACTGGATAGATTCAATTGACAAAATATAAAACTATTTATAAATCAATTGACACAATTAAAAGACTTAGCATTGAATTAGTAAAAAGAGAATAGGTTTATAAATTTTTTTAGTAATGTTCCCTTAATCAAACACTTCCTAAAAGGTCAACAAGGCAAATGTCTAAAGAAGATAAATGTCTTAGTGAATTAAGGTTTACAAGTATTAACTACTATCGTAGTACATCGATGACACTTAATTACTTTGGTCAAGGTTGAAAGATTCACAAGAAAAGTCTTGCATAAAATTATGTCAGTTTTAAAATGTTTGATAGGTATCATGGTACATAAAAGGTGATACAGCTTGATTTAATAGAATGAGTTAGATTAATAGTTTCCTTACTAAAAAAAAAAAGAAATTGCACAAGATTGGCCATTCTCTCATCTTCTATCAAGATAAAGCGCCCCTCATGTAAGAGAGAGTGCCTTGTTTTGGGGATGCTGAATTGATAAATAGATCGGTAAAGTAAATTCAGAGTGGAACTACATATGGATATTTAATCTTTTAGCACCATATTTGAATGCCCGATAGGAATCTTCCATTTACTAACTAGTAAAACGATTTCGTGAATGGATCTTAATAGATAGTAGTGCTAGAGATAAGACTACCTTGCTAAATAGATTTATTAAGCAAAATGTCAAGCTAGAAGAGGGCATTGAATTAGTTTATCACATTTTAATTCTTCAATTGTACTCTTCCAGACACGCATCCTTTAGTAAATAATTTTTATTACCAAATATTAATATCTGTTGCTTTATTTTGAAGGAAGCAGTACTGTTAGGATTATCTAGAGTACCTACCTGCTATTAAATTTCTATGTGTTACTGACTAGATATGTTATTTAATGGCTGACCCATGTGTCAGCTACAGGTTTGTGAAGATGGCAGTTATCTTCCTGAACTTCTTAATGCAAACTCTAATGGTGGTATCACATTGAACACACTCTATCGAACACTGGATCAATCCATTCTCTTGAAATGGTTTTAAGATGTACCGTTTGTGGTCACTTGCAATTTTCGAACTGTCAAATAAATTTTGACATGTGACGACTCTTCGAAAGCTGTAAGCACATATCTTTCTGAACTTATAAAGTGGCCATCTGAAAGGGTGCACTTAAGAAAGAGAAAGTTTATTCTGACTCTAGCTAGGTAATATTTTCTTGTCTATCCATTTATTAAATAGAAAACACGTCAAGAGGGAGAAAAGTAGTGGCAGAAACTTTAAATAATTCAAGAAAAACATTAAGGTTACGAGATATTATTTACTTTAGAAGCATGAATTTTTAATCTGTAAAATTGTAAAGGTTCAATTGTAAAAATGTATATATCTTTAGGAATCACCTTCATATTAACTTGTCAACTTTTAAATTATGATTTTATTCCTTTCTTGGAGATCATCAGAAAAAAAAAATTACCGCAACAGCTAAGGGGGACAATTGCCAAATAAGTCCTAAATATTTTGCTACTTGGCTGATTCAGTCCTAAACCTTTTTATATGCCAAATAAGTCCTAAACCTTTTGCAACTTTGCCGATTAAGTCATTCCGGCGGATTTTGGCCGGAAAATACTTACATGGCGACAACGTGGCGACAAGTTGGCCTGGACACCTCAGTTATTAAAAAAAACTTTTATTTCTATTTATTTCTCTTCTTTTTCTTAAAAACATACTTGGCCGGCGAGCTCCGCCGGCCGCCGGAGCTCGCCGGCCACTCCAAAGGGAGGCCAAGCCCTCGTCGGCCGCGGGTGAGGGCAGCGGGGACTGCCATGGCCGGCAAGGACCGGCCTCCGCCCAAGCTCGCCCAGATCTGGGCGAGCAGCTCCCTCGCCCGGAGGGAGCTCGCGAAGGGAGCGAAGCTCCCTCGTGTGCAGGCGAGGGAGCTTGCAGATCTACAAGCTTCCTCCGGGTGAGAGAGCTCCTCGCCGTGCTGGCTCCATTGCCTGCATCTGGGCGAGGGAGCTTGTAGCAAATCGGCGAGGCTCCCTCACCTGCCCAGACCGGGAGCTTCGCCAGCAAGCTCTCTCCTCCATCCATCTCTCGCCGCCGCCGCCTCCACCATGGCCGTCAAGTCTCTGAACAATAGCTAGGGTTTATGGGGCTGGCATGAAGGGGGAAGGGGGGAAGAGGAAGATAATGAATAGTGCCGCCGGGAGAAAACGAATTTTTAGCCAAAACGACATCGTTTTTGCCACGTCGCCGCCACGTAATCACCGGTTGCGCCACGTAGGCATTTTCCGGCCACAATTCGCCGGAAGGACTTCATCGGCAAAGTTGCAAAAGATTTAGGACTTATTTGGCAATTGTCCCACAGCTAAGGTGTGCTTCATTGAAATACTTTGGGAAATGTTTTAGATTTTTTAAATTAGTCTTGGTTCATTTTTATATATTAGCGGTTATTGATAATACCTAACATCACTTTTAAGTTAAACACAAAATCGAAAGAAATAAAGCCTTGTCAAGTTATAATAAAGCCTTTTAACATACTTCTCTATATATTGTATACATGTAGTATGGATAATACCTTGTAAGTTACTATATCCACGATATTTACTGTTCTTCGGAGATAAGATGTTCCAATATTATCGTGAATAGTCTATTCAAATGTGTCAACGGTGTGTTTGGATATCATAGTCGCACGTGGAGGTTAAGTATCGATTTTATTAAGTAATTAAAGTGCTTTTAATGAAGTTTGTTTACATAAATCTCTTTAACACATGCATCCATCAATTATATAAATACAAATATGCAATGCATCTATTATTGATTTTTGAATTATTCAGTTTCATTACCTCTGTTACCAAGACGCATTTTTCAAGGATATAATAAATTTAACACTTATTGGATTAAATATCTGATTATTTCAATGCTAAAACAGTTGAAGCGATCAAAATTAGAAGAATTTTTCATTGTATGACATATTGAGTCAACGGAAATGGAGTTAGCTAAATGCCATTTTGATTAAAGTTGTTAAAACTTGGCTTGTATTTAGACAAAAGTGAAGTTTTTGCATATTGGCATTATTCGTAATCTATCTACAGTCTATCTCATGGTATTGGATGGAGATACAATCTCAATTTTGCGGTTGCCAAGTTGCTAATCACTTCATGTATACATAATACCTATGTGTAATAAGTTCATATATGTACATATACATTTATGTACAGGCAAGTCAAAGTTGACTTTTCTTTTGTGTAATAAGTCATATATTATAGTTGACTTACTGTAGATGGATTGCCCGGTAAATGTCAATTGACATCAGCCATGTTGAGTTGAAACCCTGAATTATTGAGTTGTCCAATACTTGGTTCTTAAATGTTGAGATATGTTTAAACCAGGGGAAAGTTAAATATGTTGAGAAGAAAGAGGTAAAAGCAACATATTGGTGCATGGTATTCTGTAAATTACATCTTTATAGATTACATTTTTCCACCAATACGAAGTATCTTTAAATAAGATGAAGTCAAGAGTACCTACGGAAAAAAAAATGTCGGAAGTGATTACCAAAATTGTAGGAACCCCTAGTCCCATCAAATAATAGATTAAATTAAGAAAATAAGATCAAAAGCATGTTGTATAAATACAGAATGATTGTTTTTTTTTTGGTAAAGTAAGTACTTGTCTTGATATTTCCATTATGCAATATGTACAAGGCATCAGTTCTCGGTTCCCCAAAACTTACACTTAACATTGAATTAACGTGAGTGTAAGGAAACCGAAATGAAACTATGGACACAAGAGAGGCCTAAGTAATAGGCCTAAATAATGGCCAACCAACGCCGAAACAATGGCCAAACAAGTCCTAAACAAATGATAAATAAAAACTCAAGAGAAGATGGCGGCATCAATACCCCAATTCTGTTGCGTCCTTCTATTCTTGGGAGAGTCCAAAACGTGCTGGAATGTCTTGGCTTTATCCTTGACCATCCTGATCAGCTTTAGCTTCATGGCAGAAATAAAGATAGCAATATTGCAGAACAACGCGTCATTTCGTGACTTCCAAATAATATGGCATAATGCTCCCAATGCAAATCTGGCTATGCACTGATGAAAGCTATTACCAGAAATAAGTTGAGCCGCCCATACAACCATCTCAGCCCATGAAGAACTCCTCTAGGAACATCCAAAATATAGGTGATCCAAAAAATCTGGTCTAGTGTTGTAGAACACACAATTGAAATACTCAATTCTACCATAGGATAGTAGAAGTACCTGGGTGGGTAGTCGATTCTTCATCATAATCCACATGTGATATTGATGCCAGGGAATAATCATCTTGTTCCAGACAAAAGAAAACCATGGGACTACTTGACCAGAAGGTCGTAAGATCCTCCATGTCGAAGCCACGGTGAACATACCAGATGGATTACCCGTCCAAAGAAAGGAGTTCGGCTCACTGCTCACTATAGGAAGGCTATCCCCCAATCATTTAATCTCTGAAGAAGGATAGAAGGCTGACCTCGGCTTACCATGAAGTCTTCCACCTTGGCGTCCCTAGAGAATTATGATCTGTAGATATCTCTATTGGAAAAAGACGAGTCTAGGGGGGCCCTGGTATGCCAGTGATCAAACCATAGCGAAATAGGTCTACCATCACCAACACGCCACCAGAATAGGTGTCAGTACTCCTTCCCAAGCTACAGGATCTTCCTCCATGCCCATGAGCAAAAGGTTGGCCACCTGGCCACCCAGAAACTCTGCCTATGCAGAAAAGTAGAGTGTATCCACTTACACTATAAGGATTCCTTATCCGTGAAGATGATCCAAATATGCTTCAGCATGGCCGCTTTGTTGCTCTCTCTAAGTCTCCGAAGCGAGCATTCGTCCAGGATACCTTGGCACCACCCGATCCTAACTCCGGGCCTTTCCATAGGAATTGCCGAAATATCTTCTCAATCTTGTCTATGACAGAGTTAGGAAAGATAAATAGACCAGACCAGTAGACCTGAATGGCATGAAGAATTGACCTGACTAGTTGCAAGCGTCTGACAAAGGATAAGAATCGCTGAGTCCAACCTGGGGCTTTCTTCGTGATCCTGTTGACTAGTGATACACAATCCGCCTTTCCCAGTCATTTGGCCACAACCGAGACCCTCAAGTACCGAAAAGGTAAAGAGCCAATCCTGAAGCTAATCAACTCAATAATAGATGCCCTTAGCTCCTCTGCTCCACCGAAAAAGAAGACCTCACTCTTGTCATAATTTGGTTCTAGCTCTACCCGAAAAGAAGACCTCAATCTTGTCATAACTTGGTTCTAAGCCCGACCACTCCACAAATTTGGATATTGATGTCTTCATAAGTGTGATAAATACGTCGTTTGCTTCGTTGAATAATAGTACATCATCAACGAAGAATAAATGGGTCAACTTCGTAGATCTGCATCTCCAATAATACTTGAAACCCGGCTGAGATGCCTGGCTATCGATGATGCCTGAAAAGACCTCAATAATCAGAGTGAAAAGATAAGGCGAGATCGGATCCCCTTGCCTCAAACCCCTGGTACTAGCAAAGAAGCCCTATAGTTCCCATTAATAGAGATGGAGAACTTGGGTGTACGCACGCAAGCCATGATCAACATAATAATGTGAGATGGAAAACCAAAGGCATATAACATAGATTCTAGAAAGTCCCAATCCACGATGTCATATGCCTTCCTGAAATCTACCTTCATTGCACACTTAGGCTAATATGGCACATGATGAAAATCACAAAATAACTCTTGGACTAACATGATATTATCACTAATACGTCTCCCCTTAACAAAGGCGTTCTGTGAGGTACCAATGATCAAAGGAATGACTAAAGCCACCCTATTAGCTATTAACTTAGTGATGCACTTATAGACCATGTTGCAACAAGCAATAAGACGGTAATCATTCACTGACGATGCATAAGGAATTTTAAGAATCAATGCTATAATGGTGATGTTCAGCTGACGAAGCATATTTCCTAACTCTAAGAAATCCCTGACCGCTGAAACCACTAACGGGCCTACTAACTCCTAAGACCTCTTAAAGAACTACGCAGTAAACCCATCTGGGCTCGGGGCTTTCGCCAAGACTAATGAGAACATGGTATTACGAATCTCTAAGTCGGTAAAAGGTATAGATAGGCCTCGTACGTGGTCCTCATCCAGTATGCACTTGAGGATCGCCCAAATATCCTAGACCAGAGGAAGCACTCGCTCGATAGGAGAAGAGAAAATGTCCTCATAGTAGGAAAAAAAGACCCTCTTGACTTCCACTGGAGAAGAAGCCATATAACTTGCATTATCCACCACCGAGATGATTCTATTATGGAGCTGTCTATTCTTCACCGACTAATGGAAAATTTTTGTATATATATCGCCCTCCTTCAGCCATCGTATCCTTGACTTCTACCTATAAAAAGCCTCATCTTGCAAGCGAAGACTAGAGAAGACCTCCATAGCATCTATCTCCTATTTTGCTAGGCGAACATTAGATAGGTCTTGCAATAAGGAGTCATGGATCACTGATAATCTCTATCTGGCCAGCCTTGTGCAATCAGAGATATCCGAGAACGTGTCTCGATTAATATGTTTCAATCTGTCCTTAGCATGCGTAGCTTAGAACAAAGTTGAAACATAAGAGTACCATCAACATAGCTATTCCGAACTTGGGCAACAATCGTCATAAAGTCCGGGTGCGACATCCAATAATTAAAGAACTTAAAAGGTCGCTGAACCTTGACGGGTGGCACAATACGCACAGTCATTGGAGAATGATCAGACATATCTGGTGTAAGAAATCTCGCCTCTAAAAATGAGAATGAAGTGCTCCAGCAGGTGTTAACTAGGACTTTGCCAATCTTCCTCTGCTTCCGGTTTGCTCCTTGCGATGTAGCCATGTATATCTATAACTGGTATATCTCAAGTCATCCAATTTAACCTCCACAAGACAGTTATGCAAATCACCGAAAGCTGGGATCCAGGACTTAGAACCTCAAATCCTATCCGATGTATATCGAATGACATTGAAATCCCCAGCAACCAACCATGGCATATCAATGTTCAATCTATCCCTTTGTATAAGTTCTGTCCATAATGGCCGCCTCGAAACAAAAGAGTGTGCTGCATACACAATAGATAGTGCAAAAGAAGTATTTGAAACTACCTCACTAATCTGACCATAAATGGCTTGTTCAGATTTGACAGTATACAAAATGATTGTTCATACTTGAATCAACCAAAGAATATCAACAAATAAGTAAACTTCCTGCAGGAAGCTCATTAGTTAAGACACCTTTAACATAGCGTATGGAATGAAACTTTATGGAATAAAGAAAAGAAAATTTTAAAAACAAATAGGTAATTCAAGGATTTTGTTATTCTGTGAAAGCTATCTCCTGCTATGACGAGCATATGGATAGTGGAGAATGAAAGGTGCGTAAAGCAGGGTTGCAGCATCAATAATTGATTGTTAGATAAACCTCGAAGTGTGCGTGTAATGACGATGCAGATGACATGTAATTAAAACCATGCGTGAGTCATCTATGAGCGAAGCAGAGAATAATATAATCGAAACATTAAAATAATGCCACTTGTAAGCCTAGCTAGGGTTTTATAGAAAGTTACGAGAAAGACAACCAAACGCGCGTCAACTTTGAAAGCATGAAGAGTTTGCTTTTATGGCCATCAACCTTGAACGCATAATTCCACTGATATACTTTTAAACCCTTAATTATAGAATTACTAATCAGAAGAAAGAGAAAAGTTGAGGGTACCTGTGGTTTCTAAAAATCGTACAACCTTTTTATCTTTACATTCTGAAAATATTTAATTTTTTATGGGTATTTATAATATTAAAATATACGTTATATCTGTTATAGAGATCTATTATTCATCTTAGCATGTGCTTATGGTTTCATTGAATTTTTGGTAGTTTATATAATATCCTTAGTCAATCTTCTTTAATGCAATGTTCAGTGCGTGTGACATCCTAGATCTGTATACGATGATCGGGAGGTGGCAGCCATCCTATGGCATCTTGCGGTGGTCACATGGCTGTGAGATGTTTGTATGCAAACAAATTTTACCAGCCTGCTTACTTTTAAGCCCATCGCATCTTATTCACAAGATAAACTTATTCCAGCAGTGGATACACAAGCCCGTAATGACATCTGGTCTTTTACCAAACAATATACAGGACATAAGAAAGCCTACTATATCCTTCCATGTTATTTAGGGTGTAAAAGCACACAATATCTTTTACTTACTACTTTTTCGGTTACTTATTTAACTTTATTAGCACAAGAATGTTACAGTCGATACAAACCCAGATTAGCAGCGGGGCTAGTACTTGACAAAACAACAATGTTGCGAGCTAAACAAAACTATTAACAGATGAAGCATCTATAAAACTTTTGAGTCCCCATGTAACGAAAAGAGTCTTCATAGGCGAGCTTCAGAAGCTTCCTAACAAACGAATTATCCTTCTAATGCACAGCTGCCTGGACTAAGAAGATGACTCCAAACTTTCTCTGAAGAAGAATAGATGAGAGTTGGGATAGATCATGGCTAATCTGTCCTATACTGTTTCAAGTCCTATTGACGCCTGCCTAAATGGAATGATGTCGTGTACTCGCGACATTAATTCGAGGTTGAATTTGATGGGTCGGATTCTATCTAACCACCTCCCACGCCGCAGTGGTCGGATAAGATTTTCTCTCCCCTTCGAAACAACAAACTGAATCTATTGGAGAAATCTAAGGACATCGTCGAGAAGTGAAAATGCATCAAAAGTTGTGGCTTGGGTTGTCCAATCCTCTACAGGCGTCTGTCCTTCTTGGGAAATTAATAACTACTATAACAAATTACAATACACCAACTTTTTTGAGGTTCGACAAATCATCTTTGATCACGTGGAGCTAGCATAACCACGCTTTTTAGGTTTTGGGCATGCCTGACATGTTTTCCGAAAGTTGATGAGAAAGATTTAGACCCAATATCTATATGAACGTAACTTAAAATATCATTTTATCTCGCTTTTAAATTATCTGATTTACCGCCTGTCTTCCTCTCATATAGTCATACTACTTCATTTTATTAATGACCGTTCACTTTGTCTTTCTATCTCGCTACTAGGCCTCCCAAATTACCAATGCATTATTGGAAGTATAAAATAGAACGTGTGCTTATACTCAAAGGAAGTCATATGCTCTTCTCCTCAGCCTGATACTATAAAAAGAGGGACCAAATAATTCGATAGGGGTTGCTAAACTGTACTCCGTAATCCGTAATTCGATATGTGCGTGAAAAGCAACACCTTCTACCGACCCTCCCCTATAATTAGTCCTTTCTGGTTCTTGATCAATTGAATATTTGCCTACTTTGAGTTTACTATGATCAACTTGAACATTTCTTGAATAATCATCATATTGAGTTTTGTTTCGCCAGTGGAAATTGTGTGCCACTGACCTATGTTCCAAATATATAAAATGACAAATAATTGACGATCAATATAATGCAAATTTCAAACTCTTCCTTTCTTGAGCTACGGAGAAAACTCTAGGCACATAACTTCTCTGAACTTTCGCCATGTTTACCTGCTTGTTAAGTCACAAACATGATCCAATTCTTCTACAGACACCAAGAGGATGAAGTGCCCTCATTAATTAAGTACTGGTGTAATGGATTCATTTATCAATAACGGATCCCCCTATTTGACGTCCCCATGCCCCTCCTACATGGCGACATGGGGGCGAAAAAGGGAAAGAGGTGTATTTCAATCTTCACCTCGACTTACCTTTAAAATGCATGCAAATAAAGAAGTAAATTAGTTTAAAACTCATCTATATAAATTAATCCCATAGCAATACAGGTTCCTACTTTTGTGAAGCTTTGATTTAATCTCTCGAAATTATTGAGATTGTTAATTTTATCCTCATAACTTTAAGGGCAACAAGGAAAAGCTAAAATATTAAGATTCCTGAAAGAATTAATAAATTATAGACAACATCCATAGAATTATGAAAGAAATTTTCCAAGTTTTATGTCATTGTCCTACTCTTATTTGCATAATCTTCATTAAAGTCGAGGGAGAGATTTTCAGATTTGCGATATTATTTTTTTCATGACTTGAGGAGAATTTTCTGGTGCCCTGTAGCTGTCAAATCTACTTGATATGGAGTTGCTATCACTTGTCAAATTTCGTGGTTTATTTCTTCAAAACTTCATATAATCCAGTGCAACAAATTTCATCTTATTTCTTCACCTATTAAATCGATGGCATAGCCCTAGTACATGCACTCACAAATTTGATTAGATAATTTGAGTATAATTGTTGTAAATTGGAGAAGTCTACGGTAACCTGAAATAATTTTTTTTTAAATTGACATTAAGTGAGACAAGAAAGTAATCGCATAAGGTAATATAAGTGTGCTTTCATATGATTATAAAGCGACTAAATTTAGACAATAAGGCATTGGAATTTCTAAAACTTCTGTAACCTAAGATTAATAATGGAGGTTTGCTGTTGTAAGGGATTTTTGTAAAACTTGATAAACAAATAAAAAAACAAGATCTTTACCAAAAAAAAAAAAACAAGAAGGTGCATTCAAATTTCCTTAAGAAGCAAAGTCTATGGGTGGCTCATAAACCAACTGTGTGTTCGTGGTCTTGGAAGAAAATTGTTGATCTTAGTAGAGAATATAAGCATATGTTCCAATGGAAGGTTGGAAATGGTTGCTCAATTTCCCTTTGGTTTCATCATTGGCATTTGAGGGGGCCTTTGAATCAACTGTTCATTAATCGCCAGATCTACCAATCAGGGTACCCGAGAGATGCCAAACTGGTTGATTTTTTAATGAAGAGGAACACCCATTCGGTCCTAGCTAACCTACTAGCCCATTGGGGAGAAATCCCCGTATTATCTACGTCTCCAGATCGTCGTGACTGGATGGGAAGCTCGTTGGGCGGATTTTCCACAGCCTCAGCATGGGACCATATTAGGCCATGGAACCAAGCGGTGCCTTGCGTTCTTTCATTTGGGACAAAGCTATCACCCTGCGACATCAGTTTCATAAGTGGCTCATGACACGTAAAAGATTGCCTACACAGGTTTTTCTTCTTTCTTATGGTAGAATTTCTGAGGCTTCTTGCGTTTTTTGTCAAAGTAGGCCTGACTCTGTTGATCACTTATACTTCGGGTGCCGAGTCACCTCACGGCTTGCATCTTTTTGGGCCGCTACCTTTCATATTTGCTGGAGAAATGGTCCCTGGGCAGGCAGACTTCAATGGGTGACAACACATCTATCCGGCAACCAATTCTCACAGACCATTGCAAGGTTTGCCTTGGGGGCCCCGGGCCATATTATTTGGAAAACATGCAACAATATATTGTTCCGTAATAGTGATCTCTTTGTGCCTGCGTTGAAGACCAAATTAACCAAGATGGTTAGGGACAAGGCTATGACGTCTCTCCATGTTGCGGACACTCCTAGGAACCGTCGAGTACAACAAAGTTGGGGCATTGATGCCTCTATTTTCTTGTAATCCTTTAGTATCCGGTCCTTTTACTTTGCTTGGACTTCTGTGTTTCCTGTGAGAACCATGGTACTCTTTCACTTGGTGTACAGTTGTAATACTAAGTGAAAGCTTCTTGTGGTACCAGGTCCCTCTTTTTTATATAGCTGGCTTCAAAGATCAATACAAATACTTATCTTACCAAAAAAAAAAAAAACAAGAAAGTTTTGGGTTTTGTTCCGTTTTACACTTCTTTCCCTAAAATTGAGCAACGCTGGAATGTAGAGATTAACCATATAAAATCCTATGTAGCTCAAAAGAAATTGTTGTCTCTGAATTAATGACTTTACTGGAACCCACTCATTAATTTATACATAAAAATAAGTATAAGAGTCTTCAGAAAACACTTTACATACATTAGAAACTCTAGTGTTAAGCAACTCTGAGTTCTCTCCTTTTAACGATTTTTCATACTGACTTGTCCACACAGAACAATTATTTTCATAATTTTACAATGTTTTTCCATCTTTCGCAATACAAGGCGGATTAGAGGAACCTTTAGGAGAACTTTTGTATACAAGAAACATCCATTCAAGATAAACTGCACTCGGAGTACCATCAACTTTCAAGCAGAACTATGTCCACAGCTGCAGTGACAAAGCCCTAGAAAGGCTAAAAACTCTGTATTGGTTTTGTAGATCGTTTGGCGCTTTCTCTTCATCATTTGAGTTGTCCTGCTTAATTGTCGATCTACATTTCTTAACTTCTATAGCAAACAATTTATATCGATAATCACGGCTAAAATAAGAAGATTCTTTAATTCATATTCAGAGAATCTAACGAAATCACAGACTGTCGTATTGATAAGATTAATATTCAAAGTACTTGATTTTTTTAATGCGATGATGACGGACCAACCGATGTTTTCTTTAATGAACATAAAGCATTTGTTCTAAAATGCAAAATAAACTATGTTTTCGCCAATAAGTTGACTAAATCAACTTGCTGTCGGGATGAAATTATGACCTCATTATCTTGAAAGCAACAAAGTAAAAGGACCACATGTATTGAGATGCGTGCAAATTATTCACTGTTGTTTCTTTTCCCCACATACACACACAAAAACCACACCTTACTGGATGGTGGCCAGCTGTAATTACATCGTTTGCAGAAGCTTTTGTGGTCATTTTAGCATCCAGATATTTTAATCCACTAAACTTATCTCGTGATTGATATATCTCAATTCTCTGTTAAGATCAATGTATCTAACTGGGTATAAAGCTAACTGAGCATACTTTTATTTGTCAGTTGTTATCTTTGTCTGATTAAAATGTAGTTTTATTTAGTATTCCACTCATCTAATTCGGGTGATCTATCTAAATAAATATTTAGAAATCTAATATTTTGAATTCATTTTACTTCTTTATGTCTTTGTCCTTTAGGAATGATGAAGAATATATAGAGACCACATTTACTTTTCACAAATAATAGTCGATCCAAAATTTCTAGTGAAAAATGTGCAACCCTAATTGATTTGAAGATTAATGGTGCTTAGTGCTTCCTCTAAGAAACAAGCAACACTCAACCAATAAAGGAAATATATCTCATAAAAGGATGATTAATCATGATGCATAGCACGATACGAGCTATATGACTGTAGAACTATCCCTATTTATGCCTTATACAGATCAATTCACTCTGATTGTTGTTCACAAGTTTAAGACCTTTATATCATGTTCCAGCTGGATTAAATTTCCCTCAAGACAAATTGTCTCACACCCTCACATGTATTCTGGAAAATATTGGGCCTTTTATCTTTTAATGAGACACAGTAAATATTCTCATTCGAGGAGAATCATCCCTCTTTGCTTATGTCAGTAAAAAAAAAAATTTCTCATTAAAAATCAGTATTGACGAACAACACAAGATAATCCAAAGTTCGAACTTGTGACAGAATGTATTGAAGCCAAATTCTGGAGATTTGCTATTCTAAATACTCATCACCAAGAAAAGTGATTATCCATAGCATAAACCATTCATCCCGATAACGCCTAATGGGAGTTACAAGCAGAACTCCAAATTTTATAGTGATAATGTACATGGCAATCTAGGTTTAAAGGCTCAACCTAAGTTTTGCTTAAAGGATTAAAGCGAACTTATGTGATCTAGTTATTTGACCAGTCACCTGTTGTTCGCTCTCCTGGAACCTTTGTTACATAATAGGGATTATAGTCACCGTGAAGAAAGCGAAGCGTGCATCGTTCAAGGTGGAGTAGCTCTTATTAGCTCTGCAGCTTATCGGCAAGTGCTGCTCTCCAGTTGCAGGCGATGGTCACCAGCCGCCAGACTTTGTTGCTGGTAGCCGGACTCAACCACCATTTCCCAGTCATCAGTCGCCGGCTACCAGTTTTCATTCATTACCACCGATGAGAAGTATTCTCTTGTTGAAGACCCTCTTATTTTTTTTTTGCAATCCAAACAATTAGAGACATTTTTGAAATGGGAATCCATTTGAAGTTTCATTGTCATGGAAGTGAAGGAGACAATATTATGCTCAATGAATCCGCATTACCCTTGATCCATGTTCATTTGTTTGACATGAATCATAACGGTGAAGAACTGGCCTCCTCCACTATGGAGTTCAATAATTACCTAGCTATCTGTGTTGCTATTTATTTCATTCACAATATACACATGCATATGTAGGTGGGTCTATATGGTATGCATGCATGCATGCTTGCGTGAGATCACTAACTCAGTTAAAAAGAGAATATACATCCCAAAACCCTAATAGAAAATTTTCTAATGAATTAGAGTGACAAATTACAAAACCTCCAAGACGTATCTCCATGAACGTTGTTTTCATCCCGAATCAGATAATTTGAACAACCGCAGTTTGTATGGGGTTGTTTTATTTCTTGGACTAAGTGTTGGTGCATCCAAATTCACCTGGATCCTTGAGCACCTGGTTTTCCAAATGAGGTCGACATCATGATTCTGGATTTATTATTCCGTTCCTTTGAAGTTTTGTATGTGCTAAAGGTTGTCAGGAGTCACGATCTCACATGACCACAATTTTTTCTGTTGGCCTAACGACAGTGGACGATAGAATTATGATAATTCTCTCTCTGCATGCCTGATTTCAAAGCCTTATCCTCTGACATGGTTGTTTCTTTGCACTTTGCATTTGTTCATTTCTGATGTTGCCAAAAATATACAGCGTCTTCTGCAAAATTATATCCTTCCCGATGTGCTATTAGATCCATTGATTGTTGATATAAACAACCCATTAAACTATCTATAAATAATTGGCCTCGTCCAATAAAATGCTTCTAGGGTAAAGGAGCCGCTCCTCGCAGTCCTTATCAACACATGCACTGTCCTGGAGCTCTTGGTTGAATAAACTCACGTGCTTGATTGAAAAGCCACAGCGCACGCATCTCCAATAACCCATTTCCAGATGTACTGATCCCCTCTAAAGAAGCATTGGTTTGTGATGACTAATGCTTGGGACAGAATTAGCTGCAGTCCTCGTCACATGCACTGTACTGCAAGTCTTTTTATCTTTGAAAGAAGACCAGAGACCAAATAATAAGTAGCACCTCTTATCTTAAGCTTTTGGATAGATGGATATCTGTTATGCAATTTCTTCAAATAATTCAACATCTGGAAGCAAATCTGATGCCGAAACGTAATAAAAAATTGGCTAAACAGGAACTAGAATTGATAGATGAACAAATCGTTCTTTCAAGTATGATTATCAAAATCAAGGATAAAAAAGTCCGAATAGAATACCTCTCAAAACCCTAAAAACACATTTATATTATGTTAAAATAGATAACCTAATTACAATAGGAAACCGAATTATAATAGGAAACCTAGTTATAATGGAAAATCTAATTATAGTAGGAAACCTAATATCAATAAGGAAATTAAATTAGAATATGACACCTAGTTATAATAGGAAACTAAATTTTCGCTTATTCCAAGTACGTCAATCTTGAGTGCATCAAAATCTTTACCGTATGTGCAAGATTTGGGTCTTAGCTGACCAATCTTTTCTTTCAAAGAATGTTTAATCTAAGAATATCCCTTCTGGCACTCAATTTAGTGGGAGGCCCGCAACGCACTCTCGAAAAGGTTATTTGCCCTGAATTTAGCTTGACAAACCTAAATTGATCTTAAATAATAAAATTAATTACCTAATTGGACTAAAACCCACTCGAATAAATTACTATGAACTGAAAATTAACTTTATTTGATATTGAAGCTCTTTGAACCTGATCAAAACTCGATGGAATTAATCTGAATTGAAGTAGTTGATGAGTCAAGTTCTAGTAGCTTGACTTTTTTTCATTGTTGTCCTAGTTATTACATAAGAAGAGCAGATCGTTTTTCTCCCGTATCTTCCACATTTACGCCTATGAATTTGATTCGCAAGTTGTGCATCTGCCATGTGAAAGTTACGTAAAGTTGTTTTGGCCGGTGATGTGAACTGGCCTTGTTCAGCCATATGCTCTTAACAAACGATAGTTTAATGAAGTTCTATACATTTGAATAAACATCTACTTCAGCTCATACTCCTCCACATTCGGAGCATAAGCATCTCTAACATCACTAAAATTATGTTCAACTAAGACGATTGAGTATATTATGCAGAGGGCAAAAGAGAGACAGGCTAAGTGTGGCCTCATATGAAAGAGTATGCTAACAGCAGAGAATGGTCAGAAACCTTAACTATGAACAGTGAGGTGCAAAGACTAGCTACAAAAACCTTCCACAGTAGCTTAGCTCGATGGGGTTTTGGAGCCTTATGCCACATAAGATGGATGGAGCGGAACAATGCCATTTTTTGCAATCATCATTTCTTCCTATCAGCCATGAAGAAATGTCTTGAGAAGTTCATCAAGGATAAGGCTATCGCGTTCTCGCATGTCCCAAACACTCCGAGAAATAGGCGTATGCAATGCGGTTGGAATATCAATCCATCTATCTTTGATTAGGCGGCTCGGTATAAGCTAGCCTTGTATTTTTTCTTGATGAATTTATTCCAGCTACCACAACACTCCTGCACTCATCTTGACATTTTGTCTTTATGAGTGCGAGCTACTTGTGGTGTTGGGTCTCTCTATTGTAAGTTTGGTAAAGTTCTAATATAATTCTTACATTTATCAAAAAAAAAAAAAACCTTCCCAATTTCTCTCAAGTCTCTAGCTACAAAAGGCAACTGTGAACGACAGAGAGGTGCCGTCTCTAATGAACTACGGGGACAAGTATCTCGTCCACCAATTTGGGTACTCAATCATCTTAAACTATCATTTGTTAAGAGCATAATTGATATGGTACTCACTTTAAATAGAGTGAGCAATCGAGTAATGACAATTATGGTATCTCTTCTTTCCATGCCAGGAACGAATCAGAACATGAAAATCTTACGGGATGGTCTGTTTTATTACAAGCACACTCTGTAACAGCCCGCTTCCGACCCCCTTTTTGAGGCTTAATTGTGCGAATTTACGGGTTTAGTTTGTGGCCCGTTGGCCTCGAGAACTCCCCGGACTAAATCGTGAAATCTCGTTTCGGACGATTTTGAATTTTCGGAAATCATGTTTTGATCTCCCGAAAATTTATAAATCACGTTTTGGGCCCCAAAAACCATGAATTTGAGATTTGGGGAGGTTTTTATAATTTTCGGGATTTTTAGGAATTTTTGTAATTTTGTAATTTTGCAAATTTTTTATTTTTTTTTATTTATTTAATGGGTTGACCGGTCAACGTTGACCATTGACCGGCCAACACCACGTGCAGCCGACTCTCTCTCTCCTCTCCCTCTCTTTTCTTTCTTTTCTTTCTTTTCCCTCTCCCCTCTTGCGTGCACTCCACCCCATATCTCTCTCTCTCTCTCTCTCTCTCCTTAGACCTTCTTCCACTCTATTTGATTGATAAGATAGCACATGGAGGGACCCACAAGTCAGCCCCCATCCAATCTGTCTTCTCTCCCTCTCTCCTTCCTCCTCACGTGCGCATTTCCCTCTCCCTCTCTTCTCCTTCAATTTTTCAGATTCGGACCGGAGAAACCCTCATTTTTGGAGGGCCATAACTTTCGGCTCCGATCTCCGTTTGATGTGCCGTTGGTGGCATTGGAAAGCTTGAAACACCCTCTTTCCATAGACACCAACCACAGCCCGTAACTCCACCTGGTTCGCCGTCGGGAGGCCCCGAAAGAAGCCTCCACGGAACAGTTTTCTGGGTTTGAACAGTGCAACCCTCATCTTTGGAGAGCCGTAACTTCTTGCTCCGACCTCCGTTTTGGGTGCCGTTTGCGCCATTGTCTTCCTCGTAACATCTAGTTTCCAAAGAGACCAACCACACCCCAAGACTCCATCTAGATTCAATTTTAGAGGCCCCGAAAGAAGCCCTCACGGAACACCTTTTCTGGGTTAGGATTTTTCCAGATTCGGACCCGAGCGACACCCCAACTTTGGGAGCCCATAACTTTCAGCTCCGACCTCCGTTTGACACGCCGTTGATGGCGTTAGAATCCTTGAAGAACCAGCTTTCCATAGATACCAACCTCCTCCCGTGATTCCTCCTGGTTCACTGTCGGGAAGCCCCCAAAGTAGCCTTCCCAGAACTGTTTCCTGGAATTTCCAGATTTTGGGTCCGAGCTTCAAGTCGCATTTTCTCCCAATTCTTCGATCTAAAGCCTTTGCCGTTGCTTCCATTGGCTTTGTTGGTACTCCTTTACCCTAATCTAGCCTTTGGTTGGGATCGATTTGGTCGAAAATCACCCATTCTATCCCCAAACCACCGAGTACCCCTGTTTCCGCCGGAGCTGCTGTTCGCCGGCCACCGTGCCCTTTCCGGCGACACCCACTCCTCCCTACCACCTTCAATCGATAGGTGGGAGTCTTATGAACACAATGGCACCGATTTCGGCCTTTGGTGTTGAGCCATTTGAGAGAAATCAACCTCCAAAGCACAACCCCTCCCTCTTGAACCCAGATTCCGGCCAGCACATTCAACGGGCGATTACTCGCCGTTCCGGCCACCTCAAGCGACGCCGCCACCACCATTGGACTCGTGTAAGTCCCCTTTACAAAGCCCAATAGGTTTGGTTCACCAATTTGGCACCATTTGCTCGAATTTGGTCTTAAACCAACTAGTGCTCGCCGAACCCAATTTTAGGGCTTGCTGGTCGCGCGCCTTTGAGGCATGTCCGAGCCGTTCCGTCGCCACCCACAGCCACTCGCGAGTCCCTCAACCTCCCAGCAGCACCAAGGAACGTCCCCGGCCATCGGAGTCTCGCCGGAAGTTCGCCAGAGTTCGCCGTGAGCCGCTTATTTGCGAGGAAATCATGTGAGTGGATTCTAACTTTTTATTAGGCGTATTCACTGTTTTAGTAGAAATCGGGTAGAATGGCTAGAGCAAGTAGAATGGCTAGAATCTTGAAATTGCATAGCTTATATGCCGATCGATTAGACCATTAGTTGTATTTGGTTAGTCAATGGATGATAAACCTTTCGATGGTTTAGTTATGATTAGGGCTTGGCATCTCACGCGATACGAGAAATGCCCTCGTATGTTCTCGGGACCCGCGAGGGGTCAGACCCATCGGGTCAAGAGTGGTGTGGTTGGACACCAAAAGGTTGTAAAGTTTATTTATTTACGCTTTATTTATTATTAAGCTTGTAGATCTTAATTTCATTTAATTATTTAATTACTTTAGAAATTGCATTTAATTATTTAATTATTTTAGAATTGCATTTAATTATTAGTTCTGCTATTATATTTTCGTGAATAGTGTTGTTTAGATCCCCTACCAGTCAGCTGACCTGTCCCCTGAAAACCCTAAGACCCCTTCGGACCTTCTAGTAACTCTCAGTGCAGATAACTAGAGGTAGGGAGCCCTAGGCTTGGCATGGGTTGTGTGTTCTCTGCGATAACCGGGGATTGGTATGTGAGGTGTTCCACTTAGGCTACAGAGACTTGAGAGTGGGGAGGGACGACCAGGGACCCTAGGACAGGGGTATTCCTAATCTAAGGTTAGGGTTCGTTCACTGAGATAGTTGAATCTCATCCCACCACCCCACCATCCCAGGACCCCAGCATGGACCCGAAACTCTCAGACTCGGAGGACCAGTCAGTGGAGGAGGAGCCTATGGAGAAGGACCTTTACGGGGAGGAAGTTCAGGGACCAGTGGAGCTGGAGCATCTGGAGGACCTAACTGGGAGCTGCAGCTGGAGCGGACTTGGCCTAAGCTGGCGACTACCCCTTAGGGCTAGTACTCGCCCTCCCTTCCCCTAGTCGCGTTTTTCTTATTTTATTTTATCGTATAGCCGTGCGACGTTGTGTCCTTAGACTGATGTTAGGATTTACCATTTCGTCTTACCTCTTTTGTATTTGGACGTCGACTTGTGATTTTTATGGAAGTACCGGTATCTTGTTTCATGGAGCGAAGTGTATATTTTGGATCCTGAAGACATTGCTTCGTCCCCCTTGAATCGGGGCGTGACACACTCTTACCACAATATCACTTTAACTTAACACACCATTGTTATTATTTCACTTTGTCTTTCTTTTCGTTGTACCATCTGTTTATATTTGCTAGTTTAGTTTCGGACAAGTCAATCGGATTGGATGCCCATGAAATAAATTGCTTGTTGAAAGAAAAGATTCTTATTATGCTTTGAGGCGAATCCAATGGAATTACATCTCATCGTATTGAGAAATCAATATTTAATTAGAGTCCGTGAATATGTATGTCGGCATCTATAAGTCATGATAGTTTTCAAGTGTTCAGATCTATTCAAACATATGCCTAAACAAATAGAAAGTAACCACGTGCTACAATGGAAATATAATCTATTTGTCCCATCATAGCAAGTTGACAAATTTTAATGGGAGATGTGCGCACATTGTTTATTTCTTTCCCACCAAAAGAACAGACGCTGTTGTTGTCTCCATGTTCATACGTAGGATTAACAGCTAAAAAACATATGATTCAATCATCCATGATGAGCACTACATCTCGAATATAATATATTAGGATAAACTATGTAAATATTCTTTTTTGATTCGCTCTTATCCGCAATTGTTCTAAATAATATAACATAGACAATATCAATTGAAGCGTTGACAGCTGTGATTTCACATGTTAGTAAGAATTGCTCTGACTATTTAAATAATCAAATGTCTAAAATTTCATACTTACTATTGATTTACTCAACTTAATTTTCATTTGTTAGTTCTTGTACATCGAAGGTGGTATCTCAAGCCAACTTTCATGTGTCTCACTAGATCTCCATTTTGACCTAATAAAAAAGGTAGGTTACTCAAGTTGAGGTTAGAGGTGGCATGTGTTAGAATTATATATATATATATATATATATTAAACCACATCTTTACATAGTAGCTTTAGCTTTTAAAGTTCAGATCTTTTATGACCCTTCTTTCCATATTACGTATATTTATGCTTTATTGTAGGCAAAAATCTAACCTATGATTGATGACGAGTTCTACAATAACTAAACTTAAAACATAACTTCATTTATTAGTTTCAACATTTTGTAATAGTTGACAATGGGCCGGCGTGACCGCAACACTTGATCTGTCTTTAAACGTGTCTAACAAAAGTTTTCACTACCAATTAATTTTTTTATGATATTTATGTCGTACGTGAGTAATAGTTGCTTATCCGCTAGACCTTGCCCCAAGATAATTTGATTTGTTTCTAATTTCTTAAGTAAGGCGGCTCGTCCCAACAGCATTTTCTCCAATCTTACCTCGGTTATGCTTTTAAGTCCAACTCTAATATTTATGATTGTCTTTGACATAGTCTAGTTTTCTAGTTACTCGGGATTCGGATGATAATGAAGATTGCTAATGATAGAGATATTTAAACCTTACTTGATCCAAGATCATATAAATGAATTGAATGCGAGCGTAAATTTTAAAATGCCGAGAATTGAATTTTTTTTAATATTTTGGGACTGATAAATTCCTTCTTCCATCAAATACATATACTTCAAATACATCAGCTTTAAAATGAACGATTGATATAAAGAGGTTCGGGTGTGTGACTTCATATCGCAAGTTCGATCCGGTCCATGAACAAATTGCTACGAATTCCTTGTGGCCCACTTGCTCCGGCGAAGGTCACGGCTTAACCGGGTCATGAATCAGTGACGGAGTTCATAGATGCCGGGGAATTAGTCGGTAGAAAACTAGATCACCCCTTCCTTGAATAAAGTAGGGTAATCGTTAAAAGAAGTTTGGAAAGAATTGTTGGGAACTTGATATTCATCATTTCACATTTTCTCCCACTTCGTCACGTTATGTTTCGGATTAACTTTTTCTTTCAAGTTCATCTTTCATTTACATGTAACACACATGCACACCCAATTCTAGTGTCAATATACCAAGAACATTTCTTTCCATCCTCGACTTATAGTTGACTATTCTAAAATTCATATATTTTTCCAGGATATTACCCTAACTTGATTTTCTCCATTTGATCTTTCATTTCCTTGATCGATATGTTACCTTAAATAATCATCCAATAGAGCCTTTAAGTAGGCTATGTACTCTTCATCGTGTAATATTGAAAGATACAGAAATTTCACATCTCTAATCTGTAAATAGACTCATGCGTGAACCCATCCAACATTTCTCTCTTTTCATGTCTTAACATTTTTAAACGTTTATCTCTTGCTGCTACCTGTTTGTTGCTTGCGATTAGCATTTCTTTTTCCTTTTGGCTTGGAGGTTACGTAGTGTCGGAACCAGCTTTATCGCACATCAATTAGTCCACTTCTACCAGCCGACGCTTCTTTATTAATGCGGCCAAAATGTTTAATACAACTTGGCTAGATAGATTATACTCGTCCAGATGTCACCTATATCTTTGTGTATTGGTTAATTATTTTAGCAGCGATTAAACTACATGCGAACCTCCATGGCTGTTTCTAAATTCACAACATTACATTTTGGTTTTGGCAGTTGCCCTTTTTCAACTTAACTATGTTCTGGGGAACTTCGAAAACAACGGCATAGGCATCTCCAACATCCCATTTGTGAGGACGGTCAGACTGATTAGTAGAAAATATGAAAATATCATCTTAAATTTCGATTAATCGTCCTTAAGGACATTTCCTTTGGCAAATTTTTCTGTACATTATTAATTAATCAGTGAATTCGACGTTAATTGATCATTTAAATATTCATGATGATTAGTCGACATTTGTCATTTGAACTTTTCGTTATTTTGACATTTTAACTTTTTACTAATTTTCGTTTATTCTTTTCTCAGAATGTCGGATGTAGTTCTGTTAAAGTGGCTACATGTATAGAATAAAGAGAATAATGTGTTAAATATTCTTATTTTTCCGCCTATTATTACTTTGCTTAACGTAGCTGTCTTCCATTTTTTAATATATATTTTTCATTTTCTGCAGTAATTGATGGTAATAGAGAGAGATTTTCTTTCAAGGAACGAGATAAATATACTTCTACCCCTGACGTGCCACGCGCATTTCACATAATAATGGAAAAATATATGGAAGAGTTAATTAGGGATGTCAATGGAACAAAGTGGGCCGCGGTTGCATCTCTCGTCCTCACTCCAACATCATTAGAGATGCCCCATGCTTTGCGATAAATGTCCAAAAAGTTTTAAACATTTTGCAACTTTGCCAATTCAGTTCTAAACCTTTCTATTTGGCCAATTCAGTCCTGTACATTTTGTAACTTTGTCATTTAAGTATTTCCAGTGACTTTGTCTTGGAAAATGCTTACGTGGATGTTTGGTCAACATCATCTGTCCCGTGTGGCTGAACTGGGTGGTCACTGAAATTGATGTAGTCGCCGGATATCAAAAGGACGTAGCTTCATGCATTAAAATCACAATCTTTTTGCCCGAAATTGAATAACGCATGACAAACTCCTCAAGAACCCTAGCTGAAAATTGCATGCAAAGTTGCAAAAATTTTAGGACTTTTTGGACAATTATCCCCATGCTTTATGTGGATTCAAAATGAATGGTTTCACTTTTTTTAATTTTCTGATTGTTCCAAGATCTTATTAGTTGAATTAAGCATATTTAACTTTTCTTACTCAAGCTTAAAATTTTAAAATGAATTCTTAAACAAACATAATACAATTTATGTAAATAACATCTGGAAAAATTTTGCAAGTTGGAATTATTTATCAGGGAAAAGTTACCGATTTCAAATTCTTAGATGTATCAGCATAATGTAGTTTGGAATGTCCATGATAAGTTAACGAGAAAAGCAAATAAATTGTTTAGAGTTTTCATGCTAGTGGAAGGAACGTATGCGGAAAATAAAAGCTCTCATTACCAAAGTAATACAACTTGTTGAAAAGGTACTGCATTCATATTAGAATCTCCAAATTTTAAAGGAAAATTCATCGTTTCCTCTCCCGAAACCTAATGATTGCAGGTTTTATCTGTCCCATTTGGGGCAGGATACCATGGGTATCGAATGGGGTCGATAACATTGCCATCCCTTTAATTAACGTCTATAACTGAATTAAAGTTTAGGGTTATTGCGTAATTATTAAAAGTTCATGAGAAAACATATGTGCTACCCACAAAGTTCATTCCCCACGTAAATAATAATCATGGAAGACATGGCATGTTTTTATTAAAGTATTGCTTGTCTATTAGGTTTTCAATGAGCCTCTATGATTTTGGACTTTCAAACCGAGTCGATTTTATGACATGTTTACGGTGTATGATATTGTTTGGACTTGAATTTCATTGATCCACGTTGCAACACCAATGTAATTAATAGTCTCGGCATGGGACTGGGAAAACACAAGTGGCTGAATAAGCCAAATTAGCTCTACATGCAAGTGGCAACCAAATTATATCTTAAAGACTCCGTGCAAGTGGCAATTAAAACTGCACATGACTAAATTCGGACTAGATTATAAAAACTCGTGTGATACCGGAGCAGCGCCTTAGTTGGCGTGATGTTTTCTTTTTCAGTGGGATGCCCTAACCTAGAAGGACTTTATCGTATGATTATCTGCTTAAAAAAGATTAACACAAGAATTTGAAATATATGTTGCGTGCAGTCTGAAATTACCAAGGGACTAAATCGATTTTTTTAACATAGAAGCGCGTTTAGGAGTGAGTTATTCAGGAGAAACAAATTGGAGAGATTCAAGACAAGAGAGTTTGGAAAGAAAAGAAAAATCAGCTCATCTCTGGTCACTAATCATTTTAATGGTGAGAAATCCAGGGACAGACTACAACAGTAACTCACTGAAAAAAGGCACTTGGTGTCAAGGAGAAGACCGAAAGCTAATCACTTACATCAGGAGATATGGCATTTAAAACTGGACTCAGATGGCTAAACCTGCTAGTTAGATTTTATCTATGATCCTTGAGAAAGTTTACTGCTAGTTTTTTCCTTTTTTTGCGTTTAGATGTTAATGAGACAGACCCGAGTCTTGAATTTGTACTTACTCACAGGTTTAGCAAGAACAGAAAAAGGTGCCAACTTCGCTGTATGAACTACTTGAGGCCCAACATCAGGCATGGGAACATCACGAAAGAAGAGGAGAAGAGGAGTAAATCATCATCAATTTACAGAATCATACCAACACTCATATCTGCAAGAACAATTTTTCTCTACCCCATGGCTTGGCTCTCACTTGATTTTGGCATACCCTATGGCTATTTTGATTTTGGAACAAAGACCAAGGCACGAAGATTTGTTGATTTTAACAAAATTCTCATGTTGCCTCCGGGTCAAAGACTCCATGTCTGGCACTGATTGTCAGGCTAGAGCTTTCTCAATTAGTTATCGATGAAATATAAAGAAGTCAGTTCATGATA
Source organism: Melaleuca alternifolia (assembly GCA_019926035.1). Classification (NCBI taxonomy): domain Eukaryota; kingdom Viridiplantae; phylum Streptophyta; class Magnoliopsida; order Myrtales; family Myrtaceae; genus Melaleuca; species Melaleuca alternifolia. The sequence goes on from JAGKPW010002158.1 coordinate 3,146,080, forward strand.
TCACCCGATCTTGTCTAGTAACTCAGCCAAACTAGAGGATAAGAAAAATGATTAGTTCGGGCCTACAGATAATTGATCTTAAGAACATTTTTCAGTTGCCTCACAATTTTCCTTCTACAGGTGGGCAGCAATAAGAGATAGTCTTCATAAAAGAACGGACAATGAAATCAAGAACGGTCGGAACACCCGCTTGAAAAAAGGCTTCCTCAAGAGTCAACTGTGACGACACCGAACATCAAAGTTGATCCCTGTTCGTACTACTTACCCATCATGATCCATCCATTGTTCCAACTATCGATGCCAAAACAGCAACAAGATGTGGACATTCTTATCAATAACTAAATGCAGATAACTATCAGGTTTCCTTTGCAGTTGATGACGACAAAAAAATTGACCAGAGTGAAGGGGAAGAACGTGTATCCAAGCAGTTTCTTGCTCTGAAAGATCTAGAAGTTGAAGAGAGATGTGAGGGTGTGGGCATTGAGTCTGGGGCTCCTATCCATTCTTTTGGGTGCATTTCAGCCCGAGCTTTAATTTTCGGCTGAATCCCATGATGATTTCATTACAGATTTATGGGCAAATTTATTTGAGCTGAATGAACCCAACAAGGATGAAGGGGTGAGAGCATTCATGAATGGGACTGAGTAGTACTTAATCCCAAATGTTCTGTTGTAATGGTAGTCTTCGATTAAGGGTCCGTTCGTTTAACAAAAAATAACTTTCAAGAAAATATTTTCCGAATTTTCTGACTTTCATTTTACAAAAAATAAAATAGTCAAGAAAAATATTTTCCACCAATGGAAAAAAACAACTTTAAAAGTGGCGAAAACGTTTTCTGCTTTTTGGAAAGTGGAAAACATTTTCCGTCTTTTTGGTTTACCTTTAAATATTGTAACCTCTAACAGAGTATCTTGACTTTGCTCGAAGCCGTCAAGCCGGCGGCCTTTGACAAACGACCATCAAAAAATATTATCATTTTTCCAGAAAAATAATTTTCTCGAAAATATTTTCTAAATATTTTCTAGAAATGCTATATTTTCTGTGAAATGAACGGAGCCTAAACGTTCAATCATTTTCATTTCTTTTGCAACCATTCACGTCAAAACAAACAAAAACTAACTCTACTTGATCAGCCACTCACTAGCGTCACTATCACCATCAGAGTTGCCATCATCATCACCATCTACAGAAAACTCACCACCACGACCATCTTATTCAGACCAAGGGTGTTTTGGCCTCTTGCATCCCTTCATCTGCCTCTCTCATGTTAGAATTTTTCTCAAGTTTGAGTGATTGAACGAAACAATAGAGTTAATACCGTATAGTGAAGTGAGCTCTTGAGCTACTAAGAAGCAATCTGTAGGCAAGGTATTTGATTTGCCTGCTGTTAAGATTGTATTGCACTTCAACCATTTAAGAAGGACGAGCCTATTCCCAAGTCTATCGTACATCAACTATCAGGTTATTTCTAAAAAAATGCCCCAATTATAACACAAATGCTTATGATGGTCCGAAAATGTGTTTTGCACAGCTTTGCGTGCAGTAACTCTGAAGCTTAAACATCCGATTATTCTGGGCAACGTTAATAGGTACCCGACATAATTCAACTTAAAATTCCTGGTATAACTAAGTCGAAGCACAAAAAAACACCAGGAAATATTTTTCTTGAAGATGTCACTAACATCCAGAAATTATTTCTCTTAGACTGTATTTGAGTGCAGTATTATTATAAGTGCAGGGCATTAGATTACATGAACTGCTGATTTTCTAAATGAAACGTGAACACTCAATTTATAAATTTAACCGGCATACGATCAGCTGCAAAGAGATGAGTTGATATTTTAATACACAGAAACGATTCTAAATATTACGAGAACATTTATTACGTTTCTCCTGTATCGCTAATACAAATGCTGTAAGTCACAACCCTGCTGACCTTTATGAGTAGTTGCACAAACGAACTTAACTGCATAGGGGGAACAAGCAAGCCTTAGAAATTGGATAACAGGCCTTACAAAGGAAAACCACAAGGATCACATATTGTGACAAAATTTTGATCATGTTATCATCATCAATTTCCCCATAAATCTATGACGAAGTCCTCATTGGATGCCCCAAAATATATTGGCTCGGACTGCATACACTCAAAAGCAGGAGAAGTAGTTCCCGAGTTTGAGCACATACCATCAAAATCTTCTAATATGCAAAGATCTTTCAGTGCAGCCAATTGTTCCCAAATGTTTTCTTCTTGTTTGTCAATTTTGTTGCCTGGTGAGATCAAGCCATTGACTAGGGTTTCGTCAACCCAATCAATTCCACTGGGAAGCTCACAGTTTTGTGCTTTTGTAGAATCAATGAGGACGATTGATGAAGCTTGGTAAGAGAAAAGATCATTGTGATTGTAATTAACATTCACATCGCATGCAGTCGGCATCCGCAAATTTTCCATGGGAAAACGTTTCTTCAAGCGAGTATTCCAATAGTTCTTTATCTCATTGTCTGTCCTTCCTGGAAGTCTACCCGCTATGATGGCCCAACTACAAGAAGGAAATTGTGAAATAGATATCTAATTATTTCCAGATAGCAATGACAACAAATTCGTGCTTGTTTGTAGAATCGTAGACTCTATAGTTAAGATACGGTTTCAGATTCTTGATTGTGGGGATTACCCTCTCATGGCTCAAGTTATTGTCTTTCTCGTCCAATTTTATTCCCCTATCATATAAAGAAAGAAATTCCCGTGCACCTATTTATTATAATTTCTTTGCCTAAAGCCCATGAGCGTCGTCAATATCGACCAAGAATCATGCTATACAAGTAGATTTACTCACCGGTTGCCCAGAACTCGGTGCAAGTTGATGATGATTTCTTCCTCTTCTTTGGTGATGTTTCCATGCTTGATGTTGGGCCTCAGATAGTTCATCCATCGAAGCCGGCAACTCTTTCCTGTTCTCGCCAAACCTGGACAAACATACATGGGGTACTGGGTTTAGTGGTCTATGTGGTGAAGCTTTTCAAAGTAATCTTGATCCAGCAAGACCCTAGGGTTTTGATCCTTATATAACATTCTCAATCCCTTGTTGCCGCATCAATGGCCTTAGGTCGAGAAGATTCAAGTCCACATTAAAACCCCGTTTCTTGGAATGATAAAAGATGATATAATAATAAAACACGCACACATACCGGCGGGTTCGGCCATGTGAGTCCAGTTCCAAATGCCATATCTCTTGATATAAGCTACCAGTTTCTGGTCCTCTTCCGCACTCCAAGCGCCCTTCTTCACTGTCTTCTTCTTGTTGCTCTTGTGAATCCCTGGAAACCTGGCCATTGATACCAGAGATTATGGGTCAGAGTGCTAATGCCTTTTCAGCTCTCTTGGCTTTGAATGAAGTTGCGCTACTTGTGTATTTATGCTTGTCCGACGCGTTCCACATGAAGTCAAGGGCATTTTCATAGAAAATCAAGTCAGATGATTCTAAAGAGGAAATGGGGCTGCTCTTCGTGGAAGCAGCATTAAAGTCTAAAACGTTTGGTATTGGGTCTTTGTACATCATTAGCATCAAATAATTTAAAGTGTGGACGGACCCCATGCTATTACGATATTCAAGTGTAAAAAACCTCACTTGTCCACCCCACCCATGGTAATAAGCATGCTCTTGTCCCAACAAATTTATTAGACGGCTCTTGTTTATGATGACCGTCGTTGTCTAAAATTTTAGCATGAATATTTCTCCCAATTCAAAATCTTTTCGAGAGTTATTTTCCATTTTAAATAAAAATCATACATGGAAGCCAAATTATAAAAGCTCCAAAATACGAAAATAACGAAAGTTTGAAAGTAAAAGTGACTATGAAGACCTAAATTATCAGTTCCTTTTTTATTATTAGCGTCTTTCGTGGTCCATTTTTCTAGATTTTTTTTTGGGGGAGGGTGCAGAAGTTAAAATGGAAATCGTAATTACTTCCGATTAGCTCTCGTCTCGTAGTGATTAACATGCTTAAGGCGACATCAACGATGACAAGAGTATAAATAACGCAACAAGTTCATTACTGTCTAGTTGTGACAGGAGAATGCTATTATAAGTGATCAATCATTGAACCTACAAAGCAACAGTGTGACAGATCACACTTTGCTTGCCCATACTATAATTATATAAATTCTGTATTAAGATTCATGCCATGAGAGCTCTTTTAACATGTATTTTTTCTTGGGCACGTGTCCTCTTTGATTTTTGGTTCGAGGAGAGTGTCCTCCTCCACACATCTAATCGATAGGGTTCTTTAGGAAAATGTGCGCAGATAAATTTTACTAACATAAATGAAAAACCATAGCTAAAGAAGCTATTTCCCTCAAAATTGTGCATTCTAAATTAAGTTACTCGATATATTATCTACTTTGATCCATCTTATAGCTTTGTCTTTTGGTGTACAAGTAAACACTTTCTCATGGGGTTATCATGCTAGTAGCACTCTCAATTGAGCTTGCTTAACATAGAAATTATAACACTAGACATTCTCACAAAGGAAATCTTGCGAGTCACATATGCCTATTGGGTGTGAAATTCAGGTGAAATTCAGTTCATTCCTGCCTTCATTTGCTATCCTGGGAACCTGCTTGAGACAGATTGTTATTTGAACCGTCTCGCACTGCCATCGCTCTTGGCCCTCGATAGACCAGGTTGTTACAAATTAACCAAATGGCAAGGTTTTCCCAAGCTTTCAATTCTAAATTTGATGATTAAGAGTTCAATTGTTGTCCTACAGAACTTGAACTTAACCGGGAAAAATGGCGGTAGATTACTGTGCTAGTTTTCCTCCATATAGCTGACTAATTATGGTCATGCCTCCAGGTTGGGTTATCAAAAAAGGAAAAAAAAAAAAAGGATTAGTGCTGTTTTCAATTGTCCATGGTTGCATTTTTTTTAAGAAGGCAAAAATTCAATGCATAAGTATCCAAACTCATACAACTATGCAATCAAACATCCAGTAACTAATTATGGATCGGCATGTACTTAATGTGAGGTAATTCAGTCTAGTTTCTGTCAATTACGAAACAATTTTGAATGTTACACCATCGAAACACGATAGTAAGTTCCAGATTGATATGCACTCAAAGAGGTAATTCAGTTTAAGTTTTTTAAGTGTATTTTTGGGGGTATTGATGACATACGTGTGCAGTGGCGGTTTGCATCAGATGAAAGTTCACACCACTTTTCAGTCGTTGCCAGCAGATCAACCGTTCGATGGGAGCCAAAGGATTATCAATATGTGATTACTAGTTTTTTGGCGAAAGAGTTCCATGTCAAAGGCTTACCAATGTGAACGCCATGTATATATGTGACTTGCAGATGGAGGAAATCTTTTATTTGTGTGTAGAAAGGATGAATGATACTCATGTGAAATCAGGAGAAGAAAATGAAATTCTAGAAGCAGATGAAGATAACCAAAGTTTTCTCTATGTTATTGAAACCTGGTGAGAAAGGCAACCCACCAATTCCTCACCAAGTTTGAAATTAGATGAAGGTTCTTGCTTTTTCTTTATATTGTGACACAACTTTCTCGGCATGTGGAGGCCAATAATGATCATAAACAAATGAAGTAGATGGAAAGCTAGCAGCAAAGTCAAAAGCACGATAGTGCAAAGTATTACCTTCACAGGACAGCTGTGACACAATTGTGCAATAGCTTTAGCTTTTCCTAATGTGGAACAAGTCGGGATAGAAATAACTAGGTCAATGCGACACTTCTGGTTACTTTATGTTCGAACATCTCGGACTTTTGATGCAACAAAATTTCATTGCCTTGAATTCAATGCATTCGGAGTCTCCGAATGTTAGCTATAGGATGTTGAAGCGTGTGCTATTGCTATAGATTCAATGGGTTATGTGCTGCGCTCTAAGGAAAGACTATTTGTATGGTAATTGGACCATAGTTGAGGAGACAGATGATTTTAGTGAGTTTCCGATTTTACTTAAACGACCTCAAATTTAATGGGGTGCACCAGAAAAGCATTTATCATTGCGATATTATAGGCTTACTTTTACAGAAGTTAGTTTTGTGAGTTCTTGTTTGTGAAAGAAGAATTTTCTAGTGTTATTTCAGGTTAGAGACTATAGTGTTTATCTTTTGTGGCTTATTATGATTAACCAACACGCAGGGAAAATAATCTCTAGGCCGATTTGCCATGTTCGTCATTAGGTTTGTTCTAATTGTTTAAGTTTGACTTACCACCACTTGCATCTAGTAAAGACGTTCATGTGATACAATGTTAAGCACAAAACGGAATTCTTTAAATCAATAAATTTTGGAGCATTTTACTAGAAAATTCCACTAAGTTAATACCTTCGACACAATAAACTTGTCCATTGCAATTTTGAAAATTTGTTAATGAGAAGCAAAGTTGTTCATTACATTTTGCTCAGCTTCATCAGTTCCCGAAGATATAAACCGGGATAAGAAAGCTCGCAGAAGCTAATTTACTTACTGACTCGACCAAGAACATGTCACTCGAATAAATAAAACCCAGACGTATTCACTCATTCATGTTTAATGAGAGATAAAGAGGGCAAAAAAGAGCAAAACAAGAAAGAAGAGAGAGTTCTGATGATAAGTAAAGGTCCAAATTACGAAACTTTGACTTTTACTTGCCGTCAACACGTTTACACTCCTGCCAACATGCACAAACGTGCTTCCTCTTTGGGGGGAACCGAAAAGCCCAGGATGATTACACAGAATCTCCGGACGGTCAATATTCAAAGTCACACGCAGCAAAACATATAGTCATATTTTTTGCTTTTACTTTTGAGAACGTGTGGTTCATTCCTGCGGAGACTCAAGATTGGGAGCAGTAACAGACGACCGCGATCCTCAGTCTTTCGTAGTAATTCTTGGAAACTCAGAAACTTTGAAAGGAAAGTTCATGAGGAGACCAAAGCAGTCAGTGAGGTGGGGTTATCTCTTGGCTATTTACCACTTTCATACTTCCCAACTAACTTTCGTAATTCAGCTTCGCAATCTGCAGCCTTAATTTTGGGGTCTAGTACGTCAGATCTAGAAGGCGACCAAAGTATTGACTCATGGAGAGAGAGAGAGAGTACCTTAAGAACTGGTGCTCTCGAATTGTTTCCGATTTAATGGTGAGGTGGATAGATACGCCTTTACTATATATAGGTGAGAAAATGGGTCCATAACTCATATTATATCCCACATTAAATGGTGTCATCATAAATGGATTGTGTTAAGTTCTGACAATAAGCTTAAATGGGTTACAAATCGCTACTTAAGAATTTAGTGATTCTTAAATGTGTTTTAAATGAATCGTGAATGAGTTACCCAACTATCTTAAGTAAGTCTTAATAAACAATCATCTTCTATTTTTTTATTAATTGTTTTATTTTTCTTCAGCTGTTCGCCAACTGCAACCAACCATAGGCAACATACGAGCCTCACCCAAGGCTGGCGAGACTTGAAGTGATCAAAATCTTGCGAGCTTTGAGCCTTACCAAAGACGGCAAGGCTCGAGCTCACCAAATCAATGAGCTGGAGCCTCACCAGACCATCGAGTTTGAGCCTCGCGGCCCATTGTTTGGTCAGGGACTAGGAAAAGAAGAAGGAAAAATAAAATAAGAAAAAACTTGATTTGTTTTAAAATTATGAAAATTGTCTACAATGTTTTAGCAATATAACTTTCAAAAAAATTGTAAGAAACAAGTTTTCCTAATTACGATTAAATATGGAAGTGTTTTAGCAAAATAGATCGGGTCATGTATGGGTTGGCTTAAGCATGAAATCCTAAACGATTTATACGGGTCAATTTGAGTTTGACAATTTATAACTGATCCAAACCCTACCCAACCTATTTGTTTGATAGATCTAGTTTTTGTTAAAAAGGGAGAGTGAATTGGATTTAAAGCGATTACATAAGTGTAATATAACTATGGAAATGAAGTTTATATGATTGCAACTTGTAGAAGCTGAATCTTCGTGGCTTGATTGAATTGAAGCTTATATCTCCAAGAAAATGTACTTAAACATTCAATTGCGCATGCATGAGTGCGCAACCAAACATCGAAGTTGCATGTGTAGCACGTCATAGACCTATGCATGCACCACAGGTAACAAAATATGATAGGAACTAATTAGGGCAAATTTTGGGCGTAATTATCGAAAAAATCCTAAATTATTTGCAACTTTGCTGATTCAATCCTAAACCTTTTTTTTTTTGCCAATTCAGTCCGAATTGGCAAGATTTCATGAATTGGCAACAACAACAAAAAAAAGGTTTAGGACTGAATTAGTAAAATTGCAAAAGGTTTATGATTCAATTGGCAAAAAAAAAAATTTAGAACTGAATCAGTAAAATTGCAAAAAGTTTAGAACTTTTTCTCCAATTGTCCACAAATTTCTGTTAGGATGCAAATAAAGTGAAGAGGTTATTATGTATTGTCTTATTGAATAGTCAAAGCCCCGCAATTAGGTAGTGTGAAAACAAGGCAGGTGGATTTGAAGGAGAGGCAAAGAAAAAGCATTTGCTTTAATATCAAGTATTTGAGACTTTTCTTTTCGAGAACACCGAGGCCGTGTTAATAGTGAGATGGATTCTTCTGGCAGGACGTGGCTGTATTCCTAATAAATAATCCTTATGGCATCAGTCAAACGACTTCTCATAGAATCAATTGGAATTCAATCGTGAAATGCGCACGTATAAGGCAATTGATCCAAATCAGCACAAGTCATCCATGAGTTCAGCCGACACTAAACTAATCGCTAGTTGGACCACATGAATTCATCAGTTCATCCCTAGTAGGCCGACTTACTACGGTAACTAATAGGTTGTTGTTTCAATTGTCGGATGTTTGACTTACCACTACCCTCATCTAATAAACACATGCATATAATACAACTTTAAACCCAAAGACCAAATTCTTAAAAAAGAAAAGTAAATAATTGCAGTTTTCCGCTAGAAAAGTACGATAAGTTAATATGTTGGAAACTAAAAACTTGTCATTTCACAAGCTTGTTAATAAGCGGCAAAGTTGTTCATTAGATTTTTCTCAGCTTCATTTGCTTTCTAAGATATGAACCGGGTTAATAGAGTTCCCAAGAAGCTAATTTACTTATGCACTCGACTGAGAGCACATCAGTAAGACAGGTAAAACCAAGATGCATTCACTCATTTATTTTTAACGAGAGATAAAGTGGACGAAATACATCGAGACAGAGAAAAGAAGAAGAAGAAGAAGAAGAAGAAGAAGAAGAAGAAGAAGAAGAAGAAGAAGAAGAAGAAGAGGGAGGTGCGGAGGAAAGCTCGTCTGATAATAGAAAGGTCCAAATTGTGGAATATTGACTCATACTTGCCTTCAACACGCTTACACTATTGCCACCAGAAACAAACATGCGTCCTACCTGCAGGAATCCAAAAGTCAAGGATATTCACACAGTCTCCCAACAGATGTGATCAACATGTCAAGGCACACAGTGCATAAATGACCGCGATCCGTATCAATACTTGCAAATTAAATGGATCGTTGAAGCTTTTATAGGACAGTTCGTAAAAGTTGGTGAACATGAGGTTCTTTGTTGCATATCAACCACTTTTGTACTTCCCCGAATCATTTCCTGATTCAGCTCGGTAATCTAGAGCCTTAATTTTCATTTTCACTTTTTGGTTTAGTATGTTAAATCTACAAATTTGACCAAAGTATTGATTCATGGAGAGAGAAAGAGAGTACCTTAAGCACTAATACTCTCAAAACTATTCATGATTTGATGGTTAGGAGAGTTTTGAAAATCTTTTTTTTTTACTTTCTTTTATGTAAGTGTTCTTTTATGATGTATAAAAAAACTGAAGAATATAATATAAAAGAAACATATAAGCATAGTATCTTTTCCGTAATCGTCATTTCTTTTTACTGGCCATAAATAAACATCTTGAGAAATTCGTCAAAGAAAGAGCTATTACTTTCAAGCTTGTCTCAGACACTATGAGGAATAGACGTTTTCAACGTGGTTATAACATCGACACCTCCATATTTGATTAGGATCGGTGGTGCTTGGTTCTTGGCAAAAATTTATTTTAATTTTTTTTAATTCCACTAACCACGTCACCCTTGCACTTATAACCTTGGTTTCATGAGTGCGAGTTTTTTGTGGTGTTGGGTCATTTCATTTTGTAATGTTGGCAAAGTTAATAGAATTCCTTACCATTACCACACACACAAAAAAAAACATGATATCTTTTAAGGTCTAAAGTTCAAAAACGTTTTTTTATAGGTGGGAGATTACAAGAAAAAACAGCGTGTCTATTTTGAGAAATATTAAAATTGTTAATCTGGGAACTAAGTGTGCAAAGGGGAAGTGGATATATGTTTGTTTGCCAAAGGACGGTAAATTGGGGTTAAATCGAATATATTAGTGGAGTAAAACTGTTGTCATAAAGTTGATACAGTTGCTTCTTGTGGAAGCTGGATAATTGTGGTGTATCCTAATCAAAGTTAGTCTAATCCGGTGCAATGGAGGGTTACTTTGTCAAAGATTTTTCTGTCAATAATGCATGATGGAGTAGCATTAGAACTCATACAAGAAAGGTTCTTTGGCACTAGCAAATACGATTACAACTAACAAAACCCAGGCATAGCTTCATATGCTGGCTTGCTATCTTGAATTAACTCCGGACTAAGAAAAAAGATTGAACATATGGTATTTATGATAGCAATCAATTATAGCTAATTCCATCTAGGACGTGTAGAAAATTAAAGGAGCCGGAAGATGTATCTTATCCTTTAGTTTTACAATTGGCAATTCAGATAATTCGCAAGCATGAGCATGCAAGCAGTGTGTCGTGAACCTCTGCATACATCACAGATAAGGACGACAAACCGGTGTGCTAAGATGTTTGGGAGAAGTTGAACGTGGAGGCAAATAATTTTCAACGACGTGGAGGCAAATCAATTTCAAACATGAGTCAAACGACTTCTCGTATAATCAATTGAAATTCAAATTACGGAACGTGCATCTTTTTCATGATGACGTTGGCGCAGGGCAAGTAATCCAAATTTGCTCTAGTCATCCATGCGCTCAGCAGAGACTAAAATAATCCCTAGTTGGACCATCAATTCATACTCTAAAGGCAGCTATCTCTGCCTTGCGTACGGCAAGTTTGAAAGCGTACTCAACCCGTTTGCCCTACCAAAAAAAATAATAATAATAAGAAAGAAAACCATTAGTCCACCCTCCATTTAGAGAGAGTGCATGGTCAAAAGAGGAAGCAATTCTTCTTTATGTAAAAAGAAAACTGTACACGTTTGAATTGTTAGTAAATTGATAAATTAGGATTCTCCAATTTTATGAGATAAAAGTCACTTCTTGAGATTCATTTTCTTGAGAGGTTAACACTGTATTACATGTGTTATTGGCTGCTCAAATTTATGAAAGTATGACATATCGCTTGTCTGCAATAGCAATTACTGAGTTCTTAGCATTAACTGAGGCAATGAAGGAAAATCTACTTTGCTGAGAGGTTTGCTCAATGATCGAGAATTGTTGTAGTAGAAGATTGTTACTTACTACAACAATCAAAGTGCAATGCATTTGGTCAAAAATACATTGATGTCAATTAGGATTTCACACATGATATTGTGTCACGAGGAAACACATTCGTTGAGGAAGTGTATCACGGCAGATAATCTGGTATATGTGTTAATGTATCCTATCACATTGACCAAGTTCTAGTACTTTCAGCTTTGGTCCATGTCTGTAGTGGGTGAGGAGCCTGGAGGGGCTTGGGAGAGAGAATGGTCGATGAGAATGGAGTCGCACTTCTCCTCAGGCGCAAAATTGAAGCGCAAGGATACTTGGGACATATTAGGAAAGTCCAAAACTGGATTCTTGCCAATGAGAATGTGGGGGATGGAAATAGGGGATTAATTTCCCACAAGATTCCTTTCCTTTTTAAAGATGAAGCCCATGTTGATGTTGGAGCAGCGCTCATTTTTATTTCTTTTTCTTAAGTTTTTTTTTTTTGGCATATAGATGTTCGGTTGTTGAGTTCGGCCACTGGTGTCCTAGAGAATATGCTTTATATGCTTGAAAATTTGCGAGACGATAGAGAAAGTGAGATTTCGAGAGTCTCATTTCTTGGGACTGATTCGTGTGAGTTCATGTTTAATTATGATTGTGAAACGATTATGACTAAGTGTGACTAAATCTCATATTTCATATTATAGTATAATTACCTCACCGATTTCTCCCTTAATGATAGGCACACTCTCAAACCACATAATTCCGTTGTATTTAAGTTTCATTTCTGTAATTTATTTCTCACTTAAATCATTTAGTTAGTTCATGCTTCTGTGATGGTGGTGATAAATCACATATAGAAATAGAAAGATTCATTCTCGTTCTCACATAAATTATACGAGCCTCGTTACCCATGCATTTCTTAATTTGTTATTGATTTTGACCACTTGACGTTCATGTAATGAACCTATCATATCACACTTTCTCAATAAGTATGGACTAAGGTTTATTTGGAATTCTCAACTAATATCCTTTTTAAATCCAACCTTCTATATCATGATAAGTCACTTGAAAGGCAGCTTTTAAAGACCAGTTTTTGAACGAAAAATCAATCATCTTTGGGGATGGCTTTAACTTATTATTAATTTGGCATTTGTTGTTTAGAATATTTGCCTTTTATCTTTAGGGTCATTCACCAATCAGAAATTTTAACAATCGAAATAGGGTTATCTTTTTGGGCAACACAAATAAGAAACCAGACAAAACCTAAAAGATTTTAAGAATTGAAAGAGGGCTTCGTCTGTATTTAACCGTTCAACCCATCACGTGAAACACGGGTCAGCCAGCTCGAGAACGTCAACCTATATGGTCAATACGCAATTCTATGGTCATAGTCACTTTCAGACAGAAAAATATGTTGGGAATGCAAGGGCTTCGTGGTTTTAGTGAGCTAGAGAAAACAGCAAGGTCAGAGTTACTAGTGGGGAGATAAAGAGGATGTTTCCAAGCTATGTTAATTTGGTCATTTTAGGCGCATAACTACACATGACGACAGTATAGATAGGATGTGCACACGGGCGATGAAATTAGTTGAGAATCAAAGCGATTGACCGTGTAGTACTCAGATCAACGAAGTTTCCGACGAAGGAGAAGGCACAGCGGAGAGAGAAAGAGAGGACGAATGTGACGTTCAAAGATCATGCATTTATTAAGAACTCAAAAGCACATGTGGGAAATTAGGGTTTTAGGTACACGTCACTGCTGGTGCCATTATTTCTGATTGTTATTGTTAGTGCTGAATGAGCTCGCCAAAGGAAATATTGGAATTGAGATCACTATGCTGCTAGTGGTTTTCTCCCCCTTCATTATTCATCAAATTTATTCGTAGAGTTGAATTGACATAGATAGAGAATAATTGCCAGACTCATCATACTAGGCAAAGCTAATCGATCAAATGAGTCTGACCATTCTTGTTATCAAGTGATTTTTTAGGCTGGAAATATTAATTAAACCATTTCTAATTCAAATAACAAAAAAAAATACTCAAGCTAATCCCAACCTAACCAGTCTAGACTGGTTAATTCGGTTCGAGGATTTTCTCGTACAATTGAGCCTAGCCTGGAAATGCTAGGCCCGGCTTGCTCAGGTCAAGCGGAAAAGTACCTTGAGGTCCCACTCACTCAATCTCTGCTCACGAGTAGCAGCCAAGTACTCCTGTAAATATCTTTTACAATTAATTCATGAAATACTACATTGAGACAAAATACAGAGTTTTACAAATTCTAGTGGAATGCAATTTTCTTTTCAAGGATTCTTGAAATGTAGGCTTGATTGAGAATCAGGCTGCTAACCTGCAACTATAGTGACTGCATATCCATGTAGTGATTTTTTTTCTTGCATGTATCTAGGACATACATATTGTGATGGTTCATTTTAGCCATTTGATCATGCGGTTGCCACAAAAAGTCAAAGTTATTTAAGGAATAAGGTACAGTGAAATACACTTGTTTGTGCACACAGTTCATGTAGTAAGGCCTCCATACCAGTGGGGTGCTTGAAATTACTTAATGGAATATAAAAAATAAAAAATTACCAAAGTTGAGGATAAAAGAAAAAAATTGGAAGATAGATACAAAGTTAGAGATTTGAACATAAAATGTAAATTGTTGGATAACACTTGCACATGAGCATACGACATTGCTCAGCCGCACGCAAGCTTTTCCTAAATATAAAAAGGCACATTCAACTTTGATAGTTTTTTTTTTTTTTTTTGTAAATGTAAGCTTATAGGCAATGTTTTTGTAGGTTAGAGAAACGCCGCATAATGGTGAAGTAAGGGCTTATAATATTAAGAAATAGTGTGTAAAGCAAAACATTTTATTTCAATGATATACTTGCTTTGCATTTGCTGAGAGATCGGGATGATTTTATTAAGTACATGTCTGTTCAAATTCAGTGTTGTGAACATTTGGGAGAGAATGTATGTTACTGGCATAGCATGTGTTTTAGGTTATTAACTTCATCTTAATCGGTTCATTACGTTCTATTTATGCAATAACCATCAAGGTGAACAAGTGGTTCTATAGCTAAAGTGCCTAGCCAGTGGCATTGAAGCATAAATACCATACGAAAAAACATATATACGAATAATATACAAAGAACAGGCTAGAAATTTAGAGTACATATTCTTCACATCTTTCTGATAAAGCATGAAGCTCCACTATAAATATCATACATGATTAACAGGGGAGAGTTGATCTTTAAATGAAAGCAAATATTATTGTTGTCTGAATAACATAGAAGTATATAGGCGGTGGACAGTGTTCGCAAACCAAGGAATTCAGCGTGTACAACTTACAAATCAGAGAAGATGAACAACAACCAACACAAGAGTGGAGGAAGCAAATAAAGGAACCTGACTTCGGAGTAGGAAGGAAGATCGGAAGAGCAAATTTGATTCGAGCCCGACAATTCAATGCCGTGTCCTCAAGACAAATTTGTCCGCCTTAATACGTACCTAGGCCGCCGGACAATTGCCTCCCAGGATAGAACGAATCTCTGACTCTCTCTCGCGGTACTTCGAGGAGAGACTCGGCGAACGCAACGTGTATCTGACTTAATCGCACAGAATGAAGTGATGTAATGAACTCGTGTCTCTCGGGTCGGTTTTTCCCGAACAAATATCATGTAGTGGCGCCTCTTGGTGAACAAGTATGTGTAGTGATGCCTCTTGGTGAATTGCCTTTCGGAAATAAAAAAAAATAAGCTGAATAAAAAGAAAGGAATAATATAAAATAATTATATTACAAAAAATATAATATTTTATTCGGACTTGGGCCCGATCCGAGCCAGCGGCGCGCGCGTGGTGGTCACCGGCGGCAACAAGAGTAGGTCCTGTCACGCCCCGGTTCCTCGGGGTCGTAGCAATATTTCCAGGATCCTACCTTACTCTAAGATTTGCAAACGAATCTAGTTCTTAGTCAATTTGTTCCCAAGGTATAACACCACAATCCATTTTGATCAAGAAACTTACTTCCCATAGATACAAGGATAAGTCAGGTCAAAATACAAAAGGGGAAGAAAACAGGAGGAGACATAACAAAAGTCTAGAGTCACGGTCGCCGCACAGCTATACAATCAAAAGTCACGGGGAAAAGAGAAGAGAGAGTACTAGTCCTAAGTTGCCTCCATTGGCTTGGGCCAATCTCGCACGCACGAAGGCTTCGGGTTATCCACGGTGCCATCCTCTGAGTCATCTGCCCCATCAGGGTCTTCGAAGCCGGACTCGTAGCCTCCCTAAGGTACCTTGCACTCCTCGACCAATAACTCTAGTTCGGCCTCATGGAAACCCGTATACACGCAAATGTGCTGATGTGGGTACCAGATGTGCTTCGTGGCGCTCCAAATCCAACCTGCCGTGCTGTGGGATTCTTGGATTAATCCATCTTCCTTTACTTCTATGTCTATGACCTCTCCCATGTCTCTAGGGGGAGCGGGGGCTGCCGCCATACCGTTCCCTTCGTCTTCCTCTTCTTCTTCATCCAAGTTGAAAGGGATATCCGGCTCCAGATCCCCCTCCTCCTGATCCTCCTCCTCCTGAGGATCCCACTCCAGCTCCAGCTCCAGCTGCTGCTCCCAGTCCTCCGGATCCAGAGGTTCCAGCTCCCGTAGATCCCAAGCTTCCTCCTCATGAGGGTCCTCCTCCATAAGCTCCTCTTCCTCTGACTGGTCCTCCAAGTCTGATAGGTCCTGAACCGGGTCCATACGGGGGTCCTGGGATGGTGGGGTGGTGGAATGAGATACTTGGTATCCCAGTGAACGAACCCTAATCCTAAATTAGGAACACCCCTGCCCTAGGGTCCCTAAATCGACCCTCCCAACTCTCGGCTTCCGTTGGTCTGTCAGTCGACTCTAGGCAAGCCTAGCTGTAAGTCTCTCATCCCAAGGTCCCCATGCTCCGCGCAGAAACACTCATTACTAACCCAAATCGAAGAACTCCCCACCTCTAGATCTCTAACCTAAAGGTAGTCTAACGAACGTCATGGGGGTCTAAACAATTTACAGGGTAGGGCAGGTCTACTAACGAGAACCTAATTGCGGTTATAAGGAATTTATCTAGGCACAACTGATTAAATTAAAGCGGCGCAAAATTTAAATACACAAAGTAGTACTCGAATCGACTAAATATAATAATAATTTAATGAAATTGAAAAGCAAATAGGGCTCTTAACTAAATTAATCAAATGCTATGCGGAAGGACATTTAATGATAAATGACTAATTAAATTAAATTGTAGAAATAAATGAAATAAACAACTCTAAGATTTTAACAGAGGTGTCAAGCCAACCCTTCTTTCTCCTCAAGGGGTCCCAACTCTGACCACGCTCGAGCATAAGTAAACGTGCGATGGCACTTCTCGTAAAACGTGGGATGCCAGTCCTTAGGTCGACACAAGTCGAACTATACCACCTAAGTGGTCAACAGTTTACCATTGTCCAATACTGCTAACCAATCTAACTAATCAATGAAATTTACGAGTAAACAAGGAGTCCTAGCCGTTCTACTCGCCCTAGCCATTTCTAGCCATTTCTACCCATTTCCTACTAAAACAGCAAATGCGCCTAATAAAGGTTTAGAATCCACTCACTTGTGAGTTTTCTTGGCTAAATCCCCCTTGCTGTACTTCTGGTTGAACCCAAGAAAAATTTAAAATTTTTCTCTTTTACTCTTTTTTTTTTTCGCGCGGCTGGACCTGAGCCGGGCCGGCTGACTGGGCCTGGGTCGGTCGGCTGATTGGCTGGCTGGCTAGGCCGGGTCGGCTGGGCCGTTGACTAGGCCGGCTGACTGGGCTGGGCTATTGGGTTGGCAGCCTAGCCCGTCGGCTGTCTTCTGTCTCCGGCAACGGCGACGGCGACGGTCGTCTTCTCCGGCGAACCCCAACTCCGGGTCGTGAGTCGGGTCGTGTGTCGGATCAGGAGGTTTTCTCGGGTTTGGCCGCCGTTCACCGTTCTCCGGTCAAATCGAAGCTCGAGACCGGCTGGGAGAGGAAGCTGAGCCTCCGGCGCGTCGATCGGTGGTCACGGCTTGGCCCGAGGTGGTCGGAGCTGGCGGGGAGATGGTCACGAAGTCGGCGGTTCATCTAGGGTTTCCCGAGAAAAGAGGTCCGAGCTTCAAGCTCGAATCCAACGAGTCTAGGCCAAAAACAGACAAATTTACACCACATCTAAGGACTAGGAAAGCCAAGGAAGCAATTGGTATCAACCAATCGAGCCAAGATGGTCGGAGGAGGGGTGAACTCACCTCTTGAAGCCACGACTTTTCTGGAAAATTTCCAGAAACGGCTGGCCGCGAAGCTCCCTGCAACTGGCTGCCGGTGACAGACCACGGCGAGTCTTGGTTGGCTGACAACGGCTTCGGGAAGAGGGCGACTCAAGCTACACGGGGACACCAAGAACGCACGAAGAGGAGGCCGGAGCTCCGAGAAATCCCCGCGCAAAAACCCTTGCCCACTCGGTTTATACCGAGTGGGAGCAGGTGGGGGAGGCCGAGAACTCGGCTTCCCAGGGCCACGCGGCGCCTCCCCCATGGCCACCGTCCCCTTCGACGGTCACTTCCAAGTCAGGGGTGGGTGGCTGCAGGGGGTGGCGTGGCTGAGGCGACGTCGAGCGGTGGAATGCACAGTGCATTCTACCTGCTCGACAAAAAGCCCGAGAGAGAGAGGAGAGAGGGAGAGGGAGAGAGCTCGTGCGCGTGCTGCGCACGTGCCACCCGGTCCAACCCGGTCGGACCGGTGGTTCGCACGGTCTGGCCGGCCGGTTCGCTGGCCGGTCTGGGACTTTTAATAAAATAATGTATTTTAATTTCCGAAAATCGGAAAAATGCTTTAAAATTTCCTAAAAATTCAGGAAAAATCCCGAAAAATCAAATATCGAATTTCATGACATTTTGGGCCCAAAATAAATTTAAACTTAAATTTTCATTAATTTCCAAGCCTTTCCAAATTTTCGCGAAATAAAAAGGGAAATTGCCAATTTTCCCTAAAGTCCCAGTAGGCTAAAATCGCGGACCGACTCGGCCGTTACAGGTCCTCTCCCTTCCACAAAAGTGGGGTACCCCTTGGGGCCCAACCTCACTTGGAATGCTCCCACTAATATACTCTTACTTTCCCCCACATTTGTTCTATGTGGGAGTCCTTTCCACACTTCTCATTCACAAAGGGCAAAATAGGGAACCAAGTCCCAACAATTATCACCATAGAACAGATTTTCAAATAGTACAACATTGTTTCACCTGTCCACGATCACTGATAGATATGCTCTTCTATAACTCACGTCTCTGTAGAAACTTTATTTAATAGATGCGCAACAAAGTTCACCACACAGGGAAAAAGAATAGCCTTACATAAACAGAGGAAAACTGACATTACAGAGAAGTCCCCCCATGACCACATATTGCAACAATACTTTATCAGTTTCCCCATAAATCTATGGTGAAATCGTCATAGGAATCACCGGAATATGAATGATCTGAGTATATCCACTCAGAAGAAGGAAATGTACTTCCGGAGTTCAGGTACATATCCTCCAAATCTTCTATTAAGCTACAATCTTTCAGAGAAAGCAATCGCTCCCACAAGTTTGCATCTTCCCCAACTATATTGCCTTGTGAATGCCAGCGATTCACCTGGGTTTCGTCATCATGCTGAACTTCATAAGATGGGCTCAAGCTGCTTACTCTTAGTGTTGCAACATCTTGGGGAGATCCAACATTTGCTGCCTCTGTAGGATGAAAAATGACAATAGATGCATTTGGATTGGAGTTGACTTTCACATCACATGCAATTGGCATTTCCAACTTTTCCTGGATGAAGTGTTTCTTCAAACGAGTATTCCAGTAATTCTTTATCTCATTGTCTGTCCGTCCTGGAAGTCTACTTGCGATTGTGGCCCAACTACAACAAGAAAAACTATAATTCAGAAATCTAGCTTGTTATGAATAGCAATGACAAAGTGTTCTTGCTTGTTAGTAGAATCATGTGTGTCTGTGAGTGTGGAATGCTTGATGTGTCTAGTAATCTAATTTAGGGTTTTGGATACTTTACTGTGGTGATTACCCCATACGTGCCTCAAGTTGCGGTATAATGATGATACAATTCCTGAGTTTATGTGCTGTATCTATGCTATCTATAAGCTAGGAAGAGCAGATGGTTTGAAGTTGCATGCCAATTAGGTCAATTGTAAGTAAACGAGAGGAAATGATCTAATCATGAGAATAGAATATATTCTGAAGCACAACTTGCCTAAAGTCCATGTATGTTGTACAATATCAACCTGAGAACCATCCTGCATACTTCAATTCTACTTACCGGTTACCAAGAATTCGGTGCAAGTCGATAATGATTTCCTCCTCTTCTTTGGTGATGTCACCATGCTTGATATTGGGCCTCAGATAGTTCATCCACCGAAGTCGGCAACTCTTTCCGGTTCTTGCCAAGCCTGATGATGATAACAAATGTAAGACTAGGGTTAGTGATTATAAGTTAAAACTTCCTAAAAAATCTTGATCCACCACAGCTTTGTGGTTTGGATATATATACGCCAGTCAGTTAGTTGACTCTTCAAGGTGATATAGTCTTGAATCGGGAATACCCAAATCCACACAGAACCGGTTTGATGAATAGAATTTAGATCAAGAGAACAAAAGATTTCAATACATCTCGCCCTCACCAGCTGGTTCGGCCATGTGAGTCCAGTTCCAAATGCCATATCGCATGATATAAGCCACCAGTTTCCGGTCTTCCTCAGCACTCCAAGCACCCTTTTTCACTGTCTTGCTGTTGCTGGTTTTGTCAACCCTGGGATACCTGGCCATCGACACCAGAGATTGCACAGTTTCCCACCCTAGTTTGCTTTGAATGAAGTTATGCCTCTCCAAAGAGGGTCACTTAAATTTATACTCGTCCTGTCCCTCGCATGTGTCTTCAAAGCTTAATGGGGGCGGGTTTTTTCATGAATAATTAAAAGCAGATTATTAAAAAGGGGAAATGGGCACTTGTGCTTCCAGGAAATAACATGTACCTGTACATATTATCACTATAGTAAAGTGGGTGTTGACCGCACTATTATTAGATAAATCATATTACAAATGACCTCTGTTGACATTGGAGGAAATTAAATATATCGTATCCCTTCATCTATTAGGATTTTTGTTGCTCGATGTTTTAGCTAGCTCGGACTTTCTTGGCTTCTTCCAATCAGTTCTTTTTTCGAGAAATGAGAATCTGGCAAAGGTCGATTCGTTTTACGGCCGATGCCAAACTCTTTTAGCGAAAGATGAGTCATAAGTATCGGTTTAGTATTCATTGATCCTAGAAAATTACTATAGAGGACCCAAAAAAGAGAAACGATAATCTTATAATCTTACTAATGATTAATCCAAATGTCTGAATAACACAAGAGGATAATCATAATTGGCCAGTTGAGATGGAGAATACTTTTAACTAAAAGAGTGATTAAGTTTGAAAATAAATTACCGTAAAACTTGTCTTTTCATGGATAATTAATGAGCAAATAATTCCAAGGGGATTTGCGTCAAAGGCGAGAGGGCCAACCTTGCTAGGTCTAGCCTAAGCAAGGCCAACCCTCACCTAGGCAAGGTCAAGCCTTGGCTTATCGGGGCTCAACCAGGCCTCACCTGTGATAGGCGATAACAACTCTCACCTAGGCGAGGCCAACCCCCCTAGGCATAGCCAATGGCTAACCATCGCTTGTGGACAGTGACCAGTCACCGGCGATAGGAAGAAGAAAAGTGAAAATAAAGAAATAAAAAAATTTAAAATTTGAAAAATGTCATCAAATATTAAAATATTATTATTGCTCATGTCAACGTCAAAATTTTGGCAACAATTAGTCAAAAGATTGAATTGTCACTTAGTCAAAATATTTATGATTAAATTAGCGCATTTAACAACTTTATGATTAAATTTGTATTGGGTTGGGGCAAGACAGCAATGAGTAGTTCGCTTAAATGTAATAGATTTAGAACTTTTTGACACCTTTCCTAGGAATTGGGTACTTGCCATTCCCGGAAGCACTATAAGTTGTGCACGTTTGGCATCAATGGTAAGTGTTGGACATCCACGTATAAAATGTCTCTCGCCACAGGAGACACACTCTAGTTACAAATATTCACCGGAAAGCCCTTTACTGAACTAAGACAATTTATTGCCCTAAAAGTTTTAGCATGAATATCTGTCCAATCAACTTTTTAGGCTTGTTTCCTTGAACGTAATAGAACATATTTTTCCTATTTGATTTACTTTGCCTCCAAGAATTTAAAATGAAAGGTACTATTATAATTTCAGAATATATATATGCAAGCCCGATGACTGTGGGACATGGTTTATTCGGCTGAGTACAAGTTTAAGAGAATATGCCTAGTGTTATTGATTTTGGTAAGTGAAGTAAACCTGCTTAGTCATTGGCTAGATCAGCGGATCACAATGAATCCCACAAACAATTAAAAACTAACATAATATTCATTTAGAGTCTTAAAAATTGATGAGAAAAGGCGACCCACACCCATTGACCAATTTCGCCATTCTAAATGTGGTGATAAAGAACTTCTCCGGTGGTGGAGGCCAGTAATGATATAAAAAAAAAAAAAACAGATTAATTAAGTGAACTAAATGGAAAGCTAGCTGCGATGTCAATAGCTGATCGTGCAAAGTAATACCTGCACAAGAGTGCTATACAACTTTGTAGAGCACCTTTAGCTCTTTTAACGTTGTACGAGTCAGCCAAGAAATTATCCAGGTAGCTAATGTCAGTTATTGTTTAATGTAGATTGGAGTGACTTATGGTCATGTCATTATCCTCAAATTTAATTCCCTAAATGCACCAATCTTTTATTTATAACAATATTCTACCCAAAAAATTATAATGTGCTTGTATTCTATTCTGCATTGTGGAGCGCTGCAAGCTACATATCCAAGGGGTCATATGTGATATATGATTGGCTCTAACAAAGATTGTTATGGCATTGTGGTGCAAATATTACACGAAGCACATCTGGTTTGAGGTTATTTAAGTGATGTATCACCTATTTTGTTGTTCTAGTGGAATCTATGAAAGGAGTAACTTTCTCGTGGGGCTAAAGGACATTGCACGTATTGAAGTCGTGGGTTGTATTGATTAACAAAACATGCTTAGTTCTAGCTGAATCTTTATTGGCAAGTATTCTTACATCTATTACATTTTATCAATTTAGTCCTAAACATTTCTGCTATCAATTAGGTTTTAAATATTTTCAAGTTTTGCCAATTAGTGTCTATTTGACTGATTTTGATCGGAAATCATTAACATGGATGCTAGGGTGGCACAATCAGCAATGACATGATCAATTTCCACTAATATTTTATTTTTTTTCAAAATTTTATTATTTTCATCTTTTTCCTTTCCCTCTCTCTTCCTTCTTTATTTTTTCCTTTGTCTTTTTGTCATTTTCCCTATACTAGCCATCGCTGAGCCTTGATGGCCAGCGGAGGGCAACCCTCATCCAAGTGAGGCTACCCCCGCTTGATCTAGCAGGGACAACCCTCGCCTAAGGTAGGCGGAGGTCGTCGTCTGTTGATGAGGCCTAACAATGGCCTACAAAGATATATATAAGAGAGAGAGAGAGAGAGAGAGAGAGAGAGAGAGAGAGAGAGAGAAGAACATAAAAGGGACAAAGGTAAAAGTAAAGGAAGAAAATAGAAGAAAATAAAAAAGAATATCAATAAAAATTCTAAAAGAATATTCAAATATTATTAGAATTGTCCATGCCATAGCTAGTCGTGCCATGTACGATGGCCAGTTTTCACGTCAACGTTTTTTTGAAAAAACTGGCCGGATAGACTCAGTCGGTAAATCATGAAAATATTTATGATTTAATTGACAAAATTGAAAATTTTAAAGCTAAATTAGCAAAGGTACGACTGTTTTATGATTTTTTTGAATAAATTTTCCCTGTTATATGGCTACTAATTCAATCCTAAAACTTTTAATTATGCCAACTTAGTCCTAAGCATTTTGATGATTTGTTAGTTTGATCCTAAACCTGACAAGTATAATAATTTAGTCATAAACCTTTTAAAATTTCATCAATTTAGTCCTAATTCTATTATTTAGGTTATTGGCCAAAAGGATAGCATTGTAGATCGACAAAAGCTTCTGCATTGTAGCTTGCAGAAGCTACTAGAGATGCATTCACTCGTTCCTGTCTAATGAGAGATAAAGAGGGCAAGACAGCCCGAAACAGAAAGAAGAGAGATAGCTCGTCTGATAGTGGAAGGCCCAAATTGTGGAATTTTGACCCCTACTTGCCTTCAACACGCTCACAGTACCGCCAACAGAACCAAACATTGCTTCCACTTTGGAGGGAACCAAAAAGTCCATAACATACACAAAAACTCTCCATAGATGCGGTCAATATGCAAGGACACACAGAACACGACACTCAAATAGTATTTTTGGTCTTTAGCTTCTCAAAACACGTGTTTCGTTCCCGTAGATAGTCAAGATTCGGAGCAGCAACAAAAGACCGCAATCCGTGGTCCTACGCACTAATTCTTGGATACTCAGAAACTGTGAAAAAGGACAGCTCGCGAGGAAACCACTGGGGTTTTTCTTGCGTATTTACCACGTTCATACTTCTCCCAATAACTAATGTAATTCAGTTTCTAATCTGGAGCCTTAGTCTTTTCCTTTTTGGGTTTCCAGTAAGTCAAACACGGAAGTTTGACCGAAGTATTGACTCGTGGAGAGGGAGAGTACCTTATGCACTAATACTCTCAAAATAGTTCATGATTTGAGTGAGTTTGAAATTCGTTTTCTTCTCATACTTTTTTTTATATAAATGCTCTTTTATGAATATGATATAAAATAAAATACTGAAGAATAGAATGAAAAAGAAATATAAAGAAGATTATCTTTTATGGTCTAATGGAAGGTTCAAAATAAATATATAAGGTGGGAAATTACAGAAACCAAAAAAAAAAAGTTTGTCTATTTTGAGAAATTTAAAAAATGCTAAATGAGAGAACTAAGTGTGCAAAGGTGAAGTGGATGGATGTTGTTTGCTAAGGAGGGTGAAAAAGCTTAAAAAATCAAATATGTCAGTGGAGTAAACCTGCTATTATAAAGTTAATACGCTGGCTGCTTGTGGAAGCTGGATACTTGTGTATCCTAATCCAAGTTTGTCTAGTCAGGGAAATGGAGGGCTACTTCTTCAAAGACTTTTTTTGCCAATAGTGCATGATGAAGTAGCATTAGAACTAATGCAAGAAAGGGTATTTGCCACCTAAGTTACCCAGGCATAGCTTCATATGGTGGCTTGCTAAGGTGAATAAACTCCCGATGATTATATATATTTATATATGTATGTATGTATGTATGTAAGAACCAAAGATTATTAAAAATTTAATTGTTATCTTTTCCAACATACACAACTCCATTGTTAAGGAGGAAAAGCTGGAGTGCCAAGAGTTTCGAAGAAAAGAAGAAAGAACATAAGGAATCCACCCATGGGTAGCCTAGCTGGTTAAGGCGAACTTAGACTTCGTTGAGGTTTTTGGTTCAATTCCCCAGTGAAGCACCTGTGATTTAAGTGGGGGTCCATGGCGGTGGGTTGCTGTGCTAGTCCCTCCCGAGAAATAGTCGAGGTGCGCACAAGCTGGCTCGGACACCTCGGTTACCCAAAAAAAAAAAAAAGGAAGGAAGGAAAACAAGTGGGGTGAAAATGGAAGAGGTGAACGTGGAGGTAAATAGTGTGGAGGCAAATCAACTTTTGACAAGACTTGGATCGGATCTTAATAGATATGCCTTGTGCATGAGTCAAACAACTTCTCGTATAATCAATTGAAATTCTATTATGAAACGTGCGTGTTTTTCGTGATGATGTTGGCAAGGGGCAAGTAATCCAAATTTGCTCAAGTCATCAATGCGTTCAGCAGAGACAAAATTAATCCCTAGTTGGACCACCGGTTCAGATATATTGAAGACAACTATATCTGCCTTGCGTATGGCGAGTTTGAAAGCGGTCTCAATCTGTTTGCCCTAGCACAAAGAAAAATATTAAGAAGGAAGGCCCTTAGTCCGCACCCATATCGGAGAGAGTAAGTGGTCAAAAAAGGAAGCATTTCTTCTTTATGCTAAAAAATTGTATAGTCATGAGTTGCTGTTTAATCGATAGGATCCTCTAAAATTATGAGATAAAGTCACACCTTCTGGAGAGGTTAGCTCTTTACTACATGTGTTATAGGCTGCTCATATTTGTTAAAGCATCCCACATCGCCTATCTGCTGTAGTACCTATAGTCGACTATTGTTTTGTTGACTACTGAAGCAATATATAGCATTGACCGTGACAATCAAGGAATCTATTTGTCTTAAAGGTTTGCTCAATCATCGGCGATTGTTGTAGTAGAAGATTGTTATTTATTGCAACAGTTTAAGCGTTATTTACAATTCGTCAAAAATAAAATGTATTATGAGCAGACAAAATACATTGATGCTGAGCACAATGATATACATGATTTTATGTGACAAGGAATCACATTCTTTGAGAAAGTGTAACACGGAAGTTAACTCAACAGGCATGCTATCGAACCCTAGCACATTCATCAAGTTCCAGTATTGTTCGAACTGGGTCAGTCTTTATAGTGGATGAAGAGCCCAGAGGGTCTCGGGAGAGACAATGATCGTTGAGGATGATGTTGGACTTCTTACCATGGTGGACATTCGTTGGTTGTGGCTCAAATTTAATCTTGATTGTTTTGAAATCCAATCCAAAATTGAATAGCAAGGAAACTTGGCCATATTCGGAAAGTCCAAAACTAGACTCGTGCCAATGAGATTGTGGGTGATGGAAAAAGGGAAATTAATTTCTCACCAGACTCCTTTCTTTACTGAATATGAAGTCCATTTTGATGATGGAAAGTGGGATTCATAGATTTTTCTTATTCTCTTTTTGGCATAAGGATATTGTGTTGTTGAGTTCGGTCTCTGTTACTATAAGTGACTATGCTTAGTATGTGCGAAACTTGCGAGAGATAACCAAAGCATTGAGAGAGGGAGACTATGCGAAAACTCATTTCTTGCGATTGATTTTTGTGGGTTTGGGTTTAATTTAACGTTGTGAACAAATTACGAGTGAGTGCAACTGAGTGATTCTAATCTCATGTCTGCAGTTACGGTAAAGCCATCTCATTGATCTCTCCCTTAGTGATAGGCACTCATCTGAACCACGTAATTCAGTTTAATTAAAGTTTTCTTTATGCAATATATTTTTTACTCAAACCCTTTTGTTTATTCATACTTCCACGTTAGTAATAATAAATCATATATAGAAATAGAAATACTCATTATGGTTCTCACATAAGAATACAAGTTTCCTTGCCCACATGTAGTTTGAGAATGATTTCGACCACTTAACATTCATGCAATGAGCCTATCATATGATACTCTCTCAACAAGTCGTGGTATATACTAATGGACTAAGGTTTATTCAAAATTCTCGATTTTTTTAACATGTCCAACCTTCTATAATGTGATAGGTCACTTGAAAGGTGCCTTTAAAGACTAGCTGTTGAAATCTAAATGAATCATGTTTGGGGATGGCTGTTACCTATTAATTAACTTGTCATTCGTTGTTTAGAATATTTGACTTTCCTTCAGTTCAGGGAGTGCACTAGTCTATATTCAACCGTTCAACCCATCCATGTGAAACACGGATCAGCCAGCAGGAGAAAGTCGACCCATATTGTCAATGGTCGTAGTCAGACCCATACAGAGAAATATGTTTGGGAATTCATTGACTTCACGATTTTAGTGAACTAGAGAGAAGCTGCGAGGTAAGAGTAACTAGCGGGAAAAACTGTGTTTCGGAAGCATGTCAATTTTAGAAGTCAAAGATAAGACACGCAGACTGGAGATGAAATTAGCGGGGAATCATAGTGATTGACGTTGTAATATTCAAATCAATGAAGTTTCCGATGGAGACAAACATCAGAGAGAGAGAGAGAGAGAGAGAGAGAGAGAGAGAGAGAGAGGCGTTCCAAGTTCATGCATTTTGGTGAGAACAAAAAAGGACACGGGGAAATATTAGGGTTTATCGCATCATTGACGTAGACAAAGGACACTTGCCAGATTCACTGTATTATCTAAATTTTGACACCTAATAATTTATCGCATAAAAAAAGTAGGGGTCAAATTTGACCTTTAAACAAAAATATCACTTGAATTATTCAAATATGCATTTTTTACATAAGTCATAGCATGACTTTCACGCTATGCTACCGCGAACTGATGCACACAAGATCACTCATTGTCGTGCAACGTCCACGACGACAAGCAATCATAGGGTTATACATAATCTCATAGCATGCATAGCATATAATGGACATGACTTAGAATTAATTTTCAGTAAGCATAGCACAAAAATAGTGTTAACTATTAATTGCATTACATGCATCATCCCCATTGCATATAGTTCAATAATAATAATAGCTCACTAGGTCACATCGGAGTCTTAGGATTTAAATTTTCTGTTTTTATGAAAACAAAAAATAGCATTTTACATGGTTTTCATTACAAAATAAGTTATGATTTCCATAGGCCAATTATACATGCTAATTGACTTAGGATTGCATACATACATTTAAAAGTATGTTATCTACCACTTAAGATTAGGAATATCAGTTTTCTAAAACTTCATATTGCATGATGTTATTTAGGATTAAATTTCATTGACATCTCATGTAGAATTTTTGGATTAATCTTACAGATAACTTAGAATTCATCATGCATGTTTCATAACCCGATCATTCATGTGTGTTATATGGTAATTTAGTTAGCG
Organism: Melaleuca alternifolia; assembly: GCA_019926035.1. Lineage (NCBI taxonomy): Eukaryota > Viridiplantae > Streptophyta > Magnoliopsida > Myrtales > Myrtaceae > Melaleuca > Melaleuca alternifolia. The sequence goes on from JAGKPW010002158.1 coordinate 3,174,489, forward strand.
CATGTAAAATCGATTCCTATCATATAGAAAGTTAGGGTTCATTTCTGTTTTTATGGTGTCTAATCGACCCATAACTGATTAATGGTGATTCCAAATGATGATAAATTTCATTCTAACTGAATATATCAAAACCTTAAAGTTGCAATTGGTATGGGCTTAGGAGAATGCACGATAAATCTTTGGCTTAGTGATCCCTTAGCTTTCCTTTTAATGGTTCACCATTGGAAAAGTCACAACAGTGATTAATCAGATGAGTCGGTCCATACTAGTTATCAAATGATTTATGCGGCCGAAAGATAATAATTAAACCATTTATAACGTAAAAAAACTATTAAAAAGAATTTAGCTAGGCCTAATTTGACCGACCCAAACCGGTTAATTCTATCTTATTTTTGTACAGTCGAGCCTAGCTTGGAAATTCTAGGCCCAGCTTGTTCAAGCTAAGCCTAAAAAGTACCTTGACACTCCACCAGTCCAACCCATGCTAACCCATAGTATTTCCTTTTCATGGTTGCGTTGTTTTGAAGAAAGAGAAGATAGTTCCATACTAATATCTTAACTCAAACAACTATAATCAAAAGGCAGTAATTAATCTAGATTGACATTTATAATTGACGTGACGTAATTCCGTTTAATTTCCGTTGATTGTGACTCACTTTTGAAATCTACACCCTTGAAGAAATAATTAATCCTAGACTGATAGTGACTCATGTGAGGTAATTCAGTTTAAGTTTTTCATGTGTATTTCGCACAACGGCAGTTTGCATTAGATGAAAGTTCACACAACTTTTCAATAGTTGCGGAGGATGAATCGTTGGATGAGGGTGGATGAATGATCAAGAAGTGCTTAGTGGTTTTTGTCGATGGAATTCCATGTCATCCAAAAATGAGGCTGAACAATGTGGACACGGTGAAAATATTTAACTCGGAGGATGGAGGACTTTTTTATATTTTTCATTTTGCGCGTACAATGCATGTAGACCGGTATTTGGAGCGATAAATACTACTTGTGTGAACAAATGTATGGACAATTATCCAAAAAGTCATAAATCTATTGCATTTTTGTCAACTCAATCGTAACACTTTTTATTTGGTCAATTTAGTCTTAAACCTTTTGAAAAATTTTTAATTCAGTTCTTCTTGTCTAGGAAAATGCCGGATATCCACGTAGGCATTTTTCGAGATAAATTCGTCGGAATGACTGAATTGGCAAAGTTCTAAAAGGTTTATGATTGAATTGACAAAAATATAATAAGTTTAGAACTTTTTGGAAAATTTTTCCAATAGATGTATCCTTGATTTTGGCAAGTGAAGTAAACGCGCCTTTATCATCCATGCATTCGGCCAGAGAAAATTGAAATTCCATAAGCAAAATAAAATTATTATAGTTTGCTCGATGTTGGGGAAATAAGGTAAGAAAGGCAACCCCACCAATTCCTCGCCAAGTTTGAAATTAGACGAAGGGTTTTGTCTATTCTCAATAATGTGACGGGAAACTTTTTGGGCTTGCGGAGACCAATAATGATCATCCACAAATCAATCAATTGAAGTAAATGGAAAGCTAGCCGCGGAGTCAAAAGCACATGGGCTGCAAAACATCGTGGAATAGCTTTAGCTTTTTCTGATGCGGAAGAAGTCGGTATAGAAACAGCCAGGCGAATACGTCACTTCTGGGTTACTTTATTTTAGAATATCTCGTACTTTCGATTGAATAAAGTCTGAATTTAATGCATTATGTCGTTCTCTATTCAACCCCTTTACAAAAACCTAATGTGCTTGTGCCATATGGGCCTAATCAACGAGATGCAAATATACACACACATATATATATGTATGTATTTATATGTATCGAGGAAGATTTTATTTGACCCTCGTCTGCTAATGTGTGCAATATGGCTACAGATTCGCAGAATCAAATAGGATAGGTGCTCATCTCTAAGGAAAGGACAATTGGCGTTTAGTTCTAAATGGTAATTGGACCATGGCAACATTTAGACATGATAGAGAATATCTATATATTGCACACAATTAGCTGTCAAATTAATTGCTTTCTAGAGCCCATGTTATATGGTGATGTGCTTGATCTGCATCATATTTAATGGGTGGCACACAAAAAAAGTTCTTATTTTTTCTATCGCGTTTCTACTCTAGAGGTAATTTAATCGAAAGTTTTATTAGTTCTTGCTTGTGAAAGAAGATTCTTCCGATTGTGTTATTTTGGTTGAAGACAAAAGTGGCATTAACAAACATGCCAAGCAAATTAGGTTCTAGGTCGCCTCATTAGAGTAGCTATTGCTTTTTTCGTTTCAATATTTTGATGTTTGACTTACTACCTCTCCCATGCATATAGCACAGCTTTAACCCCAAAAAGACATTCATCAAAAATAAAAAATTAAAAAATTGCAGAGTTCTGGCTGAAAGTCAACAAGCTAATATGTTGGAAGCTATAAACTTGTTCATTCCATTTCGCAAACTCGTTAATAGGAAGCGAAGTTGTTCATTAGATTTTGCTTAGCTTCATTGGTTCCCTAAGATACGAGAACCTGGATAAGGGAGCAGCAAAAGCTCACTTATTTACTTCGCGGATGGTACCTCACTCGGATAAGTGAACCCAATATGCTTTCGCTCATTTTATGTTTTGCAAGAGAAGAGGGCAAGAAACGTCAAGACATAGAAAAACTCGGCTGCTAAAGAAAGGTCCAAATTGGGGGAATATAAAGGTTCAAATTATGGAATACTGATTCTTGCCTGCCTTCAACTAGCACAAACTACCGCCAGCATAAGCAAACATGCTTCCTCTTTGCAGGGGATCGAGAAGTCCATGATATTCACTCGCGGTGTGAAAAGGCACACAGGACACAATGCATAATTATAATTTTTATCTTTTCTTTTCGAATGCATGCGGAGGCCCCCGATGGTTATTGAGGAGGATTTTTTTCTTGCATATTTACCACTTTCATACTTTTCCAATAACTTCCCTAATTCAGCTTCGCAATCTGCAGCCTTTGTTTTGGTGTCTAGTACGTCAGACCTAGAACGTTGAACAAAGAATCGACTCATGGAGAGGGAGAGTAGAATATAAACGAAACATGAATAAGAATATTTTTTTAAGATCCAATGGGAAGCTTCTTTTGGGCCCTGTCTGATGGCAAATTACCCCAAAAAAGGGAACATTGTCTTTCTTTTTTTTTAAGTTAAGGATTGTATTGACTTTACCAAATAAGGATGTACACGGCTAAAAAATCCGGCACAACAAAAACTTACACGTATACACATATGAGTGGAAGGGTACCAAGCTTACAAAAAATACATAAGCGCTAAGCCCACTAGATGGGCGAGAAAACTAATATTACAAATCAGTAAATATAATAGGGTCAATTTCCCAACTTCTTTCTAAGCACCTATTCATGGGGGAATCACATACAGGACTAAAAAAAAGGAACATTGTCTACTCTGAAAAATTATAAGAATGCCTATCTGAGAACTAAGTGTGCAAAGTTGAAGCGGATAGATGTGTGTTTGCCAAAGAAAGGGGGTGAATTGGGTCTAAGGCAAATATATCGGTGTAATCTAACTGTTAACATGAAGTTCATACGGTTGCTGCTTGTAAAAGCTGAATCTTTATGGCTCGGTTGAGTTAAAGCTTATATCTCCAAGCAACGTACTTAAATATGCAATCACACATGCACGAGCGTGCAACCAAGGACGGATGTTGTGTGTGTAGTGCGTCGTGGACTTTTGCGTACAACATGGGTAACAAATATTATAGGAATTGATTAGGGCAAATTTCTTTCAGGACCGCAAAAATAATTAAAAGGATATGTATTATGTTATTGCATGTTCAAAACTCCATTATTAAGGAGTGTGGAAACAAGCAGGGTGGCTGTGAAGGAGCTGAACGTGGATGTAAAGAGTATGGAGGCCACCGGTTTGCTTTGATGTCACGTATGGGACACTTTTCTTTTCGTGAACACCGAGGTCGTGATGACTAGATTGCGAGAAGGATTGCTTTGGCAGGACTTGGGCCGGTTCGTAGCAGATAATGCATTGGCACACGAGTCAAACGACTTCTGAGATAATCAACCGAAATTCAATTGGGAAACGTGCACATATTAAGGCTGCGGCCTCATTAAAAGAATAGGAAAAAATCAGGAGTGATGCATTGCGTCTTCTTCCATGATGAGGTTGCCACAGGGCAAGTACATCCAAAACTGCTCAAGTCATCTGTGCATTCAGCGCAAACTAGATTAATCCCTAGTTGGCCCTTCGGTTCATGCATTAAAGGCAACCAAGCGTACGGCTAAGTTTGAAAGCGACTCGACCTAGAGAGTGCATGATCAAAAGAGGACGCGTTTCTTCTTTATGTTCGAAAATAGAGGTACGCAAATGTATCTCTCCAATTTTGTTGCCCTTTTATTTTTTTTCTTCTTTCTTGCCCCTTTCAATCCTAGCGTTTTCCCCCTTTTACCATTCCACTTCTGCTCCTGCTCCCTTCTCTCTCACGAAACAGCACCTACAGCACAACCCACACCACACGTAACCCATTTCCGCCGTTGGCTCGAGCCACCATCGACCGCTCGCCCATGGCAGCCCCGTTTGTTGTGTATATTTATAATGTACTAAGTAATAAGTCTTAGTATGATTGATTTTTATATCTTTGCATGTTATTTATTTATACATTTTGTCTTAGAGGAGAAGTAGAAAAAATGAGGATCATCCTAATCAGTTAGTTGGGAAGCAGAATGCTTTTAATCAAAAGAGTGATTTACCATTAAAATAAAACATCATAAAACTTGCTTTTCATGGATAACCGACGATCAGATTATTCCAAGGGAAATTGGGTACTTGCTTTTCCTAGAAGCACCATAGATTAAGCACGTTTAGCATCAATGGTAAAGTGCCGACTGACCCCACTATTGTACATCTAAGTATAAAATGTCCCTTGAACTGAGTACATAAATATATGAGTTAATACCACGAAAAATCCCAAACTTTACCCATTGTGACACATTTACTTTAAACTTTTTTTTGTAACACGAAAAATCCCAAACTTTACCTCATGTGACACATTTACCCTAAATTTTTTTTGTAACATCAAAAACCCTAAACTTTATATTTTGTGACACATTTACCCCCAAATGAAAATTTTTTTCCTTTTCTTTTTTTTTCAAAAAAATAGTTGACCGACGAGCTTCGGCGGCCGGAGGAGCTCGCCGGCCACTGCCAGAGGGCGAGGCCCAGGCGAGGCAGCCCCGCCCAGATCTGGGGGAGGCCGGCCTCGCCGACAGCCATGAAGCAGTTCGCTGCGATGTCTGCAAATGCAACTTCAACACTTTCAGGCGACGCGTAAGCTCCCTTCCGTCTCAATTCTTTGTTTTGTTCGAATGTTGCGATGTGGATAGCGATAGTTACGGTTCTCGAATTTGAGGCGTGGATTGGGGCATCTCTCGAACAGGCGAGGCCGGCCTCGCCTAGATCCGGGTTGGGCTGCCTCCCCGGACCGTCGGAGGAGGCAGCCCCGCCTAGATCTGGGTGAGGGCTGCCTTGCCCGGGCCACGCCTGTCGCAGGCGAGGACGGCGGGGGCTGGGGAGGCCGCCGCCGGCCTCACCTGTAGCCGGAGAGGCTTGTCGAGGGCGAGGCTGCCTCCCTCAATGGTCTGGGGAGGCAGCCTCACCCTCGCCGACCGCCGGCCACCAGAGCTCACCGGTCAACTATTTTTTTTAAAAAAAAAAAGAAAAAAAAAAGAATAGAAAAAGAAAAAAAATGTAGTTTGGGGTAAATGTGTCACGGGAGGTCAAGTTTGGGGCTTTTCATATCACAAAAAAATGTTTAGGGTAAATGTGTCACAATGGGTAAAGTTTGGGGTTTTTCGTGGTATTAACTCTAAATATACTTATATTCTTTTACTGTTCTCGGACACAAAAGAACAAAAAAAAAAAACAAAGAAACAAAAAAGTTGTTAAACAGAACAAAATAGGCTTGGTTCCTTGAACTTAATGGAGCATACTTTTACCTATTTCATTTACTTTCGCTTCAAGAATTTAAAATGAAAGTTAATATTATAACTTCAGAAAAATCAACAAAAATCAAATATACATGTATACATCTTTTGCGCATACATTGAATGTGAAGCATTGTTTATTCGAGTGAATCCAAGTTTGAGATAATATGCCCAGTGTAAAACAGATATATGTGGATTTTGGAAAGTGAAGTAAACATGCCTATCGGTCAGATCCGCAGATGACACTAAATTCCACAAAACTAACATATTACTTTTCTACGGATCCAATTAACCGAGTTTGAAATTAGACGAAGGTTTGCCATTCTTTATGTGGTGACAAAGAACTTTCCGGTGGCGGAGGCCAATAATTGATATAAAAACAGATTAATTAAATGAACTAAATGGAAAGCTAGCTGCGAAGTCAATAGCACATTGTGCAAAGTAATACCTGCTTGAGAGTGCTATACAACTCTTCGGAGGACCTTTAGCTTTTCCAACGTTGAACGAGTCAGGCAAGAAAATATACAGGTAACTAATCTCAATTATTGATCAACATATTTTGGAATAACTTATGTTCATGTCATTATCCTTTAACTTTATTATTATGTAAATGCACCAATCTTTCATTTATATCAGTGTTCTACCCAAAAATCATGATGTGCTTGTATTTTATACTGCATGTCCAGTCTTCCGAAGTAAAATGCTGCCAGATATGGATCCGAGGGGTCATATTTGAAATATGATTGGCTCTAAGAAACATTGTTATGGCGTTGTGGTACAAGTCATTTGTACGTTGATTAGACTCCAGGAAGCATATAAATCGTATGAACTTGTGCGCTTTGAGGTTATCTAAGTGTTGCATTACCTTTTTTTTTATCGTTGTTCTAGTGGAATCTATAAAAGGAGTAACTTTCTCGTAGGGTCAAAGGACATCGTATGTATTGAAATCGTGGCTTGTATTGATTAACAAAACATGCATAGTTCTAGCCCAATTTTTAACGGCAAGTACTCTTCAAAAAATTAAGCTTTGCAGTATGCATCAATTATTGATCAGATGTGAACTTGTTAATTACACTTTGTTCATTTATCGGGAAGACCTATTACTTGTTACATTTGTATGTGCTTACACCCGCGCAAGAGAGAGAGAATACACCTTACTTGGATAAGTGAAACTTAAATGCAACTGCAAAAGCTGATTTTGTTTAATTAGAGATTAGGGAAAAAAAAGAAGGGTTCGCAATAATTCAATGCACCTTTGTCAGCAGTGAAGTTAAATACAACATCTTAAACCAGTCATAAAACATCCCTAATTCAATGGGAAACTTCCCATCTGATGAAGGATCCAAATCCTGAAATATTGACTATATTACTCCTTCATCACGCTTATACTCTTGCCCATCTTTCATATACATGCTTCCTTTTTGGAGGGAACGAAATAATAAGGAACATAGCATTCACACTCTTTCACCAAATGGATGTGAAAAGCTAGGAAATTATTATATTACAAACGTTCGTTGGACCATCCCATTCTTGAAATAATACGGGCGTTTAATTTCCAGAACATAAACAAACGTTCAGTGGACCATCCATTATTGAAAATATTCAGAAATCTCAGTCGCACGTAATGACCATTAATGGAATCAATCCAGAACATGGAGAGACACGTCTGTTCTAGGGCTTGACGAAAACTTGAATGTTTTCCACTTTCATGCTTCCCAATGACTTCCGTAAATTCAACTATCTAATGCAGAGCTTCGTTTTACAATGGTTTAATGAGAGTCTCAGCAGATGTAAGTAGCTGGCCTATGCAAACCTCAAGACGACTGTGCAGAGCATCTACCTCGGATCTAGATCACTTGATATGACATTAGGTGACGGGGTAATCTCAGCCGTTCAATCTTGATCGGATGGCTGGGATTTTAAAAAAAATTAAAAAAATGATTTTTTTAATTTCCTCAGTCGTCCGATTCAAATAGGACGACTGGAGAGTGGATCACGTCACCCTGCCGTGTTCCGTACACACGAGAGGGAATCCAATTCCATCTACCTCACAATCAATGGGAAACTTTGGCGTTTTTATCATGGATCATCTTTACCGTACCTCTTGCAATTATCATTCGTGAGGAAATCTAGTATTTTGGAGTTTAGTGGAAGATGGATAGGGTTTCGTTGGCAGAACCCATCTGAAATCCGCCTGTCAAGAAACTTGGGCTAATATCCTAAAAAACCGTTGATCATGTGACATAAAATTTTCAACCCAATCCAATATATTACGATTGGGGTAGGTCGAAAATCTTAATCATAACCCATCTTTTTCCTTATCTTCATCGGTCATATACCCTAACCAGGGATTTCCTAAGCACTGTAGAGGGACTGTTGGGGAAGCTACGCATAATAGTTGAGGTTCAGGAAAGATTTTCTACAATTTTACTCGACTTTTTTCTTCCCACTATTCTCATTATGTTTAACCTCTCCTCATCCAATCTCTTTGACGTCCTTAACGATTCTCTGCCTTGGCGTGTTTCCATCTCGCCGTCCGCAATTTCTCTCTCTCTCTCGGACCACTGATCGGCGTCTCCCTTTCAGATTTCTCCTCACTATCGTCACTGTTGGAACCATACCTTCATAAGGAATAAATGGACAGTCTTTTTAGTTTCCCAAAGATATAGGTATTCTTAAGGCAGAAATTTGTTTTGTCCAGTAGATGGATGAAGGTCGTTGCGCTGCGGGGATGAGGGCCACTGCTATGCCTTGCATTGGGCCTCGTGGGGGAGTGGAAAGGGCAGCACCTTATGGCGTGAGCACAAGAAATGTGATCTACAGTCCGGGTTCATCTCTAATTTCAATCTGACATAACAAATTTGTACCAATTCACCTACAAAGTAAGTCAAATACCGAGCCACCTCGATCATTGTGTGTTGCTTGTGTTAGATTCACTTTTTGTTTAATTTGCGATGTTCTTGTGCCAAGCTAGTATTATACTCGCAACTAATTTTTCAACCTTGAGCTGCTCATAAACCACTAACTAGGTCAGAAAGACCGCCTTCGTTTTCCTCTGAAAAGGAGTCAGCTAGATTCACACATGTATCGGCGCATGAATGATATCGCCTTGCATGGAGCAACATCATGAAACCAGGTTCAGATGGCAGCTCAATCTTAAGCAAAGTTCACATGAGGCAATTTCCTAAATAACAAAAACAGGCTTTCATACATCTTAAACTTATGATACCATTAAGTGTGTCAAATGACTCCTCATTATCTAATCGCCTAAATATCAATTATGACACATGAAAGTATTGGGCTGCGCCTCTCATTAAATAATTTAAAGATAAAATCTTGGAGTGCTGATTTGTTTTATGATGACGCAATCCGAAGGCAAGTATTACAAATCTGCTCCTGTCATCCATGTCTTCAGCAAAAGTTGAATTCAATCAGTAGGACCAAATGAAATAAAAGAAAAGGCGACTTGCTGCCTAATTATGGTGTAGTGGAAAATGACGACGAAGCTTCCCGCAAGTATGAAATCGATCCAAAAGTTGTTTATTTGCCCCAGTTTGGAGAGTGTACGAACAACTCAAAATGGGTACTGGCAAAAGCATGACATTACTGGACAAATGTCTGGGATCTCTTGAAGAAGGGTGAACATATCTCTGTGCAAAATTAGAATTTTTATGCAATGAAGATAACCAAGGACACCATGAAAGTCACTGTCAACATCATGAATTTTTTTCCTCTTTTTTTGAATAATCCAGAGATAGATGTGGAGACTTAGCTGCCTATTCGTATCAAGAATTAAATGCAACAACCGAAAAATAAAGCCCAATAGCATTTTCATATTTGTGTTTCTCTATTTTATACATATGTAAGTAAGATTAGAAGAACAATTAAGACCAAAGTTAAGCTCATTTAACACCTTAAGCTCATAAGTCAAGGTATGCTGTTTAAGGATTGAGTTTTCAAAATTATACATGAACTCGGAGGCAACTAGAGGAGCTAAAGATCCAAACACTTGTCATTCCTTAGGGACCCGAATGTTCCTATCCATGAACTAGGAGTAGCCTAGGTGAAACGGAGCACAAAATCCTGGCCTATCAATAGAGGAAGGAAAGAATTGTGAGTTGTTGTCTTGCCAGAGTTCAAGATGCCACCTAAAACAAGTCTGTAATGTACCCAAATGTCTTAATTGGTCCAATTATAAGTATTGGGGATCAACTAATTCACGAGTAGATGATGAGTACATGCACACGGAGAGTAAACCAGTTGGAAATCAAAGTGATCGACCGAATACTATTCCCTTCATTGAGTTTCAGAAGGAAGGAGATTGAGGGAAAAAATATGAAAGAGACGTCAAAGTCCATGGATTTTTACTAAGAACTAGAAGCTCATGTGGAGAATTAGGGTTTTATAAAAATATGTCAACTAGCCGACAGAACTGTTGTATATTGCGACATATATGTATTTATATAAATATCAACAGAAATAGGTTGAAGAGTCTATTATCTTCTACATAAAGCTTTCCAACATGGTAGTCGTCTTTTTATTTATTTATCCCGGTGACCCAAAGAAATGCAGCAGTTTCTAGCCTTAGGTCTATGTTCTACAAACCATGTGACTTGACTCGCTCATCAGATAAGTGCAGATTATTTAGGATTACTGCTTGTTTATCTAGAAGCAAGGCTGATCTGCTTCCATGCGTTAGGTTTTCGCATGTTAGTCATATATACTGTATGGTCTTGTACCTCTAGCCTTGCTTAGGGGTGAGCACAATAGACCGCCCAACCCGGGAACCGCCCAGACCGGACCGGACCGGCCAGGTTGGTCCGGTTCTTGGAAGCTTTGGTCCGGTCCACGGTTCCAAAGAATGGAACCGGTTCCCGGGTGGTCCGGTTCCCGGCTCCTAGTGTGGTGGGACCGGACCGGACCACTAGGACCGACCCCGGACCGGACCATTGGAGCAACACTTTCTCTTTTAGGGCCGAGAGAGAGAAAACCGATTGATCCCATCATCTCTCTCTCCCATAGGCAGCAAACAACCACAGTAATGCACCAGGAAGTCATTCTCTTTGTTAAATCATAGGGATAGATTTATCCATCCAAAAATTATGATATTTCACCACAAGCTAGTTAAGACATAGTTAAACAACTTTCAAAAGGAATAGTCCTCAAATTCATTGAGTAAGAGTGTTAAAAACAGGTATCTATTTTACTGGAAAAACAGGGCAGGTTACAAAGAAAATTCAGACATAAATGCATGTCAAAAGGGTATCAATTGTCATCGTATGAATCTGAAATTTTGACATGTTGTATCCCTAAACATGAGCTACAATTCTTATGAAGATCATCAATCAAAATTCGCAACAAAACAAGCTCAAAATGACATTTCTTTGAACGGGGTCAAACCTAGTTTTTGAAAAACAGTTTGAACACTAGTCTGGAATTCAAACAAGCTGATGATCAAAATACTTCAGAAAATTCTCGAATTAATATATGTTGTAGAAGTGCAATAGAGGAACAACTTTCATCAAGACAACAACCCCAAATTCTAAACATATAGCTCTAGAAAAAATCGTAAAGTAAAAAATGGGTTCCTTAGCCATCTCGCTCTTCTTTTTTATCCTCTTTTGATTGATTTCGTGACTAACCGTGGCCGGCGACCAGCCCAATGAGAAGTTCTCTAGACTTCTCTTTGAATTTTTCCCGGTCCCATTGGACGGTCCGGTCCGGTCCGGTCCAAGACTTTGGCGGTCCGGTCCACGGTCCTAGAGAATGGGAACCGGTCCCACCGGTCCGATTCCCGGTTCCGGGGGGGAACCGGACTGCCCGGGGAACCGATCACCCCTAGCCTTGCTCATAGTGGAATTTAAAGAAAGTCTATTTATCCTCCGCTAATTTGTAAGCCTTGTTTGAGAAATGTGTGAAAAATGATGAACATGGATCTGCGAAATGAAGTAAATATTGAAGTTCTAATTAGGAGGAGATGAGGTCAGTTTAGAATTTTTCCATCTCTTCAACCTTTCCAAACAAAGCATAAATTGTCACATCTCATAGAACATAGTCACATAGCCAAGAGTTTTGTCTAAGTTGTCTTTTGTATTTGTTAATGCTTCCCCTCTTAATTTTCCCTTAATTCCCATCCATTTTTCATAATAATCCTGATTGCTATATATGTACCCAGAAACTACTACAATCCGATGGTATAAGGAAGTATCAACATTCTTTATTTGTACAATCGTCGTACATTGTCGACTTTGGTTGTCCGTCTAGTATTTAAAAGGAACAATGTATTATTTTCTTTATTATTGTGAGACTTATCAGGCTTATTCCCCTGCCACCATTTAATATTTCTTTCCTAGCCCATCAACTTGACGAGAAATAAATTGATAATTGAATGAACAGATTTCAATGAACCAGTTTAGATAATACTTCTTGTGTTGATTAATCTCACGTAAGGTTGAATTATCCAGTCCAGACGAAAACTTTGACATCCTTATATTTTGCTCATATGTCACGGGGTTGCCAGACAAAACAATAAGCAGCAGCAAGTTGCTGTTTTCTTATACGAACCAGGTTCCATACCCAAAATAGCGAAGTTCTATTCAAGATGATAATGAAAAATAATAATGTCAGCATTTTAATTATTTTCTATGTTATAAATTATAATACCAGAAAAAGTCTGTTCCCTTTGTCGGCAATTTACGATATAAAACATTATTCGCAATCCTCAATTGAACAAGCTCGGAACCATATTGGAATTCTGCTCCATTGTCCGATCAAATGCGATACATGTTGAGATTTACATTGAATTTGTTTTAGAAAAAAGACACATCATATATTTTATGTAATTTGGAGTAATTATTATATTTTAATTGGCCTATAACTCGTTAACCTAAGTTTTTTAGTGCATGTGGGTAAAACTTGATATGTTGACGAGCTCAAACTTGGATTTCCTCTTAAAAATCTTCTCAAGTGATGGTATTGCACGCACTCTAAAGATGATAAGAAAACCATTAAATTCTTGTGGTGGCCCACTCTATCTCTTGGGAATAATTTTCTAGAAAATCATAAACCTATTATATTTATTAATTTATTTCTAAATTTTTCACTTTTCCCAATTTTTTTTTGGTAAGGTAAGTAATTATATTGATCTTTAACTATGCAACATGTACAAGGCATTGTCACGACCTCCCTGAAGGTACTCTAGGTTAATGGATTGCTAAGTTTAACTTAGCTCGAACTCTCCCAAACTCATACCAATTCACAACTTAAGTTTCAATTCTTAACATGCAAAATTGATTTCAATTGGGAGTTGCCACTAATCTATAAATCGATTAGAAACCCATGCAAAATACCGGGAGTTGTACTTCACCCTTATGAACCAGAGATTATGAATTCGGGGACTTGAGAACCATTTTCTTTTATTTTAAAAGATAATTTGCAGGCAGCTTGAATTGATTTTATTCCCTAACATGCACGGTAATCACGCGGGTGCGCAAACAATTATTTAATTGCTCAAAGAAACAGAACAATAACCAAAGCAATAAAACAAGATAAAGCAAAGAAAAAAAATATTCTTTTTGTGGTTTTTAAGGTGTATGCGATGCATGTAATAGAAAACCAATCTTATATGCAACTATTTTAATGCAACCATAAATGCAATTTTTATGAATTATTAAATGAGACTAATTATCTATAGTTAAATAACATCTAATCTAAATTAGGGACTAAATTACGTTAAACCAAAATCTTATCTTAACTACGGATAATAGAATGCGAAAACTAAACTAATATGCAAATGCATGAAAATCTAAACTTAATGACATGACCTAACATAGCTTATAACGTGCAACTCTTAAATTAACTTGGGCTAAATGACACGCTATTTGATTAAATGAATTAAATGACATGCAAAAAGATATTTTTTAGGCATTTTTCTTATTTATTTAATAAAATCCGGAATTAATTAAACTAACTAAAATGTGAAAACCTAATCTAACATGACTCTTAAGTTTCTAAATGTAATGATATGAAATCCTATGCAATGACATGAGATTTGAATGCACCTAATCTACATAAAGTCTAATAATGCAAACAAATATGGAAAGGCATGCATGTGGTTTTTTTATTTTATTGGATTGGAAATAAAATATTTAAACATGCAATCACTAAAATGCAATTTAATCTAACATACAATTCAAATAAAACAAGACTCATCAATTGAAAAATAATATCTAAATTCAAACAAAGAATCTCGCAGATAGAATCAATAAATTGATCTTAAGTCTTAAACATTAAAATATCAATTCTATTCTCGCGTAGTTAATTATTCCGTCTAAAGCCTTATAGACAAAATAAAAAATCGATATTGATGTTGCGAATTGAAAGACTAATTCCAATTAATAAACCTAATATACCAAAGCAAAGAAATTAGACAAAATAACATGAGAAAGAGCAAGCAAGCAAATCAATATGACAAAAGATCTTCTTTATTGCAGAAAAAAAAATGTTTTTTTTTATTTTTATTATTTTATAAAAGAAAAAATAAATAAACTAAAAAAACTAAAAGGACTGAACCGGGTCAGGCGCTGAGCCGGGTCGGGCTCAGGCCTGACCCGCGCGCGGGTAAACCCGCGAGGCAAAGAAGGACTGGACTGGGCTCGCGTGGGCCCAGTCCAGTTTCTTTTCTTTTTCCTTTTGGCCCCCTTTTCTTCTGCGCGTGTGGCTCTCTCTTCGGCCCAGCTCCACGCCTGCTTGGCCTAGCTCGGCCTCTCCACGCGCACGAGTCACCTAAAGCTTGCACAGCACCTGGGCCGACCAAACCCCCACGGCCCAACCCATTTAGCCTGGAGATCATATTCCTCGCCGAGCGTCCAGCAACCTGCAGAGAGAAATCATCGACGTCTTGCTCGCGGCGGAGCCGCGGTGGCCGACAACGAGGCTAAAGGAAGGAGACCAGCTCTCCGGTGATTCCCCAACGTCACCACGTCCACACGAACAACACAAATTGTATGAAACGTAAAGCGAATTCGACGGAAAACACACGCGAGCAGGTTGGCACAGCAAAATGGGCTCAATCACAGGGTTAAAAGCAAACTAAATCAAACCCTAAAATGCAGCAAAACAATAACAAGAGCAAAGAGACCTAAGACCACAGCAGCTTCGAAATCGATCAAGGCGACAAACCCATGGTTCAATTCGTGAATAAAGAAAAAAACTGCGACTGATACCCACCTTCGAACAAAGGGAAAACACAAGTAAATCGCTGAGGAAGAACTCAAGATGAAGAGCGGATGAAGCTTTCTTTCTCTTTCCCTCGCGTCTGTTCTCTCTCTCTCTCTCGGTCACTCCTTCTCTGTGTCTCTCCCTCCTTTTATTTTTTTCAGCCGAGAAGTTCCCCCTCTCCTGTGTGTGCGTGTGTTGCTCTTGTTTCTTTTTTGGTCCAGATTAGTCCCCCCCCCCCCCCCCCCTTCTGCGTGTGTCCCTCTCTGTGTATATTGCTTTTTTATAAGTAAAGTCTTCTGTCTCTCACTGCAGGCGTACAACCCTGCTTTATAATGGGTAGAAAATATATCTCGATCAAATCTTTTGATCGATATACCTTTGGGGGCTTTTTGGTAGATAGCAATTTCGGTCAAATCCGTTTTCCTCTACCTGTTGATTCTCTTTCTTTCAAAAGCTTTTGGCTTGGACAAATGAAATATTCTAAGAGATTTGATCAAAATTTCTCTTCTTTTTTTATTTTCTTTTTGATGCAATTAATCTAAATA
The DNA here is from genome assembly GCA_019926035.1 of Melaleuca alternifolia. Taxonomy (NCBI): domain Eukaryota; kingdom Viridiplantae; phylum Streptophyta; class Magnoliopsida; order Myrtales; family Myrtaceae; genus Melaleuca; species Melaleuca alternifolia. The sequence continues at coordinate 3,190,255 of JAGKPW010002158.1, forward strand.
TTAACAATTAGGTGTCAACAGACATAAGGGTCAGATATCACAAAACTTGCACTCAACACTGCATAGTATATATGTGAGTGTAATGGTACCAAGGATCTAATCAGAACCAAGAGAAAAGCCCTAAACATTGGTCAAACAAAATAAAATAAAAAGGCCTAAAGTAGAGGCCAACTACAAAAAGGAGACCAACTATATTAAGAGAAAATGGAAGGATCTATTCCCCAATTTTGTTGGACTCGTCTATTCCTGGGAGAATCTACCACATTTTGAAAAGTCCTGGCTTTTTCATCTTCATCACAGGGAGAAATACATAACAATTACGGAACAAAGCATTATTTCAAGTCTTCCAAATAATATGACAAAGTGCACCAAATGCAAATCTAGCTACGCATTGACGAAAGCAATTACCACCAATATATTTGATCGCCCATTCAAGTGTTTCGGGCCATGAACCATTCCTGCAGGATAAGGTACAACTCCCAGCCCAAAATAATGCAAGTTGTGATGTAACTTGACATCCAAAATATAGATGGTTTATTGAATCAGGTCTCATATTACAAAAGGCATAGTTAGCGTCATCTATTCTACCATAAGACAACAGCAATACCTAGGTGGGTAACATATTCCGTGTCATCAGCCATAGATGAAATTGATGCCTGAGAATAATAGTTTTACTCCATATGAAGGACTTCCATGATACTCTTTGGCCCCTAGGTCGTATAATACTCCAAGCCGAAGCCACCAAGAATGTACTAGAAGGATCTCTCATCCATCGAAAATCATCTGGTTCCCTACTTAAAGATGGAGGTGTCTCCCCCCAAGCATGTAACGTCTCCAAAAGAATAGAAGTTTGACCACTTGCCATTGTAAGATCAATTACCTTGACTCAATTTTCTCAATCGAGTCCTAAATTTTTTCAAATTTTCTTGATTGAATCCATACATTTAATTTTAGCCACTAGTTGATACGGATACTAGTAGTACCACATAAGATAACTGGCATTGACATAAAAAGGATTTTTGTTTTTTTAAATGAATTTTTTGTTATGTATTCTTATATTTTAGTTTTCTTTTTCGGTCAAGCCCAACAAGGGTGACCAGCCTGCTAAGGACCACAAAGCCCTCGTTGGACTTGGCCCAAAAAAAGGAAACTAAAGAAAAAAAATTATCAACATTAGCATCAATTGTCCTACGTGGCATTACCGTTGTCCATGTTAGTAATTTCCTGACATAATTTACAAGATAGACTCAATTGAAAAAACTTTGAAAAGTTGTAGAATTCAATTGGTCAAATAAAAATATTTATGATCGAATTAGCAAAAGTTCAATAGATTTATGACATTTTGGACAATTTTTCCTGATCTCATTACTAACCTGATATATGGGTAATAGATCTAACTAAATATATTGTGGACCTTGAGAGATGTTATTGAATTTCTACCGTGTCCTCCCAATAATACGTACATTTTGAGCGGGGTGAAGGGTATTTACCCTAGTATATGAGATGAGATTTATTGGCCTGGCACGGCAGAATGTGAAGGAGGAGACCGATTAGAACTTATAAGGTCAGGGTTTTGTGGACACGTGGCACATATCCAATGGTTCCATAAGAGGAAGGAAAAAGATGGAAACAGGACATGGAAGTACGGCCTTCTCACTCTTCTAAGAATAGGATTAAGGTAGGTAAATCTTCTTAGCATAAATTTAGTGACAACCCTTATATTTATTATTGATATTACATTGGCATTCCAAGTAAACCCATTAATTTATTGCAGGTTTTTGTGAATGCATGATGACATGATACTATTACGAGGAAAAAAAAATACTCAATTAGTCTTAAATACATTATATGGGATGTTAATTCAGTATTAAATTTCCAATTTCATCATTTTAGTCCTAAACATTTGCATAAATTCCAACTTAATCATTTCCTTCAATTTTGACTGAAAATCGCTTGACATGACAATCCAATCGTTGCCAACCATTCAACACGGTATGTCACCATGGCAGCGATTTTCAGTAAAAATAGACCGGAATGACTTTAATAGAATTGCATGCAAAAAATTTAGAACTAAAGTGACAAAATTAAAAAGGTTAGGGTTGAATTGGTATCCCATACAATATGTTTAGCACTAATCAAGTATTTTTCTCTATTATGGCAACAAAATCACTTTTTTAATATTCCTTTTAAAATCTTCCTCAATTTCTTAAGTTTATATATAATCATTCTCTTTTCGAGAAGAATACACTCCTTTTGGGAACGGATTTCCAAAATAAAAATAAAAAATGAGGGCTGTCCGATTGCAGGACCTCCCTCCTTTTGAACATGGCCTAAACCGTGAGCTGCTGGGCTGTTGCAGAGAACTGGATGGTTTTACTTTATTCTGCCCCTCTAACCTAAACATGAGAGAGAGAGAGAGAGAGAGAGAGAGAGAGAGAGAGAGGAATGCTAAAGACGATTTTACTAACATTAATGATTTAGCAAGTATCTTGTTAAGTTTATAATCGAACAGAGAAGTCCAGGTGAGAAGTCTTGCAGCTCCATGGAAACAATTCGCAAGATAGAGATCAATACACGGGAAAGGTACTCCAAGGCAAAATAAGCAATAGAGGAGAGAGTATCTACGAAGCACAAGTGCATCACCCGATCTGTTATTAAATAATCTTCATTCGTCCAAGAACATTCACCTGGCAAATAGACATTCTATTTCACAACTTGGGTTATTCATAGCTGCTTAACATATATCACACTCTGAAACTTTGCACCAATGGTTGCCATACTTTTGCCTTCCATCTCCGAGATCAAGATTAATTTAGTTACAATCATCATGATTCCCCCCACAAATCTAGGATAAAATCATCATAGGAACTAGCAAAATACGTAGGCTCAGGCTGCGTGCAACCATAAGAAGGGGCATTATTAGTTCCCGAGTTGGCACACATATACTCGAAATCTTCTTCTATGTAATGATTTTCCACTGCAAGAACTAGCTTCCATGAGCTTTCTCCTTCACCATTTTTATATTCTTGTGCTGAGCACCTGTTATAGCTCCCTGGCTTCTCATCATGGACTCCAAGGGAAGGACAAGAGTCTTCTGCATTTGTTGTCGGGATATGATAGTCAAGTCCAAGGTTTGATGTATTCGATTTATCATTTAAGGGACTGAATGAGATGTCCTCGCAATCGGTGTGGACATTAACATCATGGCATGTGTTCTGCAAACAAAACTTCTCCTCGGAGAGCCGTTTCTTCAAGCGGGTATTCCAGTAGTTCTTTATTTCGTTGTCCGTCCTTCCTGGGAGCCTAGCTGCAATCGCGGCCCAACTGAAACAAAGATATCGCAGACGTTTTCATCAGTAAAAGGCAATTAATTAGCTACTACCTTCAATTAAGGTCGCAACTTTCCTTTCGCTTAAAGTGTAGTTAATTACCGATTTCCAAGAACTCGGTGCAACGCAATGATTGTCTCCTCCTCTTCTTTGGTGATGTTTCCATGCTTGATGTTGGGCCTCAAATAGTTCATCCAACGGAGACGGCAACTTTTGCCAGCTCTTGCCAAACCTGGGAATTAACACATATGATTCAAGACCAGGGTTAATCGAACATACCCCAACAAAAATTAGAAAGACCAGACACATATGAAGAGAAGCACATGAGAACATGAATTATGCATCACAAACCAGCAGGTTCGGCCATGTGAGTCCAGCTCCAGATGCCATATCTCTTTATATAAGCCACCAGTTTTTGATCTTCTTCGACACTCCAAGCACCCGTTTTAACGACTGTATTGCTGTTGCTTTTATCGTTCCTTGGATACCTGGCCATTGTGTTGATCGATACTGATCAGTTCAGATAGATCTGATGTAAAATGCTGTTTTCAGAGTCTCTTCTTGGCCTGAATGATAAAGCTCACTCTTTGAGGTGCTTATAATTACATGGTCTTCTGATGACTTTCCTTTATCTCGCACGTGCACACGAAGTCCATAATATTCAATGTTGCTTGAAATTTTCTAAGTGTGATGATTTCTAGGAAAGGGGCATTGGCTCTTCCAGGAAAGCGGATCTGTTCATGCATCTTTGGCACCGTCACAAGGGGTCATGTGCGCACTACGGCATAATTTATGTTTGAGCATGACTTTTCCTATGGTCATTGGGTTCTCTAATTTGACTTTGTTGGGACCACGTATTTGAAAACATAACAGCAGATGGCAATCTTACAACCATGTAAGCAATCGCTAAATACTCCCATCTCAAAGGTTTTGTCCAAAGATGCCACATTCGAATTTATGACCCTATAAAGTCATACATGGATATATAGTTTTGACTGGACTTTAATATCCCCAGATGGGGTCAAGAAAAAATTTCACATATGTAATTTGAGCACATTAAAGGGGTTAGCTTGCCACAATCTATGAAATGTCTAACTTTTATGAAAGCTTATAAATTCTTTTGTTTACATAACCTACAAATGATTCAAATTTTTCCAACTCCTTTACGAAATGACAAATAAATTAGAACGAATTTCTAACTTTTTTAAAAATATATTGTATTTACCAAATAATTGTGGTTACGAACTCTTATCTGAGAACTTATCAACATAAAACACAAACAGAACTACCTTGGAATTGAGAGTTCGTAATACAAAGCCAATTGATAATTTAATTAAAAAAATTCTGTGAGTCTAAAATATGTTGATAATTCCACAGAATGGTTTTTTTAAATGAGAGATTTTCTGTCATCAAAGATAAAAAAAGAAGGCGATAATTAAAGAAAACAAATGTCGGTATAGACTTGGTAATGTCAAATTATTGGTAAATTGGTTGAAGAAAGTTGGCGATCAATCACTCTAATTGAGATTGGTAATTTCTAGGAAGAGTTGGTTAATATAAAACTTAGATTGGCAACGAAACAAAAAATGGTAACTCAACAAGAAAGGTGGTTGACCACCTCTAATGAGAAAGTTAAATATAAGTTGGTAAGCAAGAAGATAATTTATTATTATTATTTTTTTGTTAGAGATGAGAGGAGTTGATAATTTGAGAAAGACAAATAATCATCAGTAGCTAACTCAAACAAGGATTGGTAACACATAATTAGTAGTTAACCATTAACACCTAACCAAAAATTTAGACTGATAAGCGGACCGTCATTATACACTTAACACATAACGGCAATTGATGGAATGCTTGGCAAGGTCATTGAACATAAAGGCGATAACATTGCAGTTGATGCACAAGGACCGTCGATGAAATGCATGGTAAGCTCACTGGTAATAAAAAAAAAAATTGAAACAAGAAGAATCCATTGACCAAACGATAACCATAGCTTAGGAGTGTATAGCAGTTGTAAGTGATCCATGGAGTAGGGCACAAATCAAAACAGTTTTTTTTTTTTCATTCTCGCGGAGGAAAGTTGAAACAACAATTAGAATGGCCCAAATAAAGACACATGAAAAATCAATTTGGGCATCAATCATGCTCAAGCAATTAAAACACAGAGAGTCACAACATGAACACTAGATTTTGACTTTGAAGATGAGATCATTTATATCAGATTTTAGCTAAGTTTGAATTTCGAATAATATTTAGGTGTATAAATCCAGCACTCGTATCTGTTTATAAAAGCATTCTAGTCATAATCTGTGAGCTTTCGGCCTTTTTTACCCACTCCGGTCATCGCCATTAAGCAATTTATGCTCAGTTGAATCATCGAGCATGCATATATTCCAAGAATAACCTATTTGTTTTTATTGAATGAAGTTTCATGCCATTTCCTTACTTGTTTGAAAACTACCATCTGCACAATGTTTAGAAATTCAAATTTTACAAAGTCCTTGAGTTTTCAAGACATACTGAATCCATTTACTTTTGATGCAGAGTCATATCTAACAACTTAATGGATGTCCAGCATCTTCAATTGAGATTACAGTGACGATAACTTTGCCAAAATCTAGGTGACAAGTCTTTTGGTGACCACAGTAGGAAAATAATTGCCAGAAGCGTGTCCGGACTTCTAGATTCCGAAACCAATGAGTCCCCTGATCGGGAGTTCTACCGATCAAGAGCCTTTGAGGCTCGGGAGGATTCAGAGAATGGAGACCACCATCTCAGTCTCCCACCAAAGGGTGCAAGAAGATTCTTTTCATCGAATCACTCGGGTCATTTACAAAGAAAGATTTGAGGTCTTGAATGCCAGTGTCGGGACTAAAAGTGCTAAGTAAGTCGAACATGCTACCCAAATGAATCTGCACTGCGGCAATGTGGTAAAAGATGCAAGCCAAATCATTGCACATGTCGATCGACAAGCCGAGAGGGTAATAGCAAGTGTTTATGGAGTTGTCGAAGTGGAGGCGGATCACATGATCAACAAGGTGGCTGAATGAGTGGTTTCAACCTTGGAGCCAACATCTGAAAGGCAGAGAGTCGTTGACAACAATCTTAGAAGCAATGTTAGGAGACACATCAAAACCCTCCTTTCATCTACTTTATAGATAACGAAGAGATCATTGAGATGGAACACAACTGAGCTCATCAACATATTCACTTTAATTCCACCTTCGCGTTTAAAAATTTTAAGCCTTTGCAGAGTTATGTTTAAATTGCTTCACAAGCATCACTTAATCCAACACCATTACATCATTAGACGTGCACCCTTATCATTGTTTAGCTGTAGCCATTATTTGTCCTGTGAAATTTGACTAGTCATCTTCTTCTTCATATAGACAAATATATAGATAAGTGAAACCCCATATGCAATCCCCGCTCTGTTCGATGATTATCTGTCATTATTTTCCATCCATATTCTGTATGAAGAGAACCAAACATGTAGTTTAATTAACGAATCGTCTCATGCCTCAGATACCACTATCCTAATCAGATGGAGCTGACACGAAGACAAACCAAATTGCCAGTCTGTTCAGATGTGCGGTTTCTAGTGAATTGATACAATCCTGATAAACAACGTCCTGCCATTAACCTTATTATAGTGGAAATCATTAAAAAAAAAAACAAGGGATGTAAGAAGAAGTAGTATTGTCTTTGGACTCCTGCACCAAAGTAAAACAAGCTGAAAAGCTGAGCTCCTGCATTAAAAATGATGCGTTTAAAGGCTCCAAATTTTCATCATGTGGGGCATTTTATATCCGAGCCACGACACGACAACAACTATTCTTGCTCTCAAGGGAAGGAGTTTAAATATTCCACCAAAAATTAAATAATGATTTTTTCGGGTCAACACATCAAAAGGGATAGTTCAAACGAGAACCAACCAACCACTAAATTAAGAACTAATTGCAGTCTAAAGTGTTATAAAGAAGTTTGTGAGAACTACGCACCGGCCACATTTACTAGTAAGCTACGTCAAGTAATGCAATCATGTGTCGTATTAGCAGCTTCAGCATGACCATGTGTTTAATCTCATCAATTTATAATACATCCGATTTGCGACAATCCAGGTACTACCTCCCCCAGTGGAGATTAACTACAATCTATTATATCAAGAATCTCTACGGATGGATTAAAAAAAAATGTCCTAGACCGAAATGTTTGGGCCGGGCCAAAACATGGTCAAAGGCACGCCCGGACAGGCCCATGCACCGCACTAATCAATATAATACTATGATGAAATCTAGTGATATCAATTAAAGAAACTCCTCTAATGAAACGTGCGGGTATGAGGGCTTCGACCTCCTAGAATATAAAAAAGTCGTGAGGGTGCAAATATGTTAAAATGATGATGTAGTCCACAGGCAAGCAATCCAAACACTGCCTACGTCATTTACGCTGTCAGCAGCAATAGATTGATCACTAGGGCCATATAATAAAAACAACTTGCAATCTCAGGTTTGAAAAACTGCCGTTTGCCGAAGAAAGTCTTTGCCTTTGTTCAAAAGAGAGAAACAAAGAAATTATGCACCAAAGCAAACTCACCGAGGAGCAGGTTTGAAATCCATTTGACCAATAATTCACGTTATCGAAACGGGAAACACCCTCATGTCCCGGAGAAAGGAACTTGAAATCTTTACGTTCATCACGAATCGCCAACAACACCTAATTGCATATCAATATTTAAGATGTGGGAGAATTTCTACGAACATGATTAGATAATAAGAGGGGCTTGAAAAAACAAATTTAGCAGAACTCTAGAAGCAAGACTGGTAAAGTTTTGTTCAACAATTTTTCCTAGCTTCACATTGGTGGGCATTGACTGGTCTTGGGTCGGAGAGATTATATTAAGAAATAATTCTAGGAATTGCAGTATCTATGAACATTTATCGTAGCCTTGTGTGTGAAGTTCTATAGGACTAAGCACATTTCATGCACATAACGACAAAAAAAAATACCGATGAATCTATTCTACAGGCAGCACACGTATGTTGAATTAGCTGGCACTATTATAAGAAAAATTCTGGACGGTTACTTACTGTGCGATCTCTATTGAAGTTTCCTAATCAAAGAGACTGCAAATTAAAGAATGAATGAAAGAGACGTCAAAGTCCGCGGAATTTATTCCAAACAAATCGTTATCAGAAAGGTGGATGATTAGGGTTTCCATTAGATGCATCATTGCTAGTGCCATCACTCACATGTGTTGTGCCGATAGTGCCAAGTTAGCGCCAAACTGTTAAAATTGATCAAATGGAGTGAATCGGCACAAATACAAAAAAGTTTAGGATCAATTTAGCCAATAAAAAAGATTTAGAATTGAATTGACATAATTATAATACATTTAGGATTGTTTTGGTAATTATCCTCCAAAGTAGGTAAGAGAATCCTTTTGATCAATTCGCTTAGATCATCCAAAAAATTAGGATAAACCCTTAAAAAGAATGAGACGAACGACTTTAATGCTAGTTTCAAGACCGAAAGTGCTAAGCAAATCGAACACACTGCCCATGTGAATATGCATTCAACCAATGTGGTAAAAGAAACAAAAAAATGCAATCATTAACCACGTCGATTGAGAAGTTAAGCAGTTAAAGGCAAGGGTTTATCGAGTTGTCGAGAGAATGAGTACTCCCATGACTGACAAAGTGATTGAGCGAGTGGTTCGAGCCCTACAACCTACCATTGAAGGTAGAGAGTCACGGATAACAATCTTAGAATTGATAGTAAGAGACTCATCGAAACACTACTTTCATTTATTTTTATATATAATGGAGAGATCATTGAGGGGGAGCACGAGTTAGTTTACAAACATAAACGATTGAATCTACCTTTATTCAAAAAGTTTATTTTTGGTTGAGTAATATTTTAGTTGCTTCTTACGCATCCCTCGATCCAACACAAGATACATCTTCTCATACGTGCACCCCCTTAACATTATATAGTTATAGCCATTCCAGGCCGGTGAAATTTGACTAGTCATCATCTTCTCAAGCATATAAACAGTTTACAGATATACGAAATCCCATATGCAACCGCCTATCTGTTCGATGATTATGTGCTCTGATTCTCGATCCATATATAACGTGGACAGAAGATAGAAGTTAGAACCAACGGGTTGTTCTAATTAGCGAATCGTCTCGTGCCTTACATTTTAGATGCTCAGGCTAGAGCTACATCAGAAATGTCCTAGGCCAAAATGTTAGGGCCGGGCCAAAATTTGGTCAAAAGCCCTCCTCGACGGCCCATGGACAGCCCTATAATATAAAACTAGGATAAAACGTGGTAATATCAATTAAATATAACCCTAATGAAACGTGCGTCTATTAGGGCTTTGACGTGATAAAATAAATTGACGAAGTGTGCAATAATTTGGAATTATGACGTTGCCCACAGGCAAATGATCCAAACACTGCCTGCGTCATCTACGGGCTCAGCAGCAATAGATTAATCTCAGACCATATAATAATTAGCAACTTGCCATCTTGGGTTTTATAAACTACTATTTTAGCGAAGAAAGTCCTTGCCTTTGTTCAAAAGGAAGAAACAAAGAAATTGTGCAACAAAGCAACCCCATCCCCATATATCTAGCTTGAATTCCATTTGACTAAGATACATTATAAAAATAGCATCTCGATGGCAGAGACGCGGCACCTCCACGTTCATCACGAACCATAAACAATACCCAAGCGCGTACGATATTCAAGATGTCAAATTATTCATACAAACACAATTAGACAATGGGATGGGTTTGAAAAACGAATTCAGCTGAATTTATTACGAAGACTACCAAAGTTTTGTTGGACAACTCTTCCTAGGCTTCACATTGGTCCGCATTGACTAGGTCTTGGGTGGGACAAGAGAATATGTACGAACGTGTGTCGTCGAGTGTGGTGAAATTCTAGAGGAAGGATTAAGGAGCACGTTTCATGCACTTAAAGACAAAGAAGAGGAGGAATCGATTCTACCCACCCCACACCTGTTTAGAACTAGCTGGCAACATTATAAAGTAGGGTTACTTATTATCCCATCTGTCACGATGTTTCCTTATGAACGGGACTGCAATTCAAAGAACGAACAAAAGAGACCTCAAAAGTCCATGGAATTCATTATGCATTGGACACGTCGCCCAATGTGACAATTTTTAGTTTGATAATATCTAAAAACATGTTTGCGCAATTCGTAGTCTACTGTAATGTTAATATTGATATAGATATTTCCTCGAAACTTGAGAAAGATTGTCCCCCACTAATATACCGTCTTATATGAATTTTAACCAAGTCAATTTTATATAAAACTTTGTTTATGTTATCATTGAGATTGCCCTAATCTTATCTTCTATTCACTGTTCTGATTTCATGAACTTCGTGTATCACGTGTTAAGAATTTTAAATTTTCTTGTATACTTTTCGAACGCAACAAGATGTTGACAATATTAACAATAGTTTAGGCGTAAATTGAGGATGTCTTGTGCCATGCAAACTTGGCAAAACCGTCCAATGAAAGATAAAATAAGTTGTCTAAGTTGCCAATTGGACGATTAAGACTTTGAACGAGACTAGCCACAATTACATAACTTAAATAAACATATCTGTTATACGTAATTTTGAAGTGGATTTGTAATTTGTTTAAATTGAATGCGTTAATAGACAACCCAAATTGACTCCATACGTTCAAACACAAGGTTCCAAGTAGAGAATCTAAAATACCTTTTGGAAACACATAACGTAGATTAGAGTCTTTTGGAAACAGGAGCCCTGCTGGATTCAAGACATCAAGACCCTAGCCATACTCAAGAGTGAATTGGTGTCATTCGGCCTGAGATCCTTTAAAGCCCCCCGATCATGAACGCATGAACAGTCAAAGCTTACAATGTTTCGATTGAGATCACACCATTAAAGTTGTTGAATCTGTTCTTGAGGGAGGGAAAACGAAAGGTATTGAAGTAATTTCATATAGAATTTACTAAGATTTACAAATTGATGCACCATCTTTGATTATGATTACATATCGAATTTTTTCTTGCTGAACACTTAACCTATTTCATTTCTTGCATCCTCAATGATGTCTCTCGCTTGCTGAAACAATAACGTCGCTGGGTTATGCTCAATGACAGATTAAATAAAATGGTCCTTCTTCCTTCAATATATCTTCAGTACATTAATTTACCCAATGAATAAGCCAAAACACTATTTTCTGTTGAGAAAAGGTTTCCTAGATTCATATGGCTTTCATATGGGTCTGCATTAACTGAAGACAGTACACATCAAGAATCGAGACGACCCCCTGCAAGACTAATAATCTGCGGACAGAATGCATGCGTGACATAAAAACTTTTTCCGAGTGGGTCCAGCGCACATCATTGCTGATGCCCTCTCTTACGTCCACTGTGATGGCGACGGCCTGAGGAGGACTCGTTGCTCTGTGACTTGTTAATTGAACAGAACATTTTACGGAATTCTCCCAGGCAACACCCACCTCAGATAAGAACTGTGAAAACCCAAAGTCCCCGTTTAGGATTTAATTAACTTGATTTTGCTGAATTAAGCTCCGGTTTGGGTTCTGATTTGTTCACTAATCGGCTGGCCCATCCGAGTAACAGGCCACGTTTTTAAGGCTGTTTGAAATTTGCTCTCGAGTACGGCCCAACATGTGATCTGAATTGACAAATTAATTTGTGGGGTCTACCTTTTTTCAAGGTCTCATTCAGTGTTAGAGATTGCCTTGATGTATCATCTGCATATACGAAGTTTTAACTGCACGAACTGTGCATATCGGTAGCGAGTTTGTCCGATGCTGTGTGGTAAAATTTAAGAGAGCAAGCATTGTGAATGAATGTACATTTTACTACCAAAATCTGTATTTGGTAAACTTTCGCCCACTGTTTTGGAAGTTTTACCGTGTTAAGCTGGCCGTAATTCATTTAGCCAATAGATAGATGATATGGGATAATTGTCTTTCTTTTTCCATTGGATCACTTGTACATACTGATCTTATATGATCGAAGAAACGTTTACATTCTAAATCTTCAAAATTTAACATTATGAAGATCTCAGAAGACCATCATTTGCTATACAATAAGGACTGCCTAGGTCCTCAGTTACATAAACTTACATAACTACCGCCACAACCTTGCAGAGATCCATACCTCGTCCACTTTATTAGGGCCGGAACTAACATACCGTGTGTTCAAACAAATACTAGAATTTTAAACATAACGGAAAACCAAAACCCAGCGTCATGTTAAGTGGGAATGGATGGTCATCAATATTCCCACAGATTAATGGCGAAATCTTCTAAGGAAGCAGCAGAAGATGCTGTCTCCGATAGCCACCCAGGATATGATGTAGTACTCGCCGAGTTGATGAACAAAGCATTTAAATCTTGCACCATGGATGCATCTTCCACGGGAAAGTATTGTGCCCACAAATAACTTTGGAAGTCATCATCCACAGGTGATGAACACACATTATTCTCAAAGGAGTTATCCTTGTCCCCCCAGATTCCAATGGCTTGATTAGCACTTGATGCGCCAAAAATATCTGGGCTTGATGTTGGATTTCCGGTAAAATCTCCGAGATTCGACGATTGTAGTGCAGTTGAAATGGGAGTTGACCTACCCACTTCCTCTTGCGCTGAACTCTCATGATTGGCGTCGAAACTGTTACATCCCCTTGCAGCTTCGGAGTTTCTATGGTTTTGCATCTGTTTTCCCATCATCCGCTTCTTCAAGCGGGTGTTCCAGTAATTCTTCACTTCATTGTCCGTCCTTCCAACGAGTTTTGATGCAATGGCAGACCATCTGTAACAGAAGAGACGACATTAAGAGATGGAATTCATTGAAAATCGAAATACTGTATATATTTTATTCCACTGCATTTGTTATAATGAATCTCCTTACTTGTTTCCCAGAACTTCATGAAGCTTGATGATGGTTTCCACCTCCTCTTTGGTGAAATTTCCATGCCTAAGGTTGGGCCTCAGATAGTTCATCCACCGAAGTCGGCAACTTTTCCCACTTCTCCTCAGTCCTGAGTCAATTACAAAGACACAACTTTACTACAAAGATTTGATTGACTCAGCTTCCCGTAACTAAAGAGAAATTAGAATCATAGAGACTCAAAGATGGTGAGTGAACCATATATTGTGGAGTTACCTGCTGGTTCAGCCATTCGGCTCCAATTCCAAATGCCATGTCTCTTGATATAAGCAGTGAGCTTTTCATCCTCCTCTCTACTCCAAGCGCCCTTCTTCAACCTCCTTTTCTCATCTAAAACAGCCCCAACCTTGGCCATTTGATGATTCTCTCTGAGTACTCGAGACTTCCTGATTAGACACACATCCAAAAACTCAATCCGCAGGACTCCAATTTATAGTGAGCCCAGATCTAACACGTGTTTCCTAATTCAGTAAAAGTTGTCCAGGTCAACATGAACCCTTGAAAAGGAATATAGTAGCGAGAGAAGGTCCTGTTCAGTGTCGGTAAAAAGGGGGATTTTGTTCGTCTCACTTCATGATTAACCATGCCCTCGAAGAAGAGGACAAAAGAATTTTCTCCTCAAGACTCCCTTTTCATATTTACAGAAATCACTGTATTTTTTTCAATCGAAATGCAAGGGTATTGTGGTCTGCCATATACCTATTAATCTAGAGGTGTTGACATCATCAAGTAATGACGTAATCACATATTAGACCATTTCACCATTAGAGTTGGATTCTACAAATATAAATGTCTACTCTGAGGTACGATTCAATGCAGTAGATGATATTTATCTTTTAGGGCGTGATGAGTTCAGCAGAGACCATCCCAAGCGTGTATGTATTTGTGCTTCATGAATACCCTAAATTGAGTTGTCAGATGACGACTTGTCACCATTCATGGTTTGACTTCTCGCATTGGTGAAGGATTTTATAAGGAAGCATTCCCATTGGGGGACCCAAAAAACAAGGAACTGCTCATAAATGCCATTTCCAGTATGAATGCACCTTTCTTAAGAAATAATCTGAGAGAAAACCTGGGGAAGAGATACAATGTTCTCATTATTTGAGAGAGAGAGAGAGAGAGAGAGAGAGAGAGAGAGAGAGAGGAATGATTTTCCTTCCTTTTAATGAATTCAATTGATTCATTTAAACTCACAGAAAAAGGGATGACAGTTTTCAATGGATCAGCAAGAATCTTAGTAGTAGACTTGCAGACCACGTTGCGGCAAGAAATGGGCCTATAATCCATCATCTTTGAAGCATTTCGATTTTTGGAACCAGGGTAATTCTAGTAGAGTCCACTGCCTCTAGCAGTTGAGAATCTTGAAATACAAACAGAAAACTACACTTGCGAATTTGTAGCAAATGATGTGCCAAGAATCCATTAGAACTATGAGAATCAGAAGTTCATGGGAGAATCAAGCATGATTTTCATCTCATCAGAATTATGAGAATCCAAAGGTTGCTTGCTAAGTAGTACTTTTCTACGGTAGTCCTTTTCTACATTTCAAAAGGCAAATTAATACAGAATTTATATGATGAATTAAGTGCCATCTAGTTATTACAAGTTACACAAATTGATATACCTTTAGCGAGCACCTGCTATTTTCATCATGAATGTGCTGATGCTCTTCCCATATATATTTTATGTGAACAACTTGCTGCGAGGTTATTGAAATGACTAATCGTGCGCCTTGCTTCTCCTCATTTTACTTGAACGAAATAAGCCAGCCTAAGGTCTATTACCCCTTATTCGATTAGCTTCTCTCCACTTGTTGTCCAGAAGAACCTGATCTGTCTTCCACTTATTTATGTTTAAGAAAGTTAAGAACGTCAAATATAAATTCCCTCTACAGCATCGTTTCTATGTCTGAGCATTCAAGCTTTCAAACGAAAATTTGGTAGTGCAAGGCTGTCGCATCTATCGAAAATTATTGACTTCACACCTTCACATTGGGAACACCTCATCAGAGGCCTAGAGGTCTGGTAAATGGAACTTACGAGGTGGGTGTACCTGATCTACGAGTAAGGAGTTGATGTAAGGGGCGGAGGCATGGAGTGAAGCACTTGGGGAAAGCTCTGAATGGGAATCGCGCTCCTTCGAGCCAAAACACGAAGAGTTGACTTGACAGATGCGTTCAGCAAGTGCGAGAGTTGACGGACCAACCGAACAAGGTCCGCTTGTACTGTGTCGAGACTCTACCGAGATGAGAAGGAAACTTTGCCGGAATTTTCTTAGTCAATTTCGATTGTCGCATTTTAGTTGGTCAAGTCCAAGCCAACCTTTTTTTCCCAGGACAAACCCGCGAAATAGTACACACAAAATCCATGCATGATCAATTTTTAGGTCTAATTCTGAGATATTTGGTTTTCTTTTGGCTGTGATCATGTGGTCCATATCTTAAGATGATTTTTGCACACCAAAGTAAGTTTATCGTCTCTCATTTGTTCAAAAGGATGCCTTTTTGGTTGAACTCAACATAACTCCCTTACACAATTAATCTTTTGTGAATTTTTTTTTAATAATCGAGGTGTCCAGGGCAGCTTGCACGCACCTCAACTATTCTTCAGAAAAGACTAGCACAGCAACCTACCGTCATGGATCTTATGTGAAAAAGTTCTACATCTCATCGTCCGACATTGGGGCCAGCCTTTTCTGTTCATGTTTTGATTTCGTAGCATTGCATCTTAGATTGGTTTCATGTATCAGATTAAGTTCAACTTGTCTAGTCCACAAAAGCATGTCATTTATGTGGAATACAAGATCAACGCATGGAATGAGCTCTTTGTGACAAAACTCTGAATGATTGTTGCAACCAGGAACCTGAATCTTATGATTCACAATGTCATGATGCAGAGTCTCCGTGGTCTATCAAGCTAGGCTCTTGTCAAGACAAAGGCTACTGAAGCGTACACCCAACAGTGAAATGACATCGGATGCTGAAAAAGGCTGACAACGACATGAGGTGGAAGCTGCTGTCCGCGAAATTTTGCCCCTTCTTTTTTCAGATCCTTGTAATCTGTGAAAACTAAATCGGTTCTCTCTAAATACGTAGATAACAAAAGAGTACTGGTTCCCTTCAACAAAATCAAACGTCCCTTTTCAGATTGATTTTATTACCCGTTTTTTTTTTTATTGCATGAGGATGGTCCAGAATATGGTGTGAAAGATTCGATGCTTTCTACGCGTGGAGAAATTTTTCCATTCAAGGGTTTTTGACTTCAACACTTCTCCGTTCATATGAGCTTGAATTTGGTCGAAGACATAATTAACCATAAAAATTGATTGTAAATGGGGAAACCAGTGAAAATTTTGGAGAGATCGGAGCAGATGAGAACGGAGCAATGTCAAGGAACTTAATTTCTTTTCTTTTCTTTGCTGGGCAAGCAAGAGTTTTATTCATCCTGAATCAAGCTGTACATCATAGTCCATCAAAGCATCAGACAGGATGAAACTAATCCCCAATCCCTACAGAATCTATGTCAAAGCCCTGCAATTAACCTGCTACACCTGTCTTCACAGTGATTAGCTATTAAGCTTGGGGTTGCGACAGCAAAATGCTGCTCGTGGATCTTCAACGACAGGTGACCCCATGCCTATCCAGCCAACTATGTAATCAGACTGACATTGCTGAACCATGAAGACGAAGCTCGTGAAATCTGTCGAAACCAGCATCCTCGACGCCTGTCAACTTCACAAAGGTGTATATTATCTTCCATCCTTCTCTGAATGAAAATTTAGCAGCCAAGGAAAATATCATGTCTAGTCTCATCTACCAAACCACCCAAAAGGACTAATAATAGGGGATTGGGGAGCGAAAGAAATCTGTCAGGAATGCTAGCTAGCTAATGAAACTATGTTTTAGCAAGTTCTTAGTCATTTAAAAGTTTGAATTATAAAGTTCTGCTCCTATCTGCCGTCATTATATAATCCCCTTCCGATGATTATTTGCAAGATTATCACACCCACTTGGTTACAGCTAGCTATTATTGTTCTTCCGTCGATAACCGGAAGAAATCTTCACCATAATCCAAACAGGCAAAGAAAGAGTAACCTCGTTTAATTTCAAAGTCGATGCCCAATTATGAGTGTGACTTCTCCACTCATTTTCAAGAAGCTCCTAGCAAGTTGTCTACATAAATCATGCAGGAAGAACATAAATTACTCTCTGATGAACACTATGATGACCTAAGGCCGCTTACATAACTAAACTTATGATAAACCATTTACGTTGCGTAGGAAGGGAAGGCACTTCTCCTTTTCTTTTTTCTTTTTCTTGTTCTTTTTTAAGTACGAGTAAACTAGGTTTTCTCTTTTGGTTATCGGCCGGTATACACATTAGTGTTTATAATATAGTATGCTTGATAAATATATATTTGAATTAATTTATCATCTGGAAAAGTGTAAAAAAACAAACCTACAGGCTCCTATTCTTTTCACTACAACACATTTTTTATATAAGTAGTTTCACTATGAACATAGAAGACCTTTTCGATACCTCGAAATAAGCTCTCTACAAATTATGTGAATCTAAAGGACCAAGCATTACTATCCTTACTTTATTCTCTCTCTCAAAATAATTCAAACATTTTCTCTTACATCAATTTTTATTTGCCATGAGGAGTCCTCTTATCCACGAACGTTGCTATTTTAGATTTTTAATATATATTTAGGTAAATTACATCTGTCGATTAAATTTTCTACGAAATATTACAAAGCTGGACTCAGTGCCAATGCTTTAGCTTGAGCTAGGGCTTGTCGCTTCTGCTTTCTCAGTTTCTCTGTGTGTATACATCGGGCGAGCAACTCTTAGTGAGGTGAGTTCAGCTGAGCTCTTCGGATTTCCTCAAGCTCCTTCTTCCCTTTTCGCATCTAATTTCCCGAAGTTGTCTACGTTCCCTCTGATTAAGAGCAGATTCTTGAAGATCTATTTTCTGTTTGAGCAAAGTTTGATGTTGTTTCGCTGATCCTAAAGCTCATGTTGGGCGATAGAAATAGAATCTTTCGCTTGCTTCAATTGTATGAACACCCTGATGAAGCTGCTCACCACTTGTTCGACGAAATGCGCAAACCAAGTCTATGTCGGTGGTCATCTCTCCGAATCCCGCTCCCGTCGTCTCTCAGTATCACTTGCTTGTTGCTCACACTGATCCGCTCCGTTATCCCTCCTCTCTCTCTCTCTCTCTCTCTCTCTCTCTAGAGTTGGTTCCAAATGGGCGGCATGGATGCCAAATAGCATTTCTGGTCATCTATTTGCCAATCTTTAATCTGTTATGCTATGTTTGGTGACTATTTTGGGAGGTAGAGAAAATTGTGAAGAGAATGGTTTTCCTTATAGTTGTCTGGAAGAATAGATGTGGGGTGAAGCTGAACTTGAAACCGCTCACCCCTATGAAATGAGCAGGCAATTTTGTTTCTTTTCCAGTTTTTTAAATTACATTGTTGATCTTCCTGTTTCAGGTAGAGGAAGCATCGTTGGAGGATTAGGAGGATGAGTGGAGGAGGAGAGAAAGGCTCGACCACCACGAAAACTCCTGCAGATTTCCTGAAATCTATCCGTGGGAGACCAGTTGTCGTCAAACTGAATTCTGGCGTCGATTATCGAGGTACTTCTCTCAACATGGTCTCTGTGTGTTTGGAGAATTCTTCAACAAAGATTTTCTCAATAATGCTGAGTTTGAGATTATTTCTATCCTTGTATTTATTGATTGTACTGAATCCTTTGTGCCTTTAACTACTTGTCTCAAACTTTAATTAGGCGGGTACGATCTATGGGTTGAGTTTTCGGCAAGCAGCGACTTGCTCACCTCAAATGTCAAGCAAAATTATAAGTTAACTGGAATTATAAACCAAATGAACCTTACCTATCAAACTGACTTAAATGAAGAAGAATATTGCTTTTGTGATAAACTGCCAAAGGCAATTGCAACCCTACATCATGCTGCAGATGAGCAGTTAAGTTGGTCTTGCAATGTACATTGTTGTCATAATGTACATCCCTAATCAATTTCTTTTTCTGTCATCACGAGGGAAACTACATCTATTCTTTGAAATATGATAACCATCTCTTTTTCGAACAGTGTTTTCGTAATCACTGCTAAAGAGAGATTGATAGTAAAATTGGGGCATTGATGTTAAACTCGTGTTCTCATCTATCAACAATTACTAGATAGGAAGCTAATGTAAGTGCTTTTTTCATGAAATCAGCTATTGTCATGGATATTTGGCAGATCAAATTATGAGCACATTTTTTTTTTTGAAAAACAGTAAAAACAGTAATCTTGCACATACATGCTGCTTTTCAACAACAAGGTACCAAAAACCTGTCTTTGATACCCACCCCGCTGTGGGTGAGTTGGTTCGGGCTTCCAACGGCCTCCCCACTGGGCAGGGTTCGAATCCCAGCTTGCTCCATTTGCACGACTTAAGTGGGGTACCGTGGGAGGTGGGTCCCCGCGCTAGTGTCCCCCGTGGTTTATGCTGAGCGTTGTTGGCTGTGAGGTGGTTCCACGGCATTTTAAAAAAAAAAAAACTGGCTTCCAAACCTCATGGTTTTTCTTTTGACTGTTGAGAGAGAGGGAAGGAGAAAGCACAGAGAAATAGAAGGGGAGAAGCAGGGTATCTGACAATTAATTAGCAAACTTACATGGAATTGTTAGTTGCTCAAAATCCATTTGATCCATTCCAATGGCCTTATCAGGAAATGAGAGGATTTTAGGTAATACCCCTTATTTGGGCTTCTCAATTTACTATTTGTAGCAAATTTTAATATAGAAAAATCTAATTTCTGTGTGGTATGTGCCTATGACCAACCTTGTCATGTCAACTTCTAGTAATTTTCTAAACCTTAATTCTTATGGCATAAGAGCTAGAGGAGAGGTGAGGTGGATGATGATAAACTAGTGGATATGCAGTGTTCCTGAAAAGCATGTTCTTCATCCAATACTATATGTAGGCCATGATGATGTTTGTTTAGAACCGCTCTCTTTTTTTGTCTGAAGTTGTGTGGTATTCTCAGATGTTCTGATGGGTTGGAGATTTATGCAGGTATTCTGGCCTGCCTGGATGGATATATGAACATAGCAATGGAACAGACGGAAGAGTATGTCAATGGGCAGCTGAAAAATAAGTATGGTGATGCTTTCATTCGAGGAAATAATGGTAATGATGTATTCAAAATATCTGCTTGCTAAATCATTTGTTTGCTGACTTGGACCGTGCCTAATTGGTATGACTTGTTGCAGTTCTGTACATCAGCACTTCAAAGCGGACTCTGGCGGATGGGGCTTAGCATTGTGAGTGCAATGTCATGTGGGATGGTGGAGTTATGTGGTCATAACTTTTGATGGGTCCTGCTTGGTCACGGGTTACTGTCCCTCTAGAACTGGGCAAAGTGGACACATTAAAGATTGTAGAGCTGACTTATGTTTCTTACTGATAATCCTGCATCTCATGAAATTGGTTCGTGAATTGCTGGACGAGCACTGTTAATGCCCTAGCTCTTCGTAATCTAGCATGTGTGTCATATTATCTGGCTGTCTGTTTGTGTATCGCCAATTGGCTTTTATGAAGAAGGCGAATTGCTTTTAAGCATCAACCTTGGATGCCATCTGTCGATGTCTGTATAAGTGATTATATTGGGAAAGCTCATGGGAGTAATTGATATAATGTCTGTTAGTATATGCGAAGTCATATTTTATGCTGCAACCAGGAAGAGTCGGACTAGATTATTTGATTAATTGAGTGAAATGACACTATCTAAAAATACATGTCCTTGCACAAAAATCGAACCTTTGGTTTGTAAGAAACAGCCATTCCATTTCAAATTTATTTCGTACAAAAGTAATTTATCATCTTGTGAAAAATATAGGAGGAATAGCTTATTAATCGGCACTTTTTGAGAATAACTTAATGTTTAGTTGGTGCAAATTGCTCATTGATAAGAGGATGCTTTCACTCATCCGTGTCTTTAAATGCGAACGCAGGATCTTGATATTTTTGAATTTGCAGTCTGTTTATGAGAAAATCAGTGTCCCGTGTAAATTTGCTGTGTCGTTCGCCCTTAAGAAACCCAATTTGTCGGATTTTTCTTATATTATCGTCAGTATAAACTGCAGTATGAATAGACACATGCTGGCCTTACTAAGAAGGATGAAATTCCTTCATGTAGTAGCATTAGTTACAAAGACAAATAGAGTCCCGAACCAAGGAAAATAGGTTTTTGGAGAGATCAGTTGATGCGCGTGAAATATCTAATCCCAGACTTCGTAAGACGTCCCCCGATCAGATCTGTAGAAACAACCAAAGTGGGTCAGCAACTGCCAAATAAAGGTGAAAAGGTCGCCACTTCTGCTCTGCACCTGCAGCATGTCAACCCACACTAAAGCTCATTCCCTGCCGACATGAAGGTGTTTCTGTAACTCAAGCAATATATTCCCCGTCACAGCGGACACCATATTGATATTATACTAATTAACTCAAAGATAAAACCTGCATTCAGAGAGGATCTTGCTGAATTCCCTTTGTCTCTTCCAGTGGGGCTCATTAATTGTTTCTCTCTGTTGCATCATATCTCAATAGCAATATGCCCCATTATGACACTAGCGTCGTAATTTGCCGTAGTGGCGTACACTAAAAGATTGTTCCAATCAATCACCTCCGGTATACTCTTGAGCATCATAGCACCTCTATCCTCAAATATCTTCCTTAACTCTACCTAATCTAGGTACTCAGATTTACATTTCACCTTCTTAAAGAGAAAGATCCATAGCTTATAAATAAAGGTATCCTTGGACACGTACGTTGCATTTGCTTTAACTATTGCTCCAGCAAACATAAAACTCAATGAAGCACGGTGCCCAGCTTGATGGATACAACGGATTATCTTCTCAACCTTACGGCATATAGAGAGCTGCGACTATTAGAAAAAAATGGTGATGCGTCAGCACTGATTGCTCTCGTACATATTTCTTGGACTATCCTTTAAGTTGTCGAAGAAAAGGTTGCAAGCAGAGATTAGTTTTATAGATTCTGACCACCTTAAAAATATTATGGTGTTTAACTCGTCGTAAGTAACATTAGCATTATACTATGCTTTACATTTGGAGAACCGGGGCTTCCTCGGCTTATCTATCTTGTGGAGAAATGAATCTAGTTTGAATGATCCGCGGGTGTAGACCTAAATTCTGCCTACATTCAGATAAGAGATAACAAGCATAAACAAAGCTATCCCATCAAGAGCAATCCCTTTAGGGAATAAATAATTTTTGCAAACGACTTTGGGAGCCAATGCTTCTTCAAACAATTGAACGGGATAAAGCCACTACAAATTTAGTGAAGGTTATGAAGCAAAGATAGTAGCTCCGCATAGTACTAGCATTTTTGTGTGGTGCACCTCAACAAATGCATTGGAGTTCAACTGCCATCACCCTCAACACATTTATCGCAGAAACACTACGGAAATATTCGGAGCTCATTCGATGTTCTCAATCTAGGTACATAATATCTCCGATGAAGACCTTAAATATTAGAAAAAAGTAGTAAGCATGATTTTGTCAGAATAGCCAACCCCAAGAAGCAAACTGTTTTGGGGTGTGGTCGATATTCCCTATTTACAAGAAGGCATCGGGATCCCGCTATTATGTATATATAGTCTTTCTATATTATAGTTGGGAGATGTAATAGAGAAGTGCAATGTGCTAATAATAGTTGAATCTTTTGCTACGGGATAAAAACTTTATGCCTCGATTTCTTTTTCTCATATTTCTTCTTTATTTCCTTGTGATTGAGCACCGAATCCTAACAAGCTGGTCAAGTGATGCTATATTATTTCGAGACGCCCATGGAACTTGTGCTCTGAGACCATCAATTCCCTCAACTTGGGGAGGCCAAGTTAATAAGTGCCCGGGTCCTCTCCGTTTTTTTAATGACTGCGACAAGAAACACTAGGTTGGTGGGATCACCAATAATTTGTCGCTGATAAATATCTGCAGAAAGACATAGATGATGGCATCGACTTGGAAGATGAGAGTGGGCAAGTGTTGTCGCTAAAACGAATTATCCTCCAGAAGGAAGACGATGATATTGTCTGGACCGTCAAGTTGTGACAAAGAGAGTTGATGCCCAAAGTGCCCGAGTTGCTCTCTACTTCAATTGCACAAGCGCGTGAATTGTCTTGCTTGTGAGAGATGAGCACGATCTCAAATACAACTACTCAGTCAGCCATCAAATAGACCAACCAAACACACAAACATACAAAGAACGATGGAATTGTTTGCGGTTTTCTTTTTGAATGATTTAAATAGAATAAAAACAACTTAAAACGAAAGGCTCTGTATGAAAAAAAAATGCGATGTTCCATTTGTTCCATAGAACTGAAATCTGAAATGGATGTAGTGATTCATTGTTTTGTTTTTAAGGGGTGCAAATAAAATGATAAAGATATGAATAAAGATACTCAGTATGACGATACCTTGAACATTTGGTTTTACATATCTCCAACGGAGTTAAATTCCATGTTTTTGCTCAGTTTGAAATGTATCGCTCCTCTTAGTATACTTTGGGTTACAACAAAATGTATAGAACCAATAGTGGGAAATGTACATGTAGAGTTTGAGATGGCTCCTTGTTTGTTTAACCACTAGTGGACCAATAAAAGGTTTACAATGGATCATGTGTCCATATAAGTGGAAGACGTTCTTTGGTTATTAATTGTCAAACGCATTCATTATGATATTGATTTACATGACATAATTTCACCAAAACGTTTGTTTTACCCATATTAATGGGAAAAGATGTATTCACTTTCACGTGGATGTTATGAAGCCAAAGCCAAATTGAAGTTAATATTAAGTGGGGCCGTCCAAAGAGGCATGACTGTTTCCTACTAAAGCAAGTGGCAACAGGTTTTCCACAACCAAGAATTACTTTTTATCCTTCTTTTCTTTTTTCTTCCTTTTCTTTTCATTAGATTACTGATTTGCACCGGCCTGAAGTTGTTCTCTTCCCTTAAGTCCTTTTTCTTTTCAATTGGACAAGACTAGCTCTCATAAAATCAAGACTTATAGGTCCAACATAAATTTGTAATTTAAGATTGTATCAGCTCAACGAGTTTTGTTCATATAAAGGGCAAAATATTCGCGTTCTTCTCATTCATCGCCGTCTTGGTATGGCAAACTATTCCTTTCCGTCCTTTTTTCTTACTGTTTTTCCTCCTCTTACCCAATAAATAAAAAAGAATAACCTTAATGAAACGTGCGTGTGTTAGGGTTTTGACCTGATAGAAAGAACCTGTCGAATTGTACAAATAATTTGGAATGATGACGTTGTCCACAGGCAAGTACTCCAGTAAAACTGCCTACATCAGCCATGTGCTCAGCAGCAATAGATTGATTACCGGGACCATTTAACAAAAGCAACTTGCGATCTTGGGTTTCTTGGACTCCTATTTTCCGAAGAAAGTCGTTGCGCTTGTTCAAAAGCAAGAAACAAAGAAATCGGGAAGCAAAGCAACCTCACCGTCCATCAACTTTGAAAGCCATTTGAACAGTAGTTTGCATCATAAAAAATGGGAAACTTCCCCGTCCCAACGACGGAAGCTCGACATCCCCACGCTCATCACGAACCACGACCAGCACCCTTTTCCATATCATTATTAAAGACGTTCCATAATTTCCATGAACTTAATGAAATAATGAGATGGGAATGAAAAGACAAGTCAGCTGAATTTATTGGCAACAGTCTTAAGATTTTGTTCGAAAAATCTTCTTAGGCTTCATATTGTTCCCCATTGACCTGTCTTGGGATGGACAGAGTGATATCTTTGAACATATGTCATCGTGTGTGGTGAAATTCTAGAGGAACAATTACGTTACATGCACATAATGACAGAATAGGAGGAGTCGATTCTACAGACCACACAAATATTCAGTATTAGCCGACAATCTTATAAAAATTATTAAGTACGATTAATTGTGGTGACATCTGCAATGAAGTTTCCTAGTGAAAGAGACTGCAAGTTTAAGAAAGAACGCAATCCATGGATTTCATTATTCATCGGACACGTCATCTCCGGTGCCATCACTTACGTCCAAAGTGAGAATTTTCAGCTTGAATTAAAACTAAAAACATGTCTGCCAAATCCATATTCGACTATAATATCAATTTTGGAATAAACATTTAGTCAAACCTTAAGATAAATTTGTCCCCACTATACCGTCCTATATGGACTTCAATCAAAGAGTTGATTTCACATGAGACCATGAGGTTTCAGATGAAGCTTTGTCTTAGTCAAGCATTACCAGCTTGGATGAAGTTTCGTACAGAGAAGTCTTCTCCGAGGTCTTTGCTTGAAATAATTTATTGACAGAGATTGCCCTAATCATATCATCTCTTCGCGGTTTTGACTTGGTGAACTACGTGTATCACGTGGCAATAAAATTACATTTGTTTGTAGAAAATTGAATTCGTCAATTTACAACCCAAACTCACTCAATATGTTCAAATACAAGGGATGCAAATCTACTCATTATAAATACAAGAATCTCCATTGCTATTGAATCTGTTCTTGAGGAAAGAAAAAAGAGTGGGAGTAATAACATAGTATCATTTGCAATAAGAGATTGTACCCCGTACTAAAATTTACTCATTGATGCACCATATTTTTTTAATATAATTACATATCGAATTTTTCCTTGTTAAACTCCCGACATTATTCCAGTGGAAAATTGGTGATGGGCGGTTGGCGTCCCTCAAGTTCGATCCTTGGAGCCCATTGGGGCCTCTTCATCTTTACTTTTCCAATAGTGAGATATATATATATATATATATATATATATATATATATATATATATATATATATATCGGTCGGGTCTCTCCAGACAAGCGTTGGTTGCTGAATTCATTGCTAGGTTGAACCGGTCATCTACGCTCAAGGATTTTCTTGAGGTGCAGGGTGTTTCATTACCTATTTTTAGAGATACTTCAGACAGTTGTAGGTGGACTAGTCACCCATCTGGGATCTTCTCCATTGCATCTGCTTGGAACTTTATCTGATCAAAAGGTCGGCTGATTCCCTGGCATCATTTCATCTGGGATAAGGCAATCCTCCCTCGTCTTCCTCCTATGGTTGATGACCCGAAAGAGACTACCAACCCAAATATTACTACTGTCTTATCGCAGAATATCGGATACCAACTGTATTTTTTGTAACACCCAACTGGATTCAGTTGATCATTTATTTTTTGAGTGCCAACTTTCGGCACAAATGATTTCTTTTTGGGCGGCCAAGTGTAACCTGGCCTGGCACAATAGCACATGGCCTGAAAATCTCACGTGGGCAGTAAAGAAAATTTCTAGGAAGGACTTTCATAGTAGCCTAGCCCGGTCGGGCTTTGGAGCCCTATGCCATATCATATAGATGGAGAGAAACAATGCTATTTTTCAAAACCATCACTTATTCTTGCCAGCCATGAAGAAACGTCTCAAGAAGTTTGTTAAAGATAGAGCTATGACTTTCAGGCATGTCCCGAACATTCTTAGGAATAGGCGAATGCAAGGCAGATGGAATATCGACGTTTCCATTTTTTATTAGGAAGTCCGGTGTTATCCGCCTCTTGTTTAGATTTTACTCCGCTGTCTTTGCTATAGTAACCACATCACCCTTGCGCTAATATCGACTCCTTTGTCTTCATGAGTGCGAGTACCCAGTGGTGTTAGGTCACTTCTGTTGTAATTTCGGCAAAAGTTAATACTATTTTCTTACCTTTACCACACAAAAAAAAAAAAAAAAACTCCCAGCCTTATTTCATTTCTTGTATACTCAATGATCTTATCTCGCCTACTGAAACAGTAATGTTGCTGGGTTATGCTGAATAATAATTTAAATAAATTGTTCTTTTTTACTATTAATTTCCTGTTTTTATAAGCAAAAACCCTAATTTTCTGTTGAGAAACTTTTTCCTAGAGTTCATATGGATCTGCATTGACCGGAGGGAACACATATCAGGACTCAAGTCAACACCCTTGAAGATCAACAATGTGTGGACAAGATGCAAGTGTGGACAGAGAAACCCTAGAGCAAGTTTCATGCACCTGGCGAAATGGAAAAGGTTGAATTAGCTCCACTACCCACCAATTCAGAATTAGCTAGGAACCAATGATGACCCAGTACTGGTCCAGAACACCTCATCGCTGATGCCCTCTCCTACGTCCAGTGTGATGGCGACGGCCTGACGGGGACACGTTGCTCTGTGATTTATTGGTTGAAGTTGAACATAACGTTTTAGCTGATCCTACTATTCAGCACCCACATCGGATAAGGACTGCGAAACCCCAAGGTCCCGTTTAGGATTTGATCAACTTGATTTTGCTTCATTAAGCTCCGGTTTGGGTTCTGTTTTGTTCACTAATCGGCTAACCCATCCCAGTAATAGGCCACAGTTTCAAGGCCAGGTTGTGGAATTTGTTTCTCCCAACATGTGACTGAGTAGACAAATTCCTTTGTAAGATCTGTACTTTTTCAAGGTCTTTTTCAGTAATAAGAATTGCCATAATGGATCATCTGTACGTATGAAGTTACGACCGTGCCAAGCTGAACATGTGGATAGCAAGTTTGTACTATGCTATGTGGTAAAAGTTAAGGAGCAAGTGTTGTGAAATGAAAATGAATGTACATTTCACTTCCAAAATTAGTATTTGATGAACTTTCACCCGCTGTTTTTGAAGTTTACCTTGTTAAGCAGTTGACTCTAGTTTTTTAAGCCAATAGATAAATGAACTTAGGACAATTTCCTTTCTCTCTTGTACATACTGATCTTATATGATGGAAATAACGTTTACATTCTCAATCTTCAAAATCCACATGATGAAGCTCTCAGAAGGCCATTTGCTATACAATAATGACTGCTTCGATCCTCATTTACATAAAACTTAAATAGCTAGCTTCACAAACTTGCAGAGATCCATACTTTCTCCACTTTATTAGGGCATGAACTACCATTCCATACGTTCAAACTAATGCTAGAATTATAAACATAACGAAAACCGATCCTCAGCATCTCGTTAGCATGAATAAATGGTCATCAAATTTCCCACAGATTAATGACATAATCTTCTGAGGAAGCAGCAGAATATGCTGTCTCCAATGGCCACCCAGGATAGGATATAGTAGTCGTTGAGTCGATGAACAGAGCATTTAAATCTTGTTCCATGTATCCATCTTCCACAGAAAAGTGTTGTGCCCACAAGTAGCTTGGGACTTCATCATCCACAGAGGATGAACACACAATGTTCTCAAAGGAGTTATCCTTGTCCCCATGGACGCCATTGGCTTGATCAGAGCTTATTGCGGTGAATTTATCTGGGCTTGATGTTGGATTCCCGTCAAAATCTCCGAGATTTGACGATTGTACTGGAGTTAAAGCGGGAGTTGACCTAATTTCTTCCTCTCGAGATGAACTCTCATGATTGGCATCAACACTGTTACACAACCTCGCCGCTTCGGAATTTCTAGGCTTTTGCTTTGGTTTTCCCTTGAACTGTTTCTTCAAGCGGGTGTTCCAGTAATTCTTCACTTCATTATCTGTCCTTCCGACGAGTTTTGATGCGATTGCAGACCATCTGTAACAGAAGAGACAAGTTAAGAGATGGAATTCATTGAAAATCGAGATGCTGTATGTATTTAATTTACTGCATTTGTTATCGTGAATCTGCTTACTTGTTTCCCAGAACTTCATGAAGCTTGATGATGGTTTCCACCTCTTCTTTGGTGAAATTTCCATGCCTAAGGTTGGGCCTCAGATAGTTCATCCACCTAAGTCGGCAACTTTTCCCACTTCTCCTCAGTCCTGAATCAGTTGCACATACACAAGTTTAGTACAAAAACTTGATTAACTCAGCTTCACAGAACCATTTCCATCTCAAAAGGGAAATTAGAATCATAGAGACATAAAGATGGTGAGTGAATAAATATGTATAACATGTCTGAGTGGAGTTACCTGCTGGTTCAGCCATTCGGCTCCAATTCCAAATGCCATGCCTCTTAATATAAGCAGTGAGCTTTTCATCTTCCCCTGCACTCCAAGCACCCTTTTTCAACCTCGTTTTCTCATCCAAAGCAACCCCAAGTTTGGCCATCTGATGACTCTCTCTGTCTACTCGTGACTTCTTGATTATACCCACATCCGAAAACTCAATCCCCAGGACTCCAATTTATAGCGGCCAAGATCAAGCACGTGTTTCCTTATTTCAGTAAAAGCTCCCCAGGTTAACTTGAACCCTTGAAAAGGAGTATAATAGCAAGAGAGGGTCCTGTTCAGCGTCGGTGAAAAAGGGGGATTTTGTTGTCTTACTTCATGAATAGCCATGCTTTCGAAAAGGACAACAGAAACTTCTCCGCAAGACCCCCTTTTCATGTTTACAGACCCGTAATTTTACAGCAAGGGTATTTTGGACTGCCCATTTACCAATTACTCTAGCGGCATGGACATCTCATACTGGGCTATTAATTAGGGGTGAGCAAAAACAGGGTGGGTAGGTTCCAAACTTGGACCCTGTACCCGACCCTGTTTTAACCGGTTCCCAATTTTTGGACCCTGTACCCTACCCTGTTTGCATTGGACCCTGTACCCGACCCACCCTGTTTTTCCGGTCCGGTTCCAGGGTTAACCCTGTTTTATATTGGACCCTGTTTTGCAACCGCTTATCTTATATGACTTTTCATTTGTCTAAGCAAAAATCATAACATTACATATACATTAGTAACGAATATGGATCTAATATTAGTCTTATTCACACAATACTACATGAAACTTTTCATTTGTCTAAAATGGTTAACAAATCTTTGGTGCAAATACTTCTCCAAAAATAAAATCAACATAACTCATCCTCCAAAAGTGAAATTAGGCGAGCCAATCAATGTGGTACAAAATCTCTAACAAAAATCTAAAATTCATATATAAAGAAAAATCAATAAAAAATCATATTCTAAAGACATATGCAAAAATTATGATTTAATAAAGTATATTTACTTACAAAATTAGAAACTAAATGAAGTTTATTTTTTTAATAATCGGGTCCAAGGTTCAGGGTAGGTTCCAAACCTGGACCCTGTACCCGACCCTGTTATAACCGGTTCCACTTTTTTGGACCCTGTACCCGACCCTGTTTGTATTGGACCCTGTTCCCGATCCTGTTTTTAGGATGGGCCAAACAGGGAACCGGGTTTACCCGGTCCGGTTGCACACCCCTACTATTAATTGTAGGAGCTCTACCAAGCAAATGTCTTCTGTCAGGTATTATTTTTAATGCAGTAGATGTATCTTTTAGGGCGTGATGAATACAGTAGAGACCACACCAAGATTTGTATACTACAAATGGAGTTGTCAGATGACAACTGGTCCCTCTTTATGTTATGACCTTTGACATTGCTGAAAGATTTTTTAAGGAAGCACCCCCATTTAAGGGCCCACAGAAAACAAGGACATGCTTATCAAATGCCAAGCCCAGTATGATTGGATCTGTTTCGTAAAAAATTATCTGATAGAAAACCTAGGGAAGAGATATAACGTTCTCATTATTAGAGAGAGAGAGAGATGAATAATTTTGCTTCCTTCGATAAAGGCACGTTGGTTTAAACTCGCAAAAGAAGGGAAAACAGTTTTTTCAATGGATTAGCAAGAATCTAGGTAGTAGATCTACAGACCATGTTTTAGCAATAAATGGGCCTGTAATCCGTCATCTGTGAAGCATTGGCTATCTTTGGAACCAGAGTAATTGTTGTAGAATCCAGCATGATCTTCATCTCATCAGAATATGAGAATCCACCAGTTGTTTGCTAAGTAATTTTCCTATTCTATGCTTCACCGTTCCATCTAGTCATTACGAGTAATACATTTGGACATACATTTATCAAGCACATGCTGTTTTCGTGATGAATTTTGCTTATCTTCATTTAAACAAAGCAAAAGAGAAAATCCCTACCGCACTCTATATTTCTATTCAATGAAGCCAACTTGCTGCAAAATTGTTGAAGATATGAGTAGTAAAGACATGACTAATCTTGCATCTTACTTCCCCTTATTTTAGTTAAACGAGAAATAAGCTCGCTTAAGGTCAATTACACCTTAATTAATCGGCTCTTGTTTGTCCGAAAGAACAGCACCTGTCCTCCACTTAGTGCTGTCTGAGAACGTCAAACATAAAACTTCCTCTACAACATCAAGCCCTATGTCTAACCATTCGAGCTCTCGCGATTAACAAATTTGGTAATGCAAGGTCGTCGCATCTATCGAAAATTCCATTAATGTCAACCCCTTCCCATTGGGGGATAGTAGAAGAGGGCACCAGCAGACTAACATACGTGGTGGGTGTACCTGATCTTCTCCGAAGTCTAGAGTTGACCAAATGGGGGAAGGTGTGGAGGGAAGCATTTATGGAATGGGGTTCACGCTTCTAACCTTGAACTCGGGGAATTGACGGACCAACCCGCCCTGTCCCCCCTCGTAATATGCCGAAGCTCGACCGGGGTCGAGTAGGGAACCCGGCAAGAATTTTCTTTAGTCTATTCCCATTTTGAATTTCTCAGTTGGTCAACTACAGAACTACCCTTTTCTCCACAAATCAGCAGTCGCGAAATAGTACGCAAAAATTCCATGGAGGGTAGACATCTTTGGCCTGATTCTGAGATATTTGTGTTTTTCTTTTGGCTAGGACCCGGTTATATGTATCTTACGCATCTTAAACTAATTTTGGAGTGCCTTGCTGAGCCCATCCTCTCTGGTTCGTTCAAAAATGATGCCATTTTGGTCAAAAGCAACATGAGTCCTAATGTCATGTGCACGAGTTTGATGTCTAATCGTCCGACATTTGGGTTAATACTTTTTTTCCTTTATTGCTACACCGATTCAATGTTGCATATCGTAGACTAATTTCCGTGCAACAGATTAAGTACACCCTATCCGGCTCTCAAAAGCACGGAATTTTTACGTTAAATCAAGAGAATCACATGATTCACTATTTCTTGATGTAAAGACTTAGCATCTCATTGAGTCAGGCACTTGCCAAGACAAAGGCTACTAAGCCTCCACATGGCAATATAAAGAGGGATTAGTACACTGGAAGTCCCAAGCTTTCAAATTATCAGGTTCTACACCTGTTTACCATCATTTTGCAATTCCCTCTAGTGATTACTTATGTTCACAACCATTTGGTGACAAGAATCCATATTTGACCTTCGCTGTCATTAAGGAGTGGAAGAAATCTCTCTTATTGTTTTTCTTACGACGTGGAAGAAATCTTTAATACACACCCAGCAATTAAAGAATAAGTTGTTTCGTCTGATTTCAAACTTGATGTACTATTAAGCATGTGTCTTCTCCACTCATTTCCAAGAAACTCTCAGCGCGTTGGCTATACACAACACATGGATATAATATAAATTATTGGGAAAAATTGTCCAAATAATCTTAAACCTATTCTACGAAAGTAAATTCAATTATAGATATTTTAATTATGTCAATTTAATCTTAAATATTTTGATAATTTTTCAGTTTAATTATAAACCTTTTAATTATGTCAATGAGTACTAAACATTTTGGGGATTTATCAATTTAGTCCTAAAATTTTTTACAATTTGCCAAATCATTCCATCCAAATATCTAAATAAAATTGAAAGGTTCACGACAAAATTAGCAAATCGTCAAAAGACTTATGGACTAGATTGATACGATTGAAAAAATTATAACTCAAAAGGCCGTCGTACAATATATTTATGACTTTTTAATGATTATCCTTAAATTATTGTCTAATGAGCACCACGATGACCTAAGGCCGCTTAAATCACTTTACTTGCCACCGTCAACCATTTATATTGCAGAGGAAGGAACTTATCTTTCTCTTTTTCTCTTCTTGTTCTTTTTTCAACATGAGAAAAGCTAGGGCTTTATCTTTTGCTCATCGCAAGATACGCACGTTCACGACTAAGATAACGTGCTACATAAATGTATTTACAGACCGACATATCATTTAGAGCTGGATTTTGTTATCGTGCATCCATCGTAGAAACATCGATTATATGTCCTTTCAGATTAAGAAAAGGAAAAAAAAAACAAAGACAATTTGCAGACTCCCTACACTCTTTTCGGCAAAGTATGCACTTTAAAGTTCACGATGTTATTGTAGAGATGACAAATACAATATAAATATGGGATACATCTTAGAAATCTCATTAATGACTTTGAGGTGCTCTTTAAATATAAAGGTTTCTGAAATAAGGTGTTTGGGGGGAGCATGGAACCCTTACTTTATTCTCTCTTTCTCTCTCTCTCTCTCTCTCTCTCTCTCTCTCTCTCTCAAACACCATCTCTAACATAAATTTCCTCTAGAAATTTTTTTGATAAATCTATCCATTCAAACCGATTCTTTCTATCTGAAAGCATCTCTCTCGTACACAATGTCCAAATGATCAAGATTAATATATGTGCAGGCAATGACTAAAAAATGTGGCAAGATGTAATTTATTAATGGTACTTTTGCATACAGATATGTGAACATATATTTATTACCATTTTCAAGATCATCTTAACGATCCCTTCGTTTTCATCAGACCAAACAACATGTAACAAGGAAGGTCAGACAAAAAAAAAATGTAACTTCCAGAGATTCATAAGTCAACCCTTTTAAAGGACATTCTGGTCATTATGTTAAGACTCCATAGAACGATAAATTTGTCATTAGCCAATGCGCGAATTGCGCCACAGGATAAGCATGATCGTGCTTTTTTTTTTCCTTTTAATATTACACACTGCCTTATGTGGCACAACTCTCAATTCTCAATATGTGCCTTCTAGCGCCAGATAGGAAGTATTACAGTAATACATATAAACTATTTGGTGACTTTATATTCATTGAAATTCAGCAAAATGTTGGAAGCTTTGCCTTATATGGAGCCATGCTCTCATAAGATGGATCTGATGAAGATGGATGAGTATCATTGGAAGCTGTCAAGCGAAGTTACTCCTAGATTCTCTATGACTTTGTTATTTTGATTTCATGATATAAACTGCTATGACAATATATAAAAACATACAAGATATATATTACATGTAATGTCCATTTTAGCATTTTGAGGTAGATGTTTTACAAGCCCAACCGTGTTTTGCGATTGAAAAAAATCATCTTACTATTGCGGAATATAAAATGATTCCCATTATAAAAAAGGGATTCTTGTTATATTTTCCATAAATTTATGGTTATTCATTTTCTAATTCATTTTAGGCAGACTAAGAATGGAATCATTATCTATATATTCCACCCAAGATCCCTTATATTTATTCCAATAAGTAGATAATTCTTGTCATCGATTTTTTCTCTTGTTTTTTTTCCTTTGCCTTGCCCAGACTCGTAAATCCAAATTAAGCATCCTCCCATTAGAATACGCCCCTCGTCCACATCGAGATGTCTACATTGTTCACATGCTACCGACATCTTCACGTTTAAAAAAATTAATCTACCCCATCGAGCTAGCTACTTACATCCCTTAAAAGCATTTATTGAAGAAAAAAAAAGTTCCCTCATCTCTTTCATTAATTGAATGTGAAGCTTGAGGCATGAGCTGCCTTTGTCCTGTCCAAAAAATTTCCAACGCTCGGTCCGGCAAGTTTTAATATTTGCAATGGTTTTTTTTCACAAGCATTTATTCAGCAGGTACACAGGACGTGGGTGACGTCACCTTGCTGTCGTCACATCTGCTGTCGTACCAATTCGGCGGTGGAAAACTCGCTGGAGATTCGCATGTTTATGGTAAATTTTGTATTCTCACACGTGGCCAAGTAGACCTGCCATTCCCATTTTCGGACTGTCTCCATTAGGCTATAAATAGAAAATGACAAGGTTCTGTATTCTATGTGAAGAATCAATTTGCCATTGATTATAGACATAAATTAGCATCAAGTGCTTTGGGGAGAACTTATTATAAGGGAGGATTTTATCATTGGTTAATAAATTATTATGTAGTACCTGGACTTAAGAATACATCCACCGGTGTAGCTTGTTGACTATTGGTTAATGAAAGTCCCATCCCTTGGCCATTTGTCTAGGGTCTAGGATCTAAATTTTATAATTGAAATATATATATAATTGATTGTGTCCTCGCTTGCTGGGGGGCATTCCCACGGAAGCTAGCTACCTTTGTATTTGATAGAGAGATGCTCTTAAATAGGAAAAAAAACGGTATCAATAGATCAGTTTCTTAATACTTCCAGAATAGAAAAAGAGATAATATTTGAACTGTTGGGAGAGACGGAAGTAAGGTAAGGGTAGTAATTTTACACGCGCATGGTCTCTCCAATTCCCCTATTTGAGAAAGTAATTAATCAATCGTTTAAGATAAATCCCCTATTCATATGGATTTCGTCATCTCTACAATAAAATCGTGGGCTCTAAAGGCGGATAATTTGTTGAAAACAAGAAAGTACACTAAAACTCTCGCAAAATTTCTAGAGGACTTCTTCTCAACTGTCCAAAAGGTTTTTTTTTTTATGTTCGTAGTGAAAAAAAAAAAACCCGATGAAAGAAATGTTCATAGTGAAAAGGTAGGAGCCTACAAGTTCCTTCTCCAAATGACACTTTAGTTCATACATGCATTTGTCAAGCACATAAAATTATTGTCATTAACGTATGTACCTTGCGATAAGCAAAAGAGAAACGCTAGTTGACTCATATTGAATAAAGATCAAGAAAAAGATAATGAAAATGAAAATGGAGAAGTGCCTTGCCGTGCAACACGAATGGCTTATCATAAAATAACTGATGTAAACGGTCTTAGGTCATGCTCATCAGAGAATAATTTATGTTCTTCCTTCTTCATTTATATAAGACAACTTGCTGGGAGGTTCTTGAAATGAGTGAAGAAACACACCTATGATTGCACACCAAGTTTGAAAATTTGACATAGTAACTTGTTCGTTACTTATTAGTTTATATTGAAAATTTCTTCCACTTACTAAACGGGATAAAAATTACAGAGAGATTTCTTCCACTCATAGGGACACTCAATTGAAGGATGTTTTGACCAAATGGGTGTGAAAATATGTCAAGTAATCGTTAGGATGGGACAAAAAAGATGACAGGAAGTAGGTGCATAACTTGATGCGGCAAACTTTTAAATTACTAAGAACTTGCCAAAACAGGGGGTTCATTAGCTGGCTAGGATGCCCAACAATTCTTTCCACTCCTCAATCAGCTATTGTTTGACCTTTTGGGGTTAAATTTATGAGACTGGACATGACATTTGCTTCGGCTGATCTGCATCAAGAGAAGTATGGAGGATCATGTACAACCATTGATGGAGGATCATGTGCAACCTTTGTGAATAAACCAGGCTCAAAAGTAGAGGATGCTGGTCCGGACAGACTTCGTGAGCTTCGAATATGTTAGAGGTTCAGCATTGTCTGTCCTAGATCACAAAGTTGGATTGGCAGGCAATGTATCACCCGGTGGATGACTATAAACAGGAAGATTCTTGAGCAGCATTTCGCTGTAGTAACGGGAAACATAGGAGCTAATTTAAGTGGAGATAGATGGAAGCGGTAAACTGCAAGGCTTCAGCATGAATCTTGATCTAGTGAGAGATCCCTCTACACAGGAGAACGGAGGGATTAAGGGATTAGTTTGCTTTTATCTGATGCTCTCATGAACTTTGATGTATTGCTTGGTAAAAATACCCATGCTGATAATATTTATAGATGAGGATTACTATGCTATACGAGTAGGAATGTGATACCTACCCTAGCTTCACATCAAGCAAGAGCTAAATATGATCTATTCATATATTCATGATGGTACTCATGTACCAATGAAAATTAGCCATTGCCGTCACGGCATTAGAATCGCTAGTTTGTTTTAGTATCTATAGTCAAGGAATTCCAATTCTCGTTGGAGAGAAGGCATCCCATGTTGGATTGGACATAGATAATAATTAATGAGCATGCCAAATTAGAGGACAAAAGAGTACATAGCTAGCTCCCATGTGAATGCCTTAACAAGCCAAGACACTGATTAAATACATAATTGAATTGTAAAAGGATTCCTTTAGAGATTGACAAAAGAACAAGGGATGGGATTTTTCATTAATTAATAGTCAACGTGCTTGGCCAGTGGATTATTTTTTTAACACAAGTTGATGGTGTGAATGCAGATGAACAAGATCCATTTATTTTTGTTAACAAATAAAAATACACAGCCACATATAACATATTATACTTATATGATGTTATAATATCCGTGACATTGTATGTAAACAATTTTTTTTCTCCACTACCTAATGCAGAAAATCTTTAACTTATGTTAGTATGCTAAAATAAAATATATTTCTTAAATACATATAAGTTACAATTACATGAGAAAACAATAAAGAGAGAGGAGAAGGATCGGACAAGTATAGTAGTCTATATATGTTTTGGTACTGTTATGCAGAAAACCCCCTTAACATTTCTTCCAATGAGGAGAGTCCGATTTTAAAAATCTACTATTCCGCTATCCAAGTTAGAGACAAAATTTAAAGAATGCTCTCTTTATAATATATTCATTTATTATCAAAACCTATCTCGCATAAGATGTAAATCCAAACTAGTCAGATACTTGATATAAATATACTACAAGAAAAGGATGATTATTGGCATGCTTGTGACGGTGGCAAGGTGATGTAACCCATGTGTCCACTATATCATGGATAAATACTTGTAAGGGGAAAAACCCTAGAAAATCAAACTTTACTGAAATGAGCCTTGAAAATTCCCAACAAAGACAAATACAGCCCCTTTGCCTCAACGTTGAAATTCATTAAATGAAAGAGACGAATGAATTTCTTTCTTCATAACGTGAAAATATTTGAAAGGGGTGTAGTTAGCTTTAACGGGATGAATTGATATAAATATTATTAAATGTGAAGACGTCGACATCACGTTAAATGTAGAGAAAACTCCATAAATAAGTGGGGCTTATTTGGATAGGAGTGGAGGAGGACACTCAATTTGGATTTACAAGTTTGGTCAAAGCAAAAGGGGGGAAAAAGAGAAGTTACTTCACGAACATTAGCCACCTGTAGGAAATATAATTTTGAAAAATGAAATGGAAAAAAGGTAGCTATAGCTCTTTATAACCTGAAACCAAAATAATAAAGTCATGGTTGGAATTCAGCAGCAACGTCAATTGATTTGGTGAAAGACAGCTTCCAGTGATATTGACCCATCTTACGAGAACATGGCTACACATATAAGGAAGCTTCCAGTAACTTATTGAATTGCAATTCATAATCCAGCACCAGAAAGTAGAAATTGCGAGGGTTAGTGGGTACTTCAAAAATTATTGATTAAACTTCTATTGAGGTGTGACTTACGCATTAACTCGAGGTAAATCTATAATATTATAATGGGTCTCACCTAACAACTGAGATATCATTAATAAACACTGACAAATATGTGCCTAAAGATCTTTGCTTTTTTTTTTGTCTGATTATCCTCTTAATACATTGTTTCGTATGATCGAAATGGTGGGATCGAAAAGTAATATTGAGTGGCCATAGTATATCTTCGTACATCATCCATATGGAAAAGTTCCATTAAAGAAGAGTGTATTGTCACGATTTTTTAGAGTCATTACCTACACGAATGTTGTTCTGGGTCATTCGGACCATTAGCATATCAACATTACTATTGTTGTTGTTATTGGTAATTTTATTATTGTCGACATCGACGTCATTATTATCATTATCACTTTGGTGAGAAGATCGAATGTGCACAGACGTCACATTTCTTCTCCGGAGGCCGCCGCTCCTCTTTAATTGCCGAGTAGAGAAAGAAGAAAAACATGAAAAAGTGGGTAAAGACTTTCCTAAGTTGGTCTACCGTTCCTTTATATGAACATTCATAGGACAAACAAAATTGGACATGGACAAAATCAACTGAGACTTGGTCAGATGCTAAATATTTGGTCTAATTACCTGCTTAGGTGGCAATGCAGTTGAAGATTATCTTCACGAAATCAGCCTTCAGCATGAGATTTTTTCTGCGACCGAGCATCAGATCATAGATTTCATTTATCCCGAAAGTGATTGCGTCATGATTATTACGTGTGTTGCGTTACTCCTTGCAGGGATTAAGATTAGCTAGTCGCTTCTTTCCGAGCTCTTTTTGTTTAGCGGATAAAAGTTAATTGAAAGAGCGATATCAATCAAATTCCACCCAGCGGCTCAAAGTTGGAGTCAATTTTCTATTAAAATCGAGATTGTATGCGTCTCTTATTGTGAACACTTTTTTTTGTCGGTCTGGCAATGTTTGACGGTGAATATTAATGCCTGCTAAAATCAAGGGGTCCTCCATTTAATAAGCCTTCAGACAAAGGGCTGTGGAGAGTCCTTTGGAAAAAAAAAACTGAGTAAAATCCAAAAACTATTAAATTATTATACATTGATCAATTTAATATTAAATCTTATAACTGTACT
Organism: Melaleuca alternifolia; assembly: GCA_019926035.1. Classification (NCBI taxonomy): domain Eukaryota; kingdom Viridiplantae; phylum Streptophyta; class Magnoliopsida; order Myrtales; family Myrtaceae; genus Melaleuca; species Melaleuca alternifolia. Next base: position 3,230,118 of record JAGKPW010002158.1, read on the forward strand.
GATTTAGATCTAAGTCTTTCGAGGATCTATTAATTTCTTTTTTCTAGTCAATTTCGATTGGAAATCGCTGACATGACCATAAACCATTTAACACGACACGGCTAGCATTGATATGAACAAGTTTTAAATTTATTTTAATTTATATGATTTTACAAAAAAAAAATATTTCGTTCTTTTTTTCCCTTCTTCCTCCACCTCCTTGACCCTTCTTGACCCTTGCCTATGACTGGTCTTCGGGCATCACTAATGCTTAAAAAAATGAAAAGAAATACAAATACAAATAAACCATAAGATTCTTGAAAAAAAGGCACTATCTTATCCATGTCAATACCGACAGTTCTATGTAGTAAGGCGGCTTTCATATCAGTGATTTCTAGTTAAATTTAACTAAAATGACTAAATGATTAAATTGTTAAAAGATTTAGAACTAAATTTTTAAAAAATTAAAAAATTTATAACTAAACTGGCACAATTATGAGAATTGTGACCGAATTGATTATCGTATAATGAATTTGAGTTTTTTCGGACAATTTACATCCCAATGTGATATTGCTTGAGAAGACTATCCTATTAAATTGGCGTGATCGTTATTCAATAAAGCATGCTTCTTTCAATTTGAAAAGAACAAGATGAACAACAACAACAAACAATGTTGCAAATTTAATTTTTATAGACGAGAATTATAGATCAACCGAAAGTGAACCTACAAAAATGTTACGATATACGTGTAGGCAAGCTACCTACTCTAGTTTAAATAGAGCAGACCCAAATGTTGTTGTTTTTATTTTTTTTGTGTGGGTATTCACAAAATATCACGTGATGATGCTCATGTATCGATAAAGCTAGTCCGTTGCCATCTCGGTATTAGAATCGCTATTTTGGTTTCTTATCCATAGTCAAGGAATTCTATATTTCCATCTAGAGAATACAATCCCATACATATAATGAACAGGCATGCTAAAATAGATGACAAACGAGGAGACAGCTAGCTTCCCTCTGAATGCCCCCGACAAGCGAGGACACCAATTAGCTATACATAGTTAATGGTCGACAAGATCGGCCGGTGGATTTTTTTTTTTCTACGTCAATTTAATGGTGTGAAAGCATAAGGACAAGTTCAATAATTCTTAGTACAAGAAATTCAAAAATTCCCATAATAATTATAACTGTAAAATATCATAAGTAATATACTATCTCTGACATGTATATAACCGTCAAAGCCTTTGTCTACTGATTGGTATGATAAATCTTTAAATCATGCTATCATGCTAAAATAAAAGATATACATATTGGTAGTGATATTAGGAAGAGAAAGAAGAAGGATGAAATCACCAAAACATTATCTTGTAAACTTAGAGGCAACGACTTAAAAGATGGCTCTGTCGTGGAGTATATAACGAAAGTAATTCGAAAATTTGATATGGATAAGGGTTAATACCACAAAAAACCCTAAACTTTGTCCATTGTGACACATTTACCCTAAACTTTTTTTTGTGACACGAAAAACTCCAAACTTAACCTCCTATGACACATTTACCCTAAATTTTTTTTGTGACATCGAAAACCCTAAACTTTATATTTTGTGACACATTTACCCCAAAATATATCATTTTTATTTTAAAAAAATTAGTTGGCCGGCGAGCTCTGACAGTTGGCAGAGCTCGCTGGCGGCAAAGCCCTCGCCAGTGGCCGGCCAGAGCTCGCTGCCCTCTAGCCGACAAGGGCGAGGCTGCCCTGCCCAGATCTGGGTGAGGCTGGCCTCGCCCAAGCCTCGCCGACTGCAGTCGAGGCCGGTTCCTTAGTACTCCATGGGAAGTACGAGCTCGGTTGGCTACTGGGGCATGGGACCTTCGTGAAGATGTACCACTCCCGCAACCTCCAGACGGGGAAAAGCATGGTGATGAAGGTGGTCGGCAAGGAGAAGGTGATGAAGGTGGGGATGATGGAGCAGATAAAGCGCGAGATCGTCGTCATGAAGATGGTGAAGCACTCGCACATCGTCGAGCTGCACGAGGTCATGGCCAGCAAGTCGAAGATCTACTTCGCGATGAAGCTCGTCCGAGGCGGCGAGCTGTTCAACAAAGTCTCCAAGGGCTGCCTCTGGGAGGACGCCGCGTGGATGTACTTCCAGCAACTGATCTCCGCGATCGATTTCTACCACAGACGCAGCGTCTTCTACCACGACTTGAAGCTGGAGAATTTGCCGCTAGACGTCGGCAGTGGAGGGAGGCAGCCTCGCCCTCGCCGGCCAGAGGGCGGTAAGCCCTGGCCGACCTCTAGCGAGCTCTGTCGGCCGTCGGAGCTTGCCGGCCAATTTTTGAAAAAAAAAGAAATTAGAAAAAGAAGAAAAAAAAGATATAGTTTGGAGTAAATGTGTCGCAAGAGCTAAAGTTTAGGGTTTTCCGTGTCACAAAAAAAAGTTTCGGGTAAATGTGTCACAGAAGGTAAAGTTTGGAGTTTTTCGTGGTATTAACCCTATGTATAAAAGGCAAGAACATATGATTATAAGGGCGCGTTTGGTAACCATTTTCATTCTCAGTTTATCGTCCCCAGACAAGTTTGGGATGAGAAACCTGTTTGGCAAATTGTCATTTTCATTTTGTTCCCGGAATGAAAAAATGGCTGGGGATGGGTTTGAGACGAGAAATGATAATCAAAAAATTTTTGGTTCTCAATTTATGGGACAAGAATGTACAGTACTAATTAATAAGCAATTTTTTTTTATATTTCATTTTTATCTCTTGCCACCGCCGTCGTTCACCGTTCGTCGTTTGCCACATGTCATCGGTCGCCGTCGCCGCCCGCTGTCGGTCGTTGCCGCCGACCACCAGTCATCGGCCTCAATCGCCGGTCATCGCCATCAGCCGCCGATCGCTAATCGTCGCCGCTGCCACCGGTCACCGGCCACCATCGCCGCTCGTCACTTGTCATCACCATCAACCGCCAGCCGCCACCACCGCCTATTGCCGGCCACCGTCGCCACCCGTCGTCGGTCATCGCCATCAGCGGCCGATCGTCGGTCATCAACCACCGTCGCCGCTTGCCACCGGTCGTCGCCGTCAGTCATCGGCCCCAGCCGCCGATCGCTGGTCACCATCGCTACCCAACGCCGATCGTTGCCATCGGCCCCCGCCGCCGGTTGTCGATCGTCATCGTAGGTCGCCGGCCACCGCGTTTCTTTTATTTTCTAGTATTGGGACAAGAAATTTTGTGCAATTACCAAACGAATTTCTACATAAATTTTGTTCAATTACCAAAAACGTTTCTCTTCCCAAAAACTCATCCGAGAACCATTTCTCAAAAAAATTCATTCTAAAAAAAACTATTTTCGGGACGAGAATAGTCACCAAAAGTGCCCTAAATGTGAAGATGGATAAATTGTATATTTGGATGCTAGAATATTTAATTATCTATCTACCATGGATTAATTGTGAAATTTAATTTCATACTTTAGCATAAGGTCAAAGCTAGAATGTGAATGAAGCACTCCAAAAAACATGCATTTCTTTCTTAAATCAGACAAGTGATTTCTATTATCAGTATTAAGAAATGGAGTTTACAAGATAAACGATTAGAAATTTGATTTCATAATTCACATGATTGATAAACTAACTCAGCCTCGTCTAGGGACATGCAAGGTTTGGGTCTTTTTTTTAACCTAAATCTAAAGATTTTTGTCTTGATTGCAAAATGCAATAAGTTCCATCTTTTTGTTAAAGAAAATGACTTCTCACACAACAAATTTATAGAAATTAAAAAAAATTGTAATTATTCAAGGCAAATTTTTTTGGGGGGTTATCTCATGACGAAATCCTTCCTAATTAATTAAGCTTGATATCATTTTAAATTGTTGGGCAATGGCTATCATGGCATTACCTGGCCGCGTAATAAAAAATGTTTCCTCGAACCTCAGAAACATGCGAATCTACCGCGACTCTTCCCCATGTTGTTGCGACCTGCTCGATGATGACGACAGTGGATGTAACGATGGCAAGGTGACGTTACCCATGTGTCCACCATAGGATGGATAAGGACTTGGAAAAAAAAACCCTAGAAAATTAAAACTTGCTGGAATGAGTCTTGAAAATTTGGAAGGAGGGCAAACACAGACCGCTTAGCTCAAGCTTCGGAATAATTAAATGAAGCGACAAATGACTTTCTTTTCTATGAGAAAATTTCAAGGGATGCGACCATCTTAAAGCGATGAATTAAAATAGATTTTATTTAACGTGAAGACGCCGTCAGTGCGTTGAATATAGAGAAAACTCGACGAATGAAATGACCTTACTTTTAATAGGAGTGAAGTATAATTAATTTATATTTGCAAGTTTTGGTCAAATCAAAGGGGTAAAAAAAGGGGGAAATAGTTCGCAAAAACTAGCCACTTGTTGGATTTATTATGATTTTATGTTCCTTCTTTTCTTGGGTGGAATATGTAGATAATGATTCCATTCTTAGTATGCCAAAAATGACCTACCATAAGTTTAAGCCAATTTTTTTATTAAGAAATATCCCTTTCCTGAAGAATGGGCATCGCTTTGTATTCTGCAGTAGTAAGGTGGTAATTGGTAATAAATATGATATCTTCTACATTTTTATTCCATAACTTGATATCAAACTAACGAAGTCGTAGGTTGGATTCAGGATAAACTTGGATTGATGTGGTGAAAGACAGCCTCCAATGCCACTGATCGATCTTTATAAGACCCATCTTCTGAGAAGATGGCTGCGTCTAAGGAACCTTCCTGTATTGAGTTGCAATTCATAGAAAGTGACCCACAGTTTTATGTGTATTGCTGTATTACTTCGTATCCAGCGCCAGAAAAAGCAGAAACTGAGAATCGTGCTATAAAACATGAGGAGCTTAAAAGGATTAAAAATAAAAATAAAAAGTCATCGATTAAGCGTCTTCTGAGGCGCAATTCACGCATCAGCTCGTGACGAATTCATATTATTATAACGAGTCTGACACGATGACTTGAATATTATTAGTGAGCACTAACAGATGACTGTTTAGAGATCTATAACCTTTTGTCTGACTATCATTATATTATTATAATGAGTCTGACACGATGACTTGAATATTATTAGTGAGCACTAACAGATGACTGTTTAGAGATCTATAACCTTTTGTCTGACTATCATTATATTATTATAATGAGTCTGACACGATGACTTGAATATTATTAGTGAACACTAACAGACGACTGTTTAGAGATCTACAACTTTTTGTCTGACTATCCTTGTAACATGTGGATTGGTCCAATGGAAATAACGAGATTGATTAAATGATCTCCCACCTATTTATGTGCAAAAGATTCATCAAGAAAGAATATCTCGTCGCACTTTTTTCAGAGTCATTGTCCACGCAAATATTGATCTTGATCATCTGGACCGCGACAGTACACTTAGAGCAATTGAATTCTCATTAATTATCCATGCATCTAGACATTATTTATTAACATTAATATCATCATCATGATTAATTATTATGAGAAGATTGAATGTGCACACACATCACATTTGTTCTCCAAAGGCCACGCCTGTTGCTGTTTAATTACCATGTAGAGAAAGAAAAGTGAAATGAGAAAGAACAAACAAAAAGGCAACGACCTTGGTTATAAATCGATGCACATGACAAGTCCCATCAAAGTCCTCGTTCCAATGAGTCTAGAATGGACAAATTTATTCATGAATCGAACAACACATGCACGTACTCGTGGGTGCACAGGTGTGGACGAAGTAGGGGTGCAGAAAATCCGCGAATGACAAACGTGGGTGCGCCAACCATGCCGGAAAAAGCATTTAATAAACCACGATTATGTTTATTTTCGCAAAAAGTAATTATTTAATTTTTTTAAAATTATTTGATTTTATTGTTTAAATAATTGAATAAAAAATTATTTTCATTATTGATAAGAATTTATACTTAAATGTTCAAATTCATTTTTTAAAATGTAAAATATTATTTTATTAAAAAATAAATTTTCTAAATCATTTATTTTTTTTAGAATATGGAGCCTAAAAATGATTGGAAAATGAAAATAAAAATATATGTGTAGAGTGATAATAAACAATTTGTAGATCTTTGTCAACCTCGTGAAAATAAAATTGCGAGCTCTCCGATGCATGTTACATTTAAAAGTGGTGACGTCGAGAATGATGCTGAGATTAACTTCAGAATAGACAAGTAAAAGAAAATTCTTGAGGCTCGGAATTAGGAAAAGGGAAATAATCTGACTTGAGCAGGCATGACATCCGATGAGTTTCATTTTTAAGGTCGATTATCCAGACATTTAAGCTAGCAAATTAAACCAAATAATGGAAAAATGAAGGGTTTCGACCATACTAGTAGTAGGAAAGAGAACGGTCAAATTACGCAGTCATCAGTGGCTATCAAATTGAATGAGCCATAAACTCATTATCATCATAAAAAGATTTAAGATTGAATTGGACAAATTAAAAGATTTCGGACGAAATTGGCACAAGTACAAGAAGTTTAAAAATTTTGTTGGTAATTTCTCCTCTAACTGTGATTAACCCTCATTTAAGAATTCCAACATTATCGATGTCATAAATTGTCAACCAAAAAAGTAGGTAGAGACTTCCTGTGATTAGTTGTCGCAGAGTGAGATGGTCTATTCCATTTGCTCAAGCGGTTTTGTAAGCTGTGGGGCAATGCAGTTCAAGAGTATCTTTACCAAATAAGCCTTCACCACACACACACACACACACAAACATAGGAGATCGAACGCCAAAGGATAGACATAATGAACCCGAAAGTGGTCCCATGACCACCATTAGGTGCACTGAATTAACGAAGTAATCTTACCCTAAAAGCAAGCGTGTGAAATGCCGACAATTTTCTCGAAACGTAGAGATCTCTTCTGTCACTCTTGTTGAGGATTACGATTAGTCGGTTGCTTCTTCCAAAGCGCCATCTTTATTAATGGGAGAAGAGTTAATTAAAAGTGAGATCCAATCAATTAAACTCAGAGGCTCAAAGTCAGGCAAGTTTTCTATAAAATTCAAGATTGTACGTTTCTCCCATTGTGAACATCCATACACGCGCACGCACTGTTTCGTTCATTTGTCCGGCAACGTCTGACGGTCAATATTGGATACCGCTAAAGGTACAATAAGAAAACCTTCAGAAAGAGGATTGTTGCAGAGAGTCCTCTTGAGAAAATAACTCAGTACCATGACCGTTCCGACACCTCTCCAGAAGACCGTCCTTCGCGAATTAAGGGGGTGTTCGCTCTTCTATCCAAGAGCATCATCCTTTGGAGTTGAACAACAACGTTGGATGACGACGACATATGAATGGCGTAAGCTTGGCCTACGTCGTCCATGTGTTGTGGACAAAGTATAGCTTCATTTTCCCAGAAAGCCGGATAAAAAAAGATTACTTTGCTAAATTTAAGGAGTTTTCAAAGCAGACCACCCATTACCCCAGTCTCGAAACTAATCTGCAAATAAGTTGGATTATATGATGTATATAATATACTTATAACGACATAATCAGCTCACCGTAATATAAGATAGATTTTACAGAATGTAAAGACAACATTTGTATGTATTAGAAAACTAGTGATGGCTCGCAGAACACGAGGCACATATTCTAGTGGGAATTGGCTCTGCTCGATTTAGGCTTACAAGTTGGTGAATATTTGAAACAATTTGTTGGAGTAATTACTAATTTGAAATGACTATTTACCTCATCTAGTTTTCTTAGATAAGGCTCTTTCTAGAATTGAGCTTGCATTCATGAAGCCTTAACTTGAGCTTCAATCCGGATATGTATTATGACCATCAAATCCTATCGTAGAAAGCTCAAACACAAATAACATTTTAAAAAATCAAGCTTTGAATAGCCGTCTTGACTTGAGCTCAAGTTGTAACTTGTGTCGACTCAACTATGTTCATTAATAACCTCAATCGCCACGGTTCGGTTTATAACATGATCAGAGTTGGCACATCACGAACTGAAAATACGCGTCTGAATCTTCAGGATGAGATGAGAAGAGAGTTGGATCATCAGCAAATAGAGCACGCTGTCATTTCACTGGTGAAATGGGCCGAATCCAGTGGCCATTTGGGTCTCTACTTTTTGGGCTTTGGCATCAAGAATCCGACCAATTTGAGAAAGCCCATGCGGTACGCGAATAGGAAATGGAATTGGACAGCTCTGTTTTGTTATTCTGAATGCTACGATTCAGTTTTCCACAGTACAATGGCTTTAGTCCAGCCTAGGATCGTTGAGCAATTCAATTACAATCATACAGAGATCAAAGAAATGAGCATCCCGCACCGTGAAGCGTTCGCAAACTACAACCTGCTCTTCTTAGGAACCCCGACATCTCTGGACCTCCTTTCCACGGCTCTGGAAAGTCGCCTCACCTCATCTTTGGGAAGATGGCGGGGTGTGCTCAGCCATGATCCTCCATCTACTACCAATGTTGTTCCATTGATGAACTTCCCTGTCATTACCAGAAAATGCATGATCAAACATCTCGTTTCTCTCGTGGCACTCTATTAAGGACTGGTGACCTTTGACACAAATATCACATCATCTGGTATACATAGATATGGTAATTTGAAATCATATATTGTCCGTCAAGCAAGTGATTCGATTTTTTTGGTGTTCAATCATTAAACTATGAAATACCAACTTAAGAATACGAGTTGGTACTCGTAATTCTAAGTCTCATTTTCAGGAAGCAGGAAAATTCATGAATGCCTCAAGGATTAGAAACATAGGAATATGAAAGCACGCGGATCAAACAGAACAGCACGAAGGCAGAGAGAATGGGATCCAAGCAGGATGCAGCTAAAAGAGTTCCATCACATCGCTGAAATGCCAAGTAACGTGTCCCTTATAAACGGAGGACCAACAGAACCAGCTCAAACGTCAATCTTCTTGTGTGGGAACCAAATTGATATTCAGCTTTCTTTCCTGATTTGGCAGTTTGATCTGTCAATTAGATCCTTCTATTTAACTAATGTCGGGGAATCGTAAGTATCTCGAAATAGATCCCAGATGCAATAAGACTTTCAGGGATGTAAATTTAACATAAATATTTTTCTACATCCCGTAACAGAATGAGTTCCAGCAAAACAAAGCCGAAAGAAGACAGTGCAGCAGATATTTTAACGAGAGGAAAACCAAATCAAAAGGGCGAATCTGAGACATGTTCGAGTCTAAAGAAGATTACAAACCTGCATCACATGCAAGATAAATAGCAGCCATGGCAATGTCCCATTTCTCCCCGAGCTTAAAGAGCGGCATTTGCTCACTGCTGCTCAGAACATCGCCAGGTGCGAGTTTGCTTACTCCTGTCGTGTCACCAATAGGTCCCGGTGCAATCCCATTGACTCTTATATCGTAATCTGTCCCCCATTCCAGAGCCAAGCTTCTTGTAATGCTATCGACAGCGGCCTGTGAAGAGCTCAATCAATAAGAACTTCAAGACAATTTTAGTCAGAACTTTGCCTTCAAGGAGAAAATGGACCGATCACGGACAAACCTTTGCAGCGGATACATGGATCTGGTACCAAGTCGCCGTGTAGTGCAAGGTCGCGCTGATATTTATGATCGTGCCTCCGCAATATGGCTCCTTTCCGGGACCTCCTTTCTTGAGATACTTCAGCGCTTCATGGCACACCGTGAAAGTGCCAACTGAGTCTATGTCAATAACTGCAGAAACCAATCATAGGAAAAACAGATTATCTAAACTAAAATGATCATTCCCACCTTATAAATCTCAATCTTCATCTGCACAACCACTGACAACATAGCATCGCAAAGACTAGCATAATAACAAGAAGAAAAAGGAAAAGAAGAGAACCTTGACCAAATCCCATTCTGATTCACTTTCACTACATGATATGGGCAACAACTGGGAGAAGAGAAAGAACAAGACCTGTGCGAAACCCATTCGGAGACAAATCCTCGGCTGGGACTAGAAAATTGCCAGCCGCAGCATTCACCAGAATGTCGAGCCTTCCAAAGCTCTTGATGGTCGATTCCAGAGCTCTAACAACATCGTCTCGCTTGCGAACATCTCCTTCCACTCCGATTGCCTGCAGCGACAGGGACGACACCATACCAGAGACTTAATCATCAAGCAGCAAAAGAAAGAGAAGTACTTGAATTGTTTGAACAAAGAAAAACGAAAATTTTAGATACGGGAATGCCGTGGCGGTTGAGAGAAGCGACGGCGGAGTCGAGGACGTTCTTGCGGCGGCCCATGACGGCGACGGAGGCTCCATGTAAGCCCAGCTGGCGCGATATCTCGAACCCGATGCCCGACCCGCCTCCTGTTAGCAGCGCCACTTTGCCCCTCAACACGTCCGGCTTGAACGGAGACTCCATATGGACCACCCCTTTTCTCCTGTTACGCTCGGAGACGAGGATGAACGGGAAAGAAAGAAGAACGATTCCAGTAGGAAGAGTTTATGTCTCATTTGCCGGATCGGCCAAGAATCGTGGGTTGGCCGGAATCAGCCGGATGGGTCGATTCTTGTTGTTGGGTTACTCCAGGACGAGACAGGATTGGGGAGACGACCGGCCGCCCGGCCGTCCTGTCTGTTGACTTTTGGCACTCCAACTTTTTTGGGCACCAAAATCAATGGCATATGCTGTTCCGGTCAATTCGGAAGCGTGTAAAGACCCGTCGAGATTGTCCTGTTCGAGGAGCCGTTCCTGAACCGGTATCTACGCGAGTCGATTCAGATTCAAAACCCATCTCCATCTCCATCTAGAAAAGATAATTTTCAAATCCTTGTTCTTATTTCTGAATAGGGTTGAAAGGGATCGTTCTCGCATTAATATTCATGCTGATTTCTGAGTTTATCGGGAAAAGAAAACACAATTATAATTAAGAATAGGTATGCGTCGACAAGCCAAAATCGATTACAGACCGACAGCTTTTCTTCTTTAATTTCTGAAACAGACATAGAAAAATATGTTTCTATTTTTCTATTTATGTTCCAGAATGAGTTTCTAAGGAAAAAAAATAGATTTGATAAGGGCAAATAATTTATATTCCAGACACAGAAATCCGTTTAATAACAAAAAAAAATGTTTTTGTTTATGTTTCTTCTTAAAATAGATTTTTCATTTTAGAGTTTGTAATATGTTCATTTCTCTAATTTTCAATTGCTTATTATTTAGTGCAAAAAATTAACAAATTTCATCACATTTTCTATTGTTGCGTAACTTCATATTCACTTTAAACGCGTTGATACTTGCACAAAAGGAATAAATTTCAACCTAAAATAACCTATTAGGAAAAATAAAAATCCTTTCGATTAGATCCTCAATCATCTAATCAGTGGTTAGAGATAAATGACAAGCTTCTCACGCAAAAAAAAAATTCGATATCATCTAACAAAAGAAAGAGACTTAATGAGGCAAACAAATATAAGAAATCATCACATACAAAATAATGAAAATACATTACAAAAGTCAAGATGGGAAGAGGGAATATTGTGATAAGGTTGCATCACTTGTATGTATGGTGTGTAATTCAATAAGAAAAACAATTTATGAATTTATCATTCTGGAACAGAAATCACAAATTTTATATTTCTAATTTCTTGGCCAAACCTAATTCTATAATAGAAATATATGCCAAAAATAGAAAAAAGAATTTTTTTTACTAAATGGATTTCTATTCCAGAATTTATTCTGGAACAGAAAAACTTATTGTGGAATAGAAATTATGACGAATCATGCGCACCCTCAGCTTCTATAATTCATATCCGTGCTCGGTCTGAACTCCCGAAAGCATTCTCTCTTCCAACAGAGATGTGGAAGGCCTTTCATTTTGCTGGACAAATCAAAACGCTGAAGTCATTATTGCCGTGCCACAGCGCGGACCACCAGCGTGGACTTTAGTTACACTAGCAATAAGTGGGATGCCATCCAACTAATATTGGGAGCCTAATCGCAGTTGCAGTTGCAAGAGACGAATCAGCAGCCACACCATTGACTAAGTAGGAAAACTTAACTCACTTTAGTTAGAATAGCTTTGAAATAAGGCTATTTTCCCATGCGACTAGTTGTTCTTCTTCCTAAGCTTCCATTTTGACATGTAATTTTAGAAAAAAGAAACTGTTAAATTTGACGAATACACACATTTGATTACTGTGGCTTTAGACAGTTTTGATTAGAGTACTATAGTTTAATCTTTAATTGTGTTATGCACGAAATATTTCATTTTTACAATGATGTGGGCCGAAATCCAGGCTCTCGTGGAATTGGGTGGTGCTTTTGTCCAACCACCATGGATCTCATGGTGACAGATGAGCAGAAGGTTATCTTCATAATGTAAGGAGAATTGTGCTCCCGCAAATTCAGAGATTGCACTTCAGCAAGACACATTATTAATATAGTATATGTTCCTTTTGGAAAATATAGGTAATAATTATTACTTCTCGACAGACAAAAAAAAGTTGGTGGGCAACATATGTTGTGCATTAATGGAAAGCACGGACATCTGAAATTTAACAAAAGAAGAAGAAGTTATTTTGCGGTTGAAATGGTTTCACTTCAACAGAAGTAGCTGTGTAATGTAGAATGTCTGTCGCACAGGATCGATATAGTTCTTTATATGGATGGTAACAATGTTTGAGAATAGCCCTCATAGCACACCTCTTGTCAACCATCTGACTTCATCCATGTTTCAAACATTAGTTGGTAGACAACTCAGCCACTCTCGCCTCTCTGCGTCTGTGATTGACTTGTTTTTTCTGCTGAGCACGTGCTGGATCTCGATCGGCACTGATCGAGGCTCGGTCTTGCTGTTTGAGAGGGTCGGTTCATCTTCAGCGGCGACCGGCGACGGGATAGAGACTGAGGGGAGAGAGGAGTTGCGACGACAACTATCGATTCAATCCGATAACGGCCCTTCGTTTCACCCAAAAGTTGCTGAAAAGTGGAACCAAGGAAGAAGAGTAGCTGCACCACACGAATGATGAAGACTCCACGTCTGAGGAACGTCCCATGTTCATAGTGGTTGGGACGTGATGAAGTCCTACATCTAAAAGTTTATTCATTCCGGGACCATGGGAACCCTAGTAATGAAGTAACGAGCACGTGCCCAGAGGGTCTATGGTCATAACCAAAAGCCCAGTCAACTATTTTCACATGCGGTTGACTTTCGGATGGATATTCCGAGCATATCTTAAGTTTTGGTCAAAGATTTAGATAGTTTTGGACAACCTGTGCTTGCTCCTTGGAATATTTGTAAACCTACGGTATTACCTCATTCGAGTTGAAACTAAAGGAAGGCAGCTGCACCTCATTTACCTAGTTGTCGCCTAGTGCCTGCTTTGTAGTATATTATTTTCGGCAAAAAAAAAAAAACTCCTCTTTGGGTAAAATAAGCTAAGTTAGATAAATAATTAGAAAGCATAATCAAGAATAGAAGTGACATTCACAATCAATAGGTCTTATGTATAGTTGAAGTCATGTTCGCAATCAATAAGTTTATGAAGCGGTAATCTCTTTATGACCTTCATTTACGTGCGCCTCATAAAAAGAAGTCATTATAATGAATTCGTAATGTGACTTTCTTTAATTTACCAGTGCCGTCAAAGCTTTGTTTACCAAAAAGTGCCTCGGGGCAGCACTTGCCATCGATTGTTAATATTATTGAAAAATGGTGTTCATTGCTATTTGAAGCAGAGAAGCACTTTAGAAATGTGTTCTGCTCGATTTTCAAGCCAGAGATTCTTTTGCGCTCCAACTCAGTTGAATGACATGAAGATCTGACTAATCTTAAGGAATATAATATAAGGTTGGAGCAAAATTTGCGGACAAATCTTGCCAGTTGGTTTCTTTTCTGCATTTAAGATCTTCAATTTGGATGTTTTCTAAGTTTCTGTCCCTAACAAGTGGCATGAAGTTTTTAAGAAGAAGGGTAAGACGTCGAAAATATCTAAAAGCAGTGGAGCCTGTGCAACAGAATATGGATATTTTATCGAAGTGACTACTAAGCAATCATTTAATGAAGATGCGCACATCTCAAAATATTCACTTAAATTACATATCGTGAATTTTTTTCTAAAAGTTGCACATACGATGTAAATCCATATAGACGGATTTCTTTTTAAGTCATTGGAAAGAAAAAAAGAAGGAAATTATTGGTGAAGATGACTTGTATGTAAACATATGATTTTCACATAATTAGGTACATTCCAAGTAGAAAGTTTTGTGTGGCTTGCAAGAAAAATTGACTGGTTTTGATTTTCTGGGGTGAGAAAAACAGAGGAAAATTCAAGAGCACACGTGTTTCCATCAGTGAAGTGACCCACTACACGGGACAAGCAGGAAAATAGTGCGTCAGATCACCTTCCCCAGATGCTAGCGCACCCCAGTGAATCCCCCAGCTAATAGCAAGTTAGCAACAAAAGGTCTACACATTTGTTTATTGTTCGTACATTATAAAATAAACAATATTCTCGTCATTACTGTAATGTAGTGCGCATAGATCCAACAGTATATCACGAAAACGATGAAGCTGTTCCGAGGAAATGATAAAGAAACTGCATTTTATTTTTCTTCCGCATCTCTCTCCCTCTCTCTCTCTCTCTCTCTCTCCCCAGCTTCTTCGTCTGCCTGATTCAGTCTCTGTCTGCCAAGTTCTGCCAACTCTTTCTGGGGAAATTCTTTTACGGGTTTTGGCAAGTGAAGCGTCCGAGCTTACTTTCACGGTCTATCTGTTATTTCTTGAATTGTTTTTTTTCTCCTGAAAGCTGACTCTCTCTTTGGGTATGTTTGAAATCTTTTAAAGTTGGTCAATTTTTTTTTTTTTTTTATCCAGTGACTGAGGTCCAGCCCACGGTCAAGCTGACTGCCTTGGTAGTTTAGCTTGATACAAAAGAGCAATCTTTTTCTCCCCTCTTCTTCTTGCCCTTTTGGGTTTATTATTTCGGGGTTTTGAGGTTTTGCATGCCTGCTCTATCTGTTCTTGATCAGTGTGTTTGGCCCGTTTGAGCTTGCTCCTTTGTTGATTTCTTTGGTGGGTCTTCGATAAAACTTGAATCTTCCACTTTTATTAGCTGTCCAATTGTTCACATGCGGTGACCTGCTATTTTGCATATTAAATGTAGAACTGGTGCTCAGGTCACTACATGGCGTGTGGTGATTCAGCCTCTTGATTTCTGAGTCAATTTTTCTGGGTGTATTTGCATGCATTTGCTGATTCAATTCTAGCATTAAACTGAAGTAATTAATCGAGCTTCTATAGTTCCAGTTGGTCTGGTTTTTAAATTTTAGATACTTGAATTTTGGTTGGTTACTATCAATTGTCCGTGTATTTGAAGAAGCGATTGGAGTGGCAGGAGGCAAAGTAAATTGTATGAAATCGGTTTGAGACATGTATTCAGGAGCTGAAATTGATGAAGAGAGTGATAACAGGGGAAGTATGTGGGTTTTGGATCAGAAGCTTGATCAGCCCATGGATGAGGAGGCTGGTAGGCTGAGAAACATGTACAGAGAGAAGGTATTGATTCTCTCTTCATTTTTTCTATCTCGCATAAGCCGAGTTTGAGCATTCAATCCTCCTTGACGAGGCAGTGATTTCCTTCTCTTAAAGCTTAAGTTACTGCAAATTCACATAAAGTTTCAGATTATAAACTTTGGGTCCTCTGTACAATTTTTTATGGCTCTATGTCGATATTTGCAACATGTTATGGCTCTAGTACTTGGTAATTGTGTTTTAACATTACATTCGGTAGGTACTACTAATCACATTGTATATTTGATGATCTGAAAAAGTTTGGGGGCTAATAAACATTCATATCTAACTGTGTGCTCAATACTTCCTATTTTTTTCAGAAATTTTCTGCTCTGTTGCTTCTGCGGCTTTCGTTCCAGAGTCTTGGGGTTGTTTATGGAGACTTGGGCACATCTCCTTTGTACGTCTTCTATAATACATTCCCGCAGGGAGTTACGGATCCGGAGGATGTCATCGGAGCTCTTTCTCTGATTATATACTCTCTGACGCTTATTCCACTTCTGAAATATGTATTTGTTGTCTGTAGAGCTAATGACAATGGTCAAGGTAAACTTATCTCCCTTCTACTTACCCCTTCAATTTTCTTCTTATGTAAGTTTTTGGATTCTGTCAGTTACATAAAATGTTAATCTACACTTCACATTGATGAAAGTGTCTCAGTCCGTAAATCAGTAGCTTTTGTTTCTTTTGCACGACCAAATTCTTCTAGCAACATTGAGAGTCTCAGCCTAAATTTTCATATTGAACTTCACCAGTTAAAACTGTAAATGCCTGTGCTTATGATGTAGGTTTTGCTCATAGGATTTGTCAAGCGTAACTTTTGTCCTAATGGCATAGGTGGAACATTTGCTCTTTACTCCTTGCTTTGTCGACATGCGAACATAAAAACTATTCCCAACCAACATCGAACTGATGAGGAGCTGACGACTTACAGTCGTTCCACATTCCATGAACAGTCATTTGCTGCAAAGACCAAGAACTGGTTGGAAAGACGTCCTTCAAGGAAGAACGCACTTCTTATTCTCGTCCTTGTCGGCACATGCATGGTGATTGGGGATGGAATTCTTACTCCAGCTATATCAGGTATTAGTCATTCATATCTTTATTTAGATGTCAGCTATACGTTGTGCATTTGATTTCCCTACTTAATAAATGTCTCTTCCTGTCAATATTGGTCATCAACAAAATCATTAGGAGTAGCATATTCTGTTTGATGCACTGTCCTGCTTAATCCATAGATATTGTCATTCGAGTAACTGTTGTGGCAAATCTTTGAAGGAGCTATGAGTAGTGATGGTCTATGTGAGTGACTGAAATCGCATGTGCTCTTTTAAGAAAAAAATGAAGTCAGCTGGGATGCTTAAATTCTCGTACTTTTGATGAGATGACGTCCAATGGGAGAAAACTGAAAATTGCTTGCTAAGGGATGGACAGATAGGACAATTGTCGCTAAGCATCTTCCATCTCTAATTTCCTTTTTCCCTGCCTAGATGTGTCATAGATGCTTTCGTATTCAGTGAACATTCTTTTTCAGTAAGAAGTAATGTTCTTAGGAGTAGTTTGTTTTTCTCTTTGTCTGCATTTATTTGCTTGAGATTTTTCTAATAATACAATATGGAATAGTTCTTTCTGCAGCCGGAGGAATCAAGGTAGACCATCCTGATGTTAGCAGCAGTGAGTACATCCCTGAGCATCTAACCTTTTAGGCAGATAAGAACCTCAGTTAATTCTACATACTCACTGAGTTCTGCTCCTCTGGTGCAGAAGTAGTTGTGATTGTTGCTGTGGTGCTGTTAGTGGGTTTGTTCAGCATGCAACACTATGGAACGGATAGAGTTAGTTGGCTCTTCGCACCCATTGTGCTTCTTTGGTTCCTCTTAATTGGAGGAATCGGCATTTACAACATTTGGAAATATGATAAGGGTGTTCTTCGGGCTTTCTCTCCTGTTTACATATATCGGTACCTCAAACATGGAGGAAAAGATGGTTGGACCTCACTCGGAGGCATCATGCTCTGTATCACTGGTTGGATTCACCCCTTTCTCAATGAAAACCTTTTAGTGGAATTGTGCTAATCTTTTTCGTGATCATTGTTGCAGGGACTGAGGCTCTTTTTGCTGATCTTGGCCATTTTCCAGTTTTGGCCGTGCAGATTGCTTTTACAGTAGTTGTCTTTCCTTCCCTTCTTTTAGCCTATTGTGGGCAAGCGGCCTATCTAATGATGAACAAGGACCATGCAAAAGATGCATTTTATCGATCGATCCCAGGTACTTGTTCAGTTTTGGCAGGGGATGGGGCTGATCGTAATTTTTTCATGTTTTATGACATGAAAGAGCAAAACCCATTGATTGAACATGTTTATCTTATCAAAGTTTTCTCTGGCCGAAGAATGGCAAAAGAGGACTATTGGTCAGGGAGTCCTCCTTTTGGGTGCCTCTATTCTGTGTCAACTAAAGCTTAATTTGATAGTGTGTAAAATATGATTTAATCACATCATCTTGCTACCAAGCTACTTATGTATAATCTCTATGAAACTTTTAGCAATTAAGAAATGATACCTCTGAAACAAGGATAATGCTGGTCCCATCAATGTCTGTAGTGAATTTTGTATTAGCAATTTAGATGGTCTAACTACATCGGAGGATATGCATCTGACACCACTTCATGACAGGAAGAATATAGATCAAACAAAAAGATGCACATAGTTCTTTGATTTAATATCTCTCCTCTCAAATTTGTAGTTAACTTTTTTACTATTGTTTGAGTTACTGGCTGCAGAGGAAAAGTTATCCATAAATGGCCTTGATCACCACATAGGAGTTGGTTAGTGTGGCTTCCATTTAGTTCAGTTTCCTGAACTGAACTTATTAACTTTCTTTCAGTTGATATTTTTCTCAAGTGGACTAATTTTTCCTTTCGAACAAGGAAGTGGTGACAAATATATGATCAGTGGAGGCATTTACTGGAGGTTAAGATACAAAAACATTTACTTAGCTGAATACCCAAAGCATAGAAATGAGACACAAGGCATGGACATGTGCATCTCCGCAAGAGTCATTTTTCTACACATTGATAGCCAGATGTAAGAGAATTTATGCAAAGTTTGGATCACGTTGCAGCTGTAATGCCTAAGGTTCTTTTTGTTTGTGTATTGTTTAAAACACATTCTAGTGGAAGCTTGTCAGTCTACAAAGCTGCACTCCTCTTTTATGCATCTAGAGAGTTTATGTATTGTTTGGATCACGCAGCTATAATGCCTAAGGTCCTTTTTCTTTGTGTTTTGGTTAAATCACGTTCTAGTGGAAGCTTATCAGTCAATAAAACTGGACTCCTCTTTTATGCATGTCAAGGTTTTCAGAATTTCCATATTTGATTCATGAGAAGATATTGCACTTGCAAACTTTCTTATTTATAACATATTCTTGGGAAGCAAAACTATCCCCATGTATGTTGATTCCTTCTTAATATTTTGTTTGAAACATGTTCTAGTGGAAGCTTATTGGTCAACAAAACTGCACTCCTCTTTTATGCATCTCAAGATTTTCAAAATTTCTTTTTCTTGGCAAATGCTGTATTTGATTCAAGCAAAGATACTGCACTTGCAAATATTCTTATTCATAATATATTCTTTGGAAACAAAACTATCCCCATGTAAGTTGATTACTTCTTATCTTACAGATAGCATATACTGGCCAGTATTTGTCATTGCAACTTTAGCTGCTATAGTTGCCAGCCAGGCCACAATTTCTGCTACGTTTTCAATAATCAAGCAGGCACTCGCACTTGGCTGCTTTCCTAGGGTCAAAGTCATACATACATCAAAGAATTTTCTCGGACAGATATACATTCCTGACTTAAACTGGATTTTGATGATCCTCTGCATTGCTGTCACTGCTGGCTTCGAAAACCAAAATCAAATTGGGAATGCATATGGTAAGTCTTCCCCTCAAACAGATAGTTTCTTGTGTGAAATACCCAGATTTGTTATTGAACTGCATAACAAAACCTAAATTATCTCTTATTTAGGTGTTTTGTCCTGTTGAATTTAATAATGCTGTCCCAGAAATAAACTGGAAAGAGAGATAAGAGTATCGTCCTGGGTATAAGATAGTAGAGTCAATCATTTAACTGGGAGAGTAGACTAGTCATCCTTTTAAGTGTTCCTCATCATCTTAAAGCTATAACCCGCAAGCTACTGAAAAATGATCTCCAGAGCCTGGTCTCATAACCCTTTTTTGTCCCATCCTTGTGAATAACTACTGACCTTGCATAGGTAAATGGTAGTGATGTGGTCAGGTGATCCTAGTGCGGCAATTTCCATGAAAGGAACTGCACGACTCTCTTTGAATTTAATGTTATAGATCTTGTTTGCCTGCATTATCCTCATATCTCCTAATTTCTACTTCACATTCCATGACAGGGACAGCCGTTGTAATAGTTATGCTGGCAACCACGGCCCTCATGGTTCTGATTATGATTTTAGTATGGCACTGCCATTGGCTACTTGTCCTACTTTTCACCGGCCTGTCGCTAATAGTGGAGTGTACTTACTTCTCTGCCGTGCTTTTCAAAGTAGATCAGGGCGGGTGGGTTCCACTAGTTATTGCGGCAGCATTTCTTCTGATCATGTATGTTTGGCACTACGGCACAGTGAAACGATACGAGTTTGAGATGCATAGTCGGGTTTCGATGGCCTGGATTCTTGGGCTGGGCCCTAACTTAGGACTGGTCCGAGTCCCTGGCATTGGGCTTGTATACACAGAACTTGCAAGTGGGGTGCCTCGCATCTTTTCCCACTTCATCACTAATCTTCCGGCCATGCATTCTGTTGTAGTTTTTGTCTGCGTTAAATATCTTCCAGTGTACATGGTTCCTGAAGAAGAGAGGTTCCTCGTGAAGCGGATTGGACCCAAGAATTTTCACATGTTCCGCTGCGTTGCAAGGTACGGATACAAAGACCTTCATAAGAAAGACGATGAATTTGAGAGGAAGCTCTTTGATAGTCTTTTTCTCTTCGTTCGGCTCGAGTCCATGATGGAAGGTTGTTCGGACTCAGATGAATATAGCATATATGGTCAGCAAACTGAGAAATCAAGAGATGCCCTTTTGTCTAAAAATGGCAAAGCTACCATTTGCAACATGGACCTAACGATTTCATCGATGGACTCCATCATGCCAGCGAAATCTCCATCATCATGTCGGAATAGTATGACGATATCGTCTGGACAGGCAGGCAACCGGACTGAAGCGGATGAATTAGAGTTTTTGAATAGGTGTAGAGATGCAGGGGTGGTGCACATATTGGGGAATACGGTTGTGAGGGCGAGCAGGGAATCGAGATTCTACAAGAAGATTGCTGTTGATTATGTATATGCGTTCCTCAGGAAGATATGCAGGGAAAACAGCGCAATTTTTAATGTTCCTCATGAGAGTCTCTTGAATGTTGGCCAGATATTTTATGTATGATAATTCTTCTGAAATGTGGTTGGTACATGACACTCTGAGCGGCAAACCTTTCAAGTGACGAGCATTTCGAACATAGGCTTTCTGAAAATCCTTCAGAACTCAAGAATTCAACAAGATAAACTCATGTTGTGGGACCAACTACCCCTAGTTTCATTTGATGTGCACAACGGCGTAATGACTTTTCACAGTCAAGGGCTCACCGAAAATTGTAACTTGCCATCCAGAGTAAGGTCACACAGATCACAAGTTTGCTTCACTGTTTGATAAAACTCAAATCAATTTGTCAATTGGAATTGAAGATTACATCCATCTCCGCGCTTCGAAATACTTTCTCAAGTTATGTGGGTAGGAGACCTGCAAAACAGAAGCTCATAAATGCATTTCGGAAATGCATTCTCCATGTTGATTGAGATGGTGACTGTTTTTTTATTCTCTGACTTGCATGACCGAGCTCATAAATGCATCCTCCATGTTGATGGAGACAGCGACTGTTTTTTTTTTTTATAATATCTTAGACTTGCAAAACTATGGAAACGAAGCGTTTGACGTACATCACTGATCTGAATCGAACGATTGGCAAAAAAAATCACTTTTACAACTTTTTTTTTGTTTTAATCGGGGCCACCTGATGTTATTCGGATGAATAGGGGGGAAAGGCAAAGGATCTGGATTCCCTTTCGATAACTTGCGACATTGAAGTGACGTATCACAGTTGTCGTAACCTGGACCAGGATTGAGAGGGATAAAAGTAAAATGGGTGTAATTTTATTGGCAACTGTAATTACTATAAACACAATTAATAGTTGTACAGAGAAGGGTTTCTCCAAGGTCTATACACATTCAAACCATGCACACACCTTTAATACCTAACAGTCTGGCATCTTGAACAAAGGCCATCTCTGCCTCCCGTACAATACACACTTTTCTGTAGAGTCCCACTATAAACAGCTCGTGGCATTACAAATTGGGATTAATAATGGAAACGGCAAAAAAGAAAAAAGGCCGAGTTTTCAATCTCCGAGATCTATCACCTGGAGGCCTGGTTTGTAGACGGTTTGGCTTGGGATGCTGTGGACATCACACGCAGGCGTCGGGCAATTTCTGTGAAGGATGGCCGGGCCACAGGATCCGGTGCCCAACACTGCTCCATTAGCAATTTCCATTCAGGATCGCAAGAGTTCGGCACCGGGGGCCTCAGCGTGTTATTAACTATTCCACCTGCAAATACCACAGAGTTCATCAAACTACAAAATATGATCTCATGTTGGCTTCTCAATGTCTCGTCCCAAAGAATTAAACATTCTCTGCGACAAAGGCCAACAGAAAGTGAAAGATGGGAATCTCCTACACACATAGTACCACCACTCTCAACCCATGCAAGGCACTCCCAAATCAAATTAGGAGTGATCTTCAGAGCTAAGTCAATACACATTAGCCAGTACACTATCCATATAAAATCTTATGTGAGATATACATATTCCACTTCCACAAACCTATAATGGCTCCATAATGCATGTTGGCATAAGGCTCCTCGCCGGTGAGAATCTCCCAAAGGACAATGCCAAAGGAGAAAACATCAACCTGCCACAATCCGAAACAAAGAAAGACAAACATCAGGGACAAGAGACACACGTCTCTGCCATGAGACTTCATTCAGCACAGAAGATCTGATGCAGCTAACAAGATCGTGCATTCTGATATTAGTGGCAACATTGACGTTTGTAACAAGTTTTGATGAAGATGGACTTTACAACTTAAATAAGAGTCCTAAAAGGATCAAGATTCCTCTTCAAGTATAATAAATAAAGTTATAAACAAGGACTTGAGCATTACAGGATTTTAATAAGTTTTGTCATATTTAGTTTAAGTAGGATATTATGTTTCATATTCAAAAATTTTCTTGTTTAGAGGTATTCTGTTTCAACTAGAAGTAGGACTTTTAGAGAGTCTATATCTAGGGTTGTAATTCTTTCTTTTCAATAGAGTCGATGATTATTGGATTTTGTATTTATTTGTTTAGGACTGCATGATGCAATTCTTCTCTTTGGTGCGATGCTTACGAAAAATAGGTATGATGCTTAGGAAGCTTTTGGTGTGAAGCCTAAAGATGTATCATCTACCATGGCACTAGTCATCCTACATCAAGGTACTTGTAACCATAAATAGTGAAAGCACGGTACAGAAGCCCATATACATAGTATCCCACGTATTCTTTTTGCGAAGTAAAGTAGACAATTTGCTGGACAAAGTCAGATTGATGAACTACGGAAATTTGCAACCATACCTTCTCAGAGACCCTGCTGCTGCTACCATTTAACAACTCAGGTGCCATCCATGGAAGGGTTCCCCGGACGCCACCAGTAACCAAGGTATTCCTTTTGATTTTTGACAAGCCAAAATCACCAACCTACACAAGTTAAGGCAATTGACTGATGTAAACCTCTTTCCTCAAACTAAGAGAACCTCGTGAATATTGACCTGAACTTATTCAATCACCTTGCAAATGGGACGCGCTGGATCTTTCAGATTGACAAGCAGGTTATCGCATTTTAGATCAAAATGCACAATATTCTTTGAGTGCAAATATTCCATTCCGAACGCTGCATCCATAGCAATAATAATCCTCTTACGCGGATCAAGATGCCTGCGTTCACAAAACATTGAGAAGAATGATAAAAGAATGATATTTCCCTTCAATCAGTTAGCAATGATAATCCTCTTACGCGGATCAAGATGCCTGCGTTCACAAAACATTGAGAAGAATGATAAAGAACGATATTTCCCTTCAATTAGTGCAATGGTGCAGACAAGCTTATCATTGTTTATGTAGATTACCTGTCTTTACAGAGCAAAACATGTCTTAGAGAACCATTAACCATGTACTCCGTCACTGTAGCCAGTGTTCCTCCTGGACCATCCTGGACAACGCCGTAAAATGCCACCACATTGGGATGATGAAGCTTTGAGAGTATGTCAGCTTCCCTCCAGAACTCCACTGTCTGGAAAAATTATAAGACATCATTATTTTGTATCTAGAAATGCAAACAAGATGACCCTTTCTCCATTATTAACACATACAAGAAAGTGTAGCTATTAAGAACAGACTAGTAAGCAAGAGATTACTCACCAATCTCTCCTGCTCTGATGAGCGACCAGTAAAACAGCTTTTCTTAATACGCTTTATTGCAACATCCGTTCCACGCCATTTTCCATGGTAAACGGTCCCAAATGTACCAGAACCCAATTCTTTCAGTTCTTCCAGATCTTCATTCTTAATAATCTGAAACAGCATGCCCTAAGAATATCAATAAACATTCTTTCTGTTTGAAGAAAGAATAGGTTCTCCGATAACAAAAACTATTAATAATTCAGAGACTTTTGAGACTCTACCATCTATCGAATTAGTGATGCTCACACAGGAATATGCATTATAGATGTCTAAACTGACAGCTATTAATTTGCTTAACCATAATGATATGTTATTGATCTTGCATAGCAGACTATACCATAGTATTGCTAATACTAATAAACTAGAAGACTACGTACCAGAAGTGAATTTAACGTCTCCCCAATTCATATTCATCTCATTTAACTTCAAGATATGTGGATAATCTATTTCAGCACCTAAATACTTGCCTGCCAGCATTCAACTTTCACACCTTCAGGAACATATTCCATTTGTGTGGAGAAGATAAGCAAAAACTGATAAAGACCGTTATTTTAATATTTTGAAACAAGACCAGATAAAACCAATCAAGTAGGTGCTTTAAATTCATCTAATCAGTTCAACTGATAAAAAATTCGTTTGAACTGTGGGTTCAGTTTGGATAATGTCATCAGATAGATATCTATATTTGAGAATATCGGGCAGCTGAAACAAAAGTTGATGCAGCATGTCGCATGAAGCAAGCACGCTGAGCTCCTTCGTTTGACAAATCAATAAGGGAGATCAGTTGTTTCTCCAAAGCAAAGTTACTTGTGAGGAGGAGGTGCTACATCTAAGTGGTCCCCTCAACTACCCGAGATGGCCAGGGTTGAATCCCAGCTCCATCTCATGTGCCATTCTTTACCCTTTCCTTTGTCTTTTTCCATAAATAGGTGATTTCTCTAACTTAAAATTTCAAGCTGAGATCCCATTGAACTGGCTTAATTATATATAATTCTAACAATTGACAGACTCATCTTTGATAATAACTTATAGGCCTACTTTAGCATGATTACAACGGTAACCGTTAAGGTGTTGACTTTGGAAACACTACCAAGGACCGTGTAAAGAATGAAAAGCGTCCACTAACGCCCAAGCCATACGGAGAAAGAACTTCTTCTTCATTGCTCATCTCAAGAACTTATTCTACTTCATGAAGCTTCTATATAGGACAGATTTGGAGTTTGAATATTGCTTATATCAATCATATTACTAATGATTGGCCATGAGGGACCGACCAGATAACCCAGACCAAACCTGACGGAATCTAGTTATGGACCTAAAAAGGTTGATTAACAAAGAAACAACAAGACTGAAGCTAGATCCCAGTGCAACAGGCGGAACCAGCAAGTCTGACTTGAGCAAAACTCCCTCAGATATTTTATAAGAGAAACATTACTGTTAAATAAAAAGTGGAAAAATGAGATATTTTCTGCACTGCATCTCATTGAAGAACTAAAGCTAAGCATCATACCTGCAGGCTACTGATATCCAAGTCACCCAGAGAAAGATCGGCAATAGATTGGACAATGTTAGGCGTTTCTGATTTTTCATCCTGAAAATCCACAAAAAAGTATAATAAAATTTAAGCTAAGACATTCACAAGCTTCCCATGGGTGGACAAGTTCATGCATCTTAAATTCTGTATACCTCATATTCCATTTCTGCTATTGTAGGGTGAACTGCATCCAACATACTTTCAGTCCCCTTGGGTTGGGAAATGCTATAGTCTGGATCCACATTCCTCACACTTGGACCAGTGACACCAGATGACACTTGGGCAATATCCTCCTCAAAGTTAAGCCTGGGCTCCATATGACCTACATGGACTCCATCAGCTTTAAGAGGTGGATAGCTGTAGTCAATAGGAGCTCTATCTTCGATTTCTGCAAGCGGTGCCGAGAAGCCAAGGTGATCCTGGTCCATAAGAGAAACATCCTTCCTAATAAACTCATCTTGAGCCAAGTTTCGGAAGTAAGACCAATGCTTTGGCTCATGATTTTCCATGTTCAAACTCAATCCTGCTCCATCACTATGCAGAGGATTAACATCAGAGAGGTTCTCAGAACGCCTTGCCACTGAGAATAAATCAGACAGGAAATCTCGAGGAAAACGATCATTAATGTCAATTAATATGTCTCCATGCTCTGGGTTGCTAACACTAACTGAAGGCTCAACAGTCTGCATCAAGGGCTGTGCATGACCCTTCGTTGTTTTTCCACTGGTCTTGTTCAATGTTACTTCATCCCTGAGATATTCCGGTGCCTTCAAGGATGAACTGTCAGGGTGCAAAGCAGGAGTTACTCCACCTGACGTTTGATGTTGAGGACCAGCTGCATCTTTAGCCGTGACAATCATTTCCTTGTACTTCTCCTTATCCTGGCTCATTCCACGGTCATCCGCAGAATTTGGAGGTCTCAATTCAGTTTTCCGCGGCATTGGTTTAAGCACCTCTTCAGCAATACGCTTGTCCAAATTGAAATTGTCCGAAGAAGCAGATTCTACATGCCTTTGAAGTTGCTTAGCTCCATCATGGATGTTCTGTGGATTTTTATATGCTACTTTATCATATGAGACAAATTGCTCAGTCTGAGAAGCCATGTCTTCATCATGCATCTTCTCAATTGCCTCTGCGGTTGACTGAGAGTAATCAGATCGTGCTTGAGTAATCAGAAACTGAGAACCAAAAGAATCATCAGATTTTGACAAACGGTTCAACTCTGCCTGCTCCCTTGGGATTCGTTCTGAATGAAATACTCGTTGGGGCATTGAAGGTGGCTCTGGGCAGCCCAACTCTGCTGGATCAGCCTCAGATCCACCATTACCCATGAACACTCCACCTGATGCATAGAAGGGGTCATCCTCATGATTCTTCTTTACTTCCCTCGCATTTTCAGGATCAGTTTCCTGAGACCTCTTACTTACTGCCTTGGGCAAAGGACTCCTTATCTCAGGAGCCAGTTTAGCACCAGATGTGTCTTCCCGGTGGGTGTAGCTTGTGACGGGGCCTTCATTTCGTTTAGAAGAAACAATGTTCTCATCCTGGGTCTCGTCTATCTTCTGCATAGAGCCTTCTCTCTTCATTTTCAACTCCTCAAATTTATTTTCCTTCTCCAGGGGCTGAACTTTATCGGGTCCATTTGATTTCTTCACTGAGCTGTCTCTTTTCAGTTTGGTATCCCTTATGGGTGCTTCTATATCCTGTGCGCGCTGGCCACTGACTAAATGCTCTTCATTCAAACCACCCATTGCTATTGGATTTACAGTGGAAGGAATCCCATTTACATTATCCACATGTGGCATGAAATTAGAAGAAGTGGGTCCTTGGCCATGTAAGAATTGGACAGATGAGGAAACAGTTCCCTTTCCCTCCAAATCTGAGAAACTCTCCGCACGTGTGGATAAAGCATGTTGGCTAGCTTCTCCATGATTAACTCTCTGTCGCTGGTAAGACTGTAAAGTAGACTCATAATTGCTAGCTGAGCTTGTTGGCACAACCTGAGAAGACTGAACACTGGATGTTGGTGCATCTACTCTGAAAGGATCAATTGTAGCCCCAGCTAATCTACCGGCTTCTCCTTCAAGATTTAGATTTACTAATTCATCCAAGTTATTTCCAGATGCACTTGCTAGAGCAATTGAATTCCTTCTTGAACCTGAATCCATGCCATTCACAGCAACCACATATTGGACCTCAGAATCCCGATCGATACTTCTGATGCCAATCTGAGCATCCTCTAGATCAGTATCAGAGAAAAGGAACATCCTAGGTTTCTGATTCCCTCTATCCTCCAACACATTGCATTCCTCCATCATGTTCTGAAGATCCTCATCGCAAGATACAGAAACAAGTGCATCAAGTTCCTCACCGGGAAGTTGATACCTAATAGTGTGAGGTAGGTTATAAATTGCCAAAGTTTTCTGTGTAAGTTCCTGCCAAGAAATATCCTTGCTTATACGAATGATACGAGTCTCGCCGCCAACATACCTAAGCTTTCCATCGCTTGGACGGGGCAAAATTGTACCACCAAAGCTGCAGAGGAACTTCACTCGCGTGGATGTACAATCACCAGATCCCGAAAGGGAACTATCAATGAGTCTACTGCTACTTCCTCGCGAGGTGGATCTCGGCACGGACCGCAAGGACTCGTGGTAATTTCTCTCTTCATTAGCCAAAGAGCTCTTCCTTTCAAATTCAGGTGCAAAGCCTTTTTCTGCTGAATTGATCATAGAAATGTCCGATCCACTTTCTGAACCTGTATGAGAAATACCAAGGATGCCCTTCAGATCCATATAGCCCGATGTGCTACTAGGATCCCTTTGAGCTGGTGAAATGAGCTGTTGCCTGGGGTTGAGCATAAATTCGAGCGCAAACTCCTCGCCAGTCTGAATTGAATAGTTCAGAACTGGTCTGGCTGCAGCAACCATGTTATAGTCTGGAGGTCGCAAATTGGTGTTGATAGTACTCGATGGATCATGGAAGAAACTCTGATTGGTAGAAGCAAGCCCTGGATTTCGAGGATCGATATTAGCATATCGAAACTGTTCGTGGCCCTTCTGTTGGTTCATCGTCCCTCTTTCGAAATTTCTTTCCATTCAACTCAACTTTAACAGGGGAGCATCCAAAGCCAGACTCTTGACCTTCATCTCTATTAGCACATATAAAGAAGAGTTTCAGATCCCAACTAACTGCAATGCATGCTTTAGACAGCCTACTTCTCATGCCAACATTTTATGGAACTCCAAAAGGTACTGAAGCTTGCACTAGATCTTGAGATCAAATGGTAAAGAAAAGTTTTAGTTTTTAACTCAAAAAAGAAAAAGAAAATCAACTCGAGAAAGCAATGTGTTTACTAATCCCGTAAAGACAAATAGCACCCCAAATGGTTTATCGAATCTTAAAATGACGGTGCCAAAAAGAAAAACAAAACAGCTGCTACTCCAAAAGGAAGCTCTAAAAGATAAGAACAGGCTTACATCAGAACATTCAATTGAAAATCATAAACTCATCCCTCGTGGTTTATATCTTCTATAGTCGATTTGGGGAAGAGCCACCTCGAACTGTTAACTCATTCCATTGAGCCTTCAATTCCAATTATCATTTTTCCAGGGCACGAGATCAAGAAGTTTCAGATCCAACCAAAACATAAAAGACATCTTACACATCTAATTTGACTGACCAAGTTTCAAAGAAGAACCATAACATCACGCCAAAGATCATGGATCCTTGAATTTACTGACACTGGTCGAATCAAAAGACGTACAATAAAAACTTTCAAATGCAGGAAAAAAAGGAAAGTTTCACGACTGATCCCACTAAAAGTCTCAGCAAAAGTCCAACAGTTCAGCATCCAAAGTCGATCGCCACTTAAAGAAATAAAAGATAAAAAGAACTGCAAATCGAAAGCTAAACCGCGCGAGACGATCCACTAAATCAAGAGCGATTTGACTCGACATCACCCACCATAGTTCACTCAACAACAACGAGAAACGACAATCGGGCGCGCAACTTCCCCTAAGTGGAGCTCTACAACTCCACCGCACATACCCAATTAGCAACTCCCCATGACCACCCGGGAATTCCGCCGCCACACACTGGTCAAGGACCCAACAAAGGAACAGCCAGATCGAGCTCAGAGAAGCTGGAAAGATTCAAACTTGGTCAACGGGAGGACGAATCGGATTGGAAAAATAAAGATTACCCGGGAGAGACTCGGCCATCCCGCCGACTGATCCGATCATCGGAGCTCCAAATTCAAAGAAAAAGGGTGTGGTGTCGTCTCAGTGGCGAAGACTGGGTAATGGAAAGCCTCCTCCTTCGGTCTTTTTCGCTTCCGAATTTCTCTCTCTTTTTTCTCCTTCTCTGTTTTTTTTTTTTCTTAATATATTGAGTTGCACTTTTTTATTTTATCTCGATATTTATTTATTTATTTATTTATGTTTTAGTGGTTCTAAATTGCTTTTTATCGGGTGATAAAATAGAATCAGAACGGGTTAATCTATAAAATAAAATTATGCAATTAGAATTCATTTTCCGGTGCTGAAATCGGGATTTTTTATTTTGGCATTTTTTGGATTTGGAATATGTCTATCATAGAAAAAGAAAAATCGACGAATTTAGGATTTTAACAGGCTTATGTAGGTCGAACCTGGACATGGGCATTGGCCCGACATTGGTACAAGTTAGATACATATCTAACATCACTAACGAATTCATCGTTCATCGTTTCCCATGTTGAATTTGCGTAGATTCATTATCAAAACACGACAATAATCGTTTGAGAAATCGTTCAGTTAGCTTGAACAATAATAATGTGCCGATCATGTCGTGGTCACCGAGTGCCTATAGGTGATTTCGCAAGTTACTCGTCAGAGTTGGTAATGTCAAAACCGCACATCTTTCAATCTCGCGAGTTTCATCGATCGAGCCTTATTGGTATCTCCCCGTCGTTGACACGGCGTCGA
Organism: Melaleuca alternifolia; assembly: GCA_019926035.1. Lineage (NCBI taxonomy): Eukaryota > Viridiplantae > Streptophyta > Magnoliopsida > Myrtales > Myrtaceae > Melaleuca > Melaleuca alternifolia. The sequence goes on from JAGKPW010002158.1 coordinate 3,260,781, forward strand.
AGTATCGCATGGTGCATATGCTCGTTGACCAAAATGAGGGAGACCTTCTTTCTCTCGACACCGCTCCAGGTATTATTTTACAATTGGGGTGGGGCGCCCGGCTGATGAGGGAAGACACAGGAAAACGCCATGAAAAGCTCCAAGAGAATCCATCTCCCCAACCCATAAAGACAAAAAGCCCCAAAGCACCCGACGAAACACACTTCATTATAATTCACGACCAAGGCAGGCTCTACCTGAACTAAGTCGCACTCACACATGACGAGCAAGTACATTTTTACATTATTATTAAGGGAAAGTAACGTTTAGCGTCGGCAGGAGAGCGATTTACACCGGCGACAGGCTCTTACTTTCGTCCTTGATTTAAGATTTTTAAAATATCGCCCCTGGACAATTTAATAGTGAACGAAATTGCTCGCGTAAAATCTTTCTTTTTCCCCCATCCGACGGCGTATCCGATAATTACTCTACTAATGATCAATTAGATAGAGATAAGAATGGGCCAAAGATGGGCCTCAATGAAAGAATGGGCCGACTGCTTTCTCGATGGTCCGAAGCCCAAATGGCGCGATATCACACACAACAACTCCCCTCGCTTTGTCCTCTCCTTGTCTCGACGGAAATCGCTTTCCGACGTTGTACAATCACAATCTCGGCAAATTCTTGCTCCCGGTTCGTCGGGAAGTTCCCCGGAGAATTTCAAGGCGCGACATTTCTCCGGGAGAAGCTCCGGCGGGCGTTCGGTTCCCTCCCCGAACGGCGGCTCGATTCGTTAACTCGTGCGTCTCTCTCCGTAGTTTCCGTTTTCTTTGTTTCTTTTGCTGAGCTGCGTTTGACCTGCGGAACTGAGCATGTGAAGTCCGGAGAGGCTGGGGTCCAGGGGCTTGGGTGGCCCTCTCTGAGTCCTTGCGAGTAGCTAATTGCTCTTCAGTGATCGGAATTTGCGGTCGCTGCTTCGTTTGTTGCTTCTCTGGTCTTCTCGTTATGAATTCCATAGCCCGAGGCGTATTGCAGTCTAGATTTGGGAAAATTAGGGAGGTGAGAGAGTGGAAGCGAAGTATTAATGATGGTGTTGGTTGTACGAACGGTGGCCGTATAAAAGATTCAGTACTTAATGCCTCTGTCGCTCGCGAATGCTTTCACGATCAGTACTTTGCAAAGTTGAGTTTTTGCTGAATTGGGGAACATTCCTTGCATTTTCTGAAGAATTGCTTTATGCCATGTTGATACGTGCTCAATTGACTTTTTGTGCCTTCTTTTGTTAGATTCAAGTAAATTGAAAGATGTTCGTTTCAACATGTTTGGTCCATATAAACAACTCATTATGACATGTTTTGCGGCATCATAAGTAGAAAGTTTTCCGAAAACGAAATGAATTGGACCTGCTCTAAGTGTGATGAAACAGTCACGCAGGTGGGGTTGGGAATCACAATGTGTTGGGATAATTTCTTCTCTGTACAAGCTTTTCAACATATGGCGTGATACAACCTTTGAGTCGTAAGCACGTTCATCCTCCTCACTCAGGGCTAGGGTTGAATTCCTATGCACGCGCATTGTCATGGGGCTACTCCTTGGAGCACTGACCCATGTGCCTCCAGTTATTACCCAGTGTGTGTGGAATGGGGGACTGACACACACTTCGCGGATTAGTCAGGTCACCAAGGAGTCCCGGACACCCATTGATGTCAAGAAAGAAACTCGTGACATTGGTGGGCTGGGTGGGAAGAGGAGTTAATGGTGATTCAACCCCCCCCCCTCCTGGTCCCCCGATTTTGGTGCAACTTTATGCAAAAAATGTCCTTTCTTAATGTCTTATGAAATTTTTAATCTAATTAGATGCTTCCCCTAAATCGTTAATTGTCTATCTGCCATAGTTTGTGATATATAAGATTTGTTCGCATTTGTTTGTGAATCTGATGTAGTGGTATGTAGTCATTCCCTTTTCCAATATGTAGCTACTCTTCTGGATGAATCAACTAGGATTACGTTAGTCAAATACTGCTGTAAATTCGACCTCATGGTCTCTGGATGATTTGGTAGTTACGAAGTAGCCTTTACATCAAAGGTTGATAGTTCCTTCTTCCTTTCACAGTTTCAGTTGTATTCTTGAAAAGAGTTCTTCAAGAGAAAAGTAGCTTCTCCATGAGAATAGATCTGGACCAGCCTTTAGGAGGACACAATAAGGAAGCTACTTTGTTAAATGTGAATGGGGTTACGATTCACTACGGTGCCGAAGGGCGTGTTGGAGGTGGCCATCTAATAAATCCTCCAATGGTTTCTGAAGTTGACAGGGAGAAAGGTGGCCTAAATTTGGGCAGGAGGTCATCAAACAGTAGGGAAAAGAATTATGCCACAGAGGATGTCAATGGGAATTCTTCAAAAAATGCAGAGCCCCATGACGGCATGGAGTTTGAATCAAAGGAGGAGGCTTTCTCTTTCTATAGAGAGTATGCAAAGTCAGCAGGCTTTGCTGCCATAATAAAGGCAAGCCGACGCTCAAGAATATCTGGCAAATTTATTGATGCGAAATTTGCATGTACTAGATATGGTAATAAGCGGAAGCTTGCAGCAGATGCAATGGAAGAAGCAAATTCAACTACAGACATGGCAATTCCTGTCAAGAAAAAGCGAGGTAGAACTAATCATTCTAGGTCAAAGACAGATTGTAAGGCTGGCATGCATGTGAAACGAATGAAAGATGGAAGATGGGTGACTCATAGTTTGATAAAGGAGCATAATCATGAAATATTTCCGGAGGAAGCGTATTATTTCAGGCGTCATAGAAACTCAGATCAGGGCGACAGCCATGGGAATACTCGGCATGCCATGAATGCAAGAACTAAGAAAATGTATGTTTCAGTGACTAGACATTCCCGTGGGTATAAGAAACTTCAAAGCCAGAATGGTGGCCTTATGAATCAACCAAAGAATGATCAGCATTTGTGCTTGGATGAAGGAGATACTCAGCTTATGCTTGATCATTTTATGTCCATGCAAGACCAAAATCCAAACTTCTTTTATGCTGTGGACTTGAATCTGGAACAGCGTCTGAAAAATGTTTTCTGGGTTGATGCCAAAGGCAGGATTGACTATGGAAATTTTGGTGATGTGGTCTTCTTTGACACTACATACTTAAAAAGCGAATACAGGTTACCATTTGCTCCTTTTATTGGTGTGAACCATCACTGTCAGTCCTTCTTGCTGGGTTGTGCATTTCTGGCAGACGAGACCAAATCAACATATGTTTGGCTGATGCAGGCATGGCGTAGAGCAATGGGTGGAAATGCTCCACAAGTCATACTCACTGACCAAGAGAAAGCCCTGAAAGAAGCTGTTTCTGAGGTCTTACCAGAATCTCGACATTATTTCTGTTTATGGCAGATTTTAAGTAAGGTCCCAGAGAAGGTCAGTTGCACGATTAAGCAAGATGGAGATTTCGTGAAGAAATTCCACAAATGCATCTCTGAGTCATGTACAGCAGAACAGTTTGAGAAGAGATGGAGAAAAATGGTTGATATATTCAATCTAGGAGATAATTCATGGTTCCTTTCAGCGTATGAAGATCGTCACCAGTGGGCCCCGACATACATGAAAGACATCTTTTTGGCAGGAATGTCTACAGTGCAACGGTCGGACAGTACAATTTCTTTCCTTGACAAGCATGTGCAACGGAAAACTACATTTAAAGAGTTCTTGAAGCAATACAATACTATTTTACAAGAGAAGTATGAAGAGGAAGCAAAAGCAGACTTTGAAACTTGGCATAAGCAGCCAGGATTGAAGTCCCCATCGCCTTTTGGGAAGCAAATGGCCACTACATATACCCATGCAGTATTCAAAAAGTTTCAGGTTGAGGTCTTAGGAGTTGTTGCTTGTCATCCCAGGAAAGAAAGTGAAGATGGAGACGTCGAAAGCTTCAAGGTTCAAGATTTTGAGGAAAACCGAGATTTTATTGTGGTTCAAAGTGAAAGAACATTGGACATTTCTTGCTCATGTCGCTCATTTGAGTTGAACGGTTTTCTTTGTAGACATGCGATGATCGTTCTGCAAATATCCGGTGTACTTAATATTCCATCCCGATACATACTGCAACGCTGGACAAAAGATGCAAAGAGTATAGCGTTGTCGAGATGGGGCTCACCTATTATTCTGTCCAGGATTGACCGCTACAATGATTTGTGTCAGCAGGCTTTTAAGTTAGGTGATGAAGGATCTTTATCTCAAGAGACTTATGCTATTGCATCCGCAGCACTTGAAGAAGCTTTAAGAAAATGTGAGAGTATCAATAGTTCAATTCTGTCAACAAATTCCAGTTCTCCACGTCGTGGTCTTCAGGATCTTGAGAATGTGAACAGAGGCAACAGAACAGGCAGGAAAGTTGAGAAGAATAGCTCTTCAAAAGAGGGAGAGGTTTGATGATTACATGGCTGTAACATTCTTTTATGTGACTTTTCTTTTGTTTGTTATACTTCTAAGGGAAAAATGCTTGTGGAAGGGCCTAATCATGTAACTTCTATGGACAAATAGAAACAGAGTTCTTTGCTACTAGGACTAATGATAGCTGCCATCAAATAGTTAACTGTGGCATAGCTAACTATAACGTGAGGCTTGACAATATTTGTTTTGTGCTCCTTTTTAGGGACCATCAAGTTTAGAAGCACCAGAACTTGAATGCTATGATGCTCAAGAAAGCACGCGAGTGATCGTGTGGAGTAACTAAATAGCAATAATAATGCTGTGATGGGATGGTCCGACCTAGTACGCTCAATTCGTGGAAATCTTCGCCGTTTTTGCAATTTGGGTGTTAACTTATATCTTTATAAGAAAAACTGAATTCAAGAGCTCCAGCTCTTGATGGCTATTTTGGTCCTCATCGCCTTGGGCAGGGAATGGTATAGCACATCTCAGTTGTTATTCATTTGTTGAGTATATTGAATCCACAATGTAACTTGCAATTTATAGTGCTGTCTTTCTCTTTTTGTTGTCAGGGACAGTTAAAAACGGTAGTCATCAATTGCGTCAATTGCCAGAGCGATGAACTTACCATGGAAGGACTGGTGCAGATCGTGTTTAGTTGATGGTGTTTTCAGCTGTACTCTACTCTCAAGTGCTCTAATTAGTCGAGTAGTTGAGCCTAGTTATCTTATTTCATCCTTAGCGACTGCTTATTGGTAGGGTGTTCTGACAGTGAAAATTTCAGTTTGAGCAGTAAAAGCACTGTTGTTTCTGTGCATTCTACTTATCAATTGCACAGCTTCAATCAACGGAAAGTAGTCATTCTTTTAGATACCAATAGGTGAGTTTTCAGTTATGTCTGTGGTTGGCTAACGATGGTCATGTCATGCTTGCAGGGCCATCTATGTTTCAGGTCTCAAACTCTTCCCAGTTGTTTTGATGCTTGATGCGGTTTACGAAGTATGTAAATGAAGTCATTGTCTAAATTTATGAAGGTTATGAGGTTGCTTACCGTAATATGAGACCGTTTATGCAGGAGCAATGTAATGTAGATCCTGAGAGTGAAGAACCCCAATCAGAGCTGCTTGTTTATACTTGTTTGACAAAGAGAGTAGGGACTGTAGTAAGCCTAGAGTAATCTTATAAGATTGTATGTGCTGGTCCATTTAGGTTACAGTGCTTTCTTGGAGGTGTTGGAGGTAGCAACTATTTAAATGAAGTTACAATCAACCATTAGCGAGGAAGTAAGTTTCAGCTGGCTGAAGTCGTAGTTAGTGCTGACCTCATTGCTCAGCTCGCGCATGCCCTTTTGACAATGAGATTGATGATTGTGACAAAGATTTGGACTTTCAGCAGTTTTGTGCAATTCATTTAATGATCATCACCAATTTTGAAGCCTTTTTTTTTTCATGGTATTTGCCTCAATTTTACCTGATGATATCTGGGTCCATACAGAATGGGTCAAGGAAGTCGATTGCTATTACTGGCTTTTCACACTTCCTCCGACCAGAAGCTTTTGAGAATGGAAATTTTCTTTGGTAGTTGGCAATTCTTCCAGTTGATCTTGGAGCATTTTCTTAATCTCATGAAGAAAAGGAGTACCTAATCAGACAACAAAACCCTGGAGCATCCATGGGAAACACCGAGGATCATAATCCACCAGAAAATTGGTTTGAGAACAAACAAAAACAAAGCGCACTTCTCAAGAGCAAGGGACAGAGAAATGGTAGGGTATGGTGATTCGAGTCAGCCAATGCCCGACAACACACCTTCTAGGAATTCGAGGAATTAAGTACGAATACATATGCTGACGAGAAAGCAAAAGGAAAATGGAACTTGGGAAGAATACTAGAGAAAGTTGAGAAGGAACAGGACATTTCGGGCATGTTACAGCTTACATGTTCTCAAACTTCGAGGTTTTTGGCGTGGGTGACACGATGGTATGAGTCCTCAAGTCAAGTGGAATGAGAACTTAGGCTTTAACTTGTAGAATATTCAAATAACAAAATTTATGTACCTACTTATAAGTTTAGTCTTTTTTTAGAATAGTTAGTATTACTCCCACGAGAATTTATGTGATATCGGATTCACCAAAGTAAAAATTCCAAATTTAAACTCTAGCTTTGTTTTTCTGCTCACCGTCAGTTTTATTTATATATAATAATAATAATAATAATAAAAAGAACCTCCATTTCTGGGTCATTGTTTCTACTTTGACTCCGAGACCATTACCGTTTGTTGTCCCAAGACCTTTGATTTTCGTCCATCAAGCTCCATCCTGGAGAGCAGCTACAACCAGCCTTCTTCAAGAGAACACCATCATCCTCTATTTGTCACAGTCTCAATTTTGCTTCAATTGTCCCTAAGAGCATCTATCTCGTGAACCGCTGGTCTTTCCGTCATCGTTGTTCGCTGATATTTGGTCAGTCTTGTCGCCGATATCCTTGCAGTGGCTGCGTTAGTCTTTTCATCAAGATTGCAAGGTATTTTTCTGTGAGCGGAGCTGCCAAACCAAATCAAACATCCTCAAAGTGCCAAAGTGATCCAAATCACCTTTAAGGGGAGTAGCCATCCCATTTTCTCTTTTTGGTGGAGCAATAAAAGTTGAGTTACTTCCCAAAATAAAAATAAAAAAACGTGTTTTCACATAATAAACAGCAATTTATAAACATATAAGTATAATGAGATTGACTTAATAATTGACAAACATAAACTTATTCGCCATGCAGCTAGACGTGAGCAATTTCATGTCCTGGGAGGCTATTCTAAGTTTATGCTCATGTTATGCTTGATTCATCAAGACAAATTCAATAACGTATTTCTCCATAAATAAATAGTGCCACGAAAACTTAATTGATCGTTCACACAGCTATGGGCATGTGGCAATCTCGAGCACCGGATTATAAGATGTAAACGATTAAGATGCCTTCATTCACTCCTGCCTAAGGAAATTGCACACTTGGTTTCTTGTGGCCAAAGAGTGATTCACCCGAAAGGCGTCAGGGAAAGACGAATCTGAACACGAGGGTGGGCGAAGACAAAGCGAGTCGTGGAAAACCCTGTTGCCTTACTTGGAAATGACAAATTAAAAGCCAAAGACCGAACAGTGTACCATGAGTTGTACATTGGTGAAAGACCGAGAAGTAGACATGAGAGAGGTGGGCTTGGGCTCCCTTCCCGCCATAAAAACGCAAGCACGTATGGTCAAACTACTGCACACCAAAATCAATCTCTCACCGGGTCTGTGGAAGTGGTGGACGTCGTCGTCGTCGATCGCTATCGTCATAATTGAGGAACACAGAAGAGTTGGTGGTGGTGGAATGATGGAGAGGCCCGGGTGGCTGGAGGGGCTGGTGGGAGAGAGGTTCTTTGGGAGCTGCGCGGTCCACCAGGATAGGAGGAAGAGTGAGAAGAATGTCTTCTGCTTGGTCTGCTGCTTCAGCCTCTGCACTCACTGCCTCCCCTCCCACCCTTCTCACCCTCTCCTTCAGGTTTTCTCTCTTTTCCTCATTGTCACATCCTTGCCATACCATGCATGTTGGCCATTTTGATTGTTTGCTTCCCCACTAATCCTAGTTTTACTTGTTCATCATAGCAAACCACTTTTACTTCTCTGTCCACTATAGCTAGAGCGAATGAATCCTCCTCCATACTTGATCATTCTAAATTTGTTTTCAGGACCCATTTCCATGAATCAATGGCCAGATCTCAAATTTGAACTTTTGAAGCACTAAGGTCGCGCAAAACCTCCATAGGTCCATTTTTTCTTTGGCTTCACTCTATCTCGAGTTGATCTGTTTACCATTTAGGGAAGGCACATCTTCTACCCTATTCTTTACCTGCAAAAGCTCCCCGAGAGCTGTTGCTTTCAAAAGAAACTCATAGATTTGACCAAACCCCACCCCCACCCCCACCCCACCCCACCCCCCAACAAATAAAATAAAAAAATTTCCCACGACTTTTGTCTAAATTCAATATCCATCTCTCTTGTTTTTATTTCTCAAAGAATTTGTTCTCATCAATTATAAAAAATAAACACAAAGGGTTCATTAATACATCATTAATTCCATCTCCTGCCAGCTTCCCTGGGAGGTTGGTCGCCTGCCTTTTTCACCTGTTGTTCGTGCCTGCAAAACCAGAAAACTTACCTTCAAATTCTACTGTGATTTATTGCAAAGAGACAATTTTTTCTGAATACCTATGATGACAACATCATTAGCAAAACAGTACCTATATATATCTTCTGTCTGGTCAATGATAAATGTACTATGGAGTCGTCTCCTAATTTTCTTGTTCCTAGCAGATGTCACATTGAAATTAAAAACTCCCCAAAAGATCTCCTGGTGGAGCAATTGAACAATCAAATGGTTGTCTTGGAGATCTATTTCCATGTCTAGCCTTGGTAGTAGCGTTTAATTGAACCCAAGTCATGTAAATATGGGAATTGAGGCAATCAAGGTTTGGGTTGGTGGTCATGTGACAGGTGAGAAGATATGTGTATCATGATGTGGTTCGACTAGACGATCTTGAAAAGCTCATTGACTGTTCCTATATTCAGGTAACACAAACTTCGACTTCCAAAGCTCGAATTTATAGGACATGACGAAACCCTTGGTATGGATGACTATGAAGAAAAAAGGACATGCATTGATGAGATCATTAGATAATGATTTCTTCTTCTTTTTGTTATATTTATAAATTGCTTCCTGGTTTGTCTGCAATTGGAGCAGCCCTACACCATCAACGGTGGGAAAGTGATATTCCTGAACCAAAGGCCCCAGTCCAGAAACTACAAGGGCCCTTCGAATATTTGCTTCTGTTGTGAGAGGACCCTTCAAGAACCCTTCCACTTCTGCTCTCTTCAATGCAAGGTTCATTTGCTCCCTTCCTCTCAAGTTTCATTGCCCGTGTTCATTCTACTGATTTTCATTACAAGTTTCTGGAAAGAGCGTGGACCAACTAAAGTCCTATGTCTAGTCATTTCAAAGAGTCATTTCTCAGCTTGCTTCTTCTCTTCATTACCCCCATGCATCTGTGAACGGTGACTAATTGATTAAGATAACTGGAAAGGATGTTCATCTCATGCACTTTAAGACATTTTTAGATTCCATGAGTGCTAGTACATGTTCCTCGAGTTCAAAAAGTTATTTAACTAGACAACATACACACAGATTGATCGATGACCATCTTCAAAGCTGTTACGGGATTAGAACATATAAAATTACACATTCAATTAGTCTTTTACATATGAGTGATTAGAATCTCTCTTTTCTCTCTCTATATACATAGGTGGATCATTTGTTGAATCAAGGTGAAGATCTGTCTAGCATCCTATACAGTTTCGATGGAGCCGATTTCACAATCACTCAGAACTTTGAAGGTTTAGGAATGGAAAGCTCATCAGAGGTGTTGACCAATCATGGTCAATCCACACCAAGCTTATCGTTCCTTGATGAAGATCGCCACTTAATGGATCACCGTGATTGTCGGTACAAGGAAAATGACTCGACATCATGCACTAGTATTGAGGCCATGAGCAATACATCAGGAGTTTCACCTAATACCTCTCAAACGACGACGGCGACGACAAGGGTAAAAACAAAAAGCAAAAGGGGTGGTAATAAATTCATCCCTGGGATTGTTTTGTCTCTGGCCAACAGGAGAAAAGGAGCTCCACACAGGGCTCCTCTTTCCTAGAAATGCCCCCGTCCTTAATGTATTAATCCACTTCCAATTTAGTACCATCACGCCTAATAAATTCCTCCAAGTACTTCCCTATTACCGTCCATTATAATTAAAATCCAATGACCAAATCGTGGTACGGACAGCATTATTATCGAGTATTATTATCCCCTTATATGTAACAACAAGGTGCAATTCCATAGCGCGATGGATGGAGATCCACCCATATTGTATCTGATGGAAGGGAGCTCGCATCTGTATAATGCGGTAACATGACCATTCTTACATTTGAGAGTGGCGAGTATTCCTTTTTAGTTTCGTGAGCCTAGATGGATATTCATTTTACCTGCCTTCAAAGTAAACTTCGATAGATGTGTCAAATTTTCTCTTCGGCCGGCTGACATTTGGCCCAAAAACACAAGGCCAAAAATCAATTTCTCGGCGGCAATGAGAGAAGTATATTCATTGGCCATTCTTGTCAAAGTGGCGCTTGTGACTAAAAAAGATAGGGAACTACATTTGCAAAGATAAAAGTCAAAATAATAACATAACATAAAAATCGATCCATGGTGCTTAGACCGGGAAATGAATTTTACTATACTGACTCCATTCTAAAGGTGCTCAAATATTCGGAGCTTCATCCACAAATTTCTCTGCTGTGGACGAATCTGGGTGGATCTATGGGGGCGTGGTTGAGCTTGATTGCAGGCTCAAGAGTACCTCCCGTGATGCAACGTGGCGCACTGGGTGTTGCCCGAGCCATGTGATTAGGACCATACGACCCGATGGAAGAGTCAGATGGCTTCACATGGTCGTGTCAGATTCTCAGCACTATTGTATTTTCCTTATTAGCTATTTGCATCAACTTCAATAATGCATGAGAAGTTGCAGGCTTTGACGTACATTCTTCTCCCCATCATGCATGAGGGAATATTTGGATTTCCCGAAAATACCACGTGCCCTTACTCTCACTTCAAGACTCCCCTCCCCAACTCGATTCCAATTCGATTGAGCATAAATATGTTCAGTATACGCCTAGTAGATTATTCATACTCTTCTGTGTCCGTGCATTCCTAAGCATATATATCTATATATATGGTAATTTATAATGAACTACGTATTCAATATAAAGACTCTTTACATACATATAAGATCTTCAAGTTCGTTTATCAGGTTTTTTAATCCATGATCCAAAGGCATGGGTTCGAAGACCTGAATATTTAAAGGTTTTATCAAGAACCCTGTAAATCTCATGAACAGATTAAGTCTAAGTATCTTTGACATGTATTGTAAAGAGTAGTTAGCAACCGATTAGCAAGACTCAAATGGATGACTTTCAACTCTTGGGCTAAAATGCTTCAATACCCAACCAACTACATCGAATTGGGATTACTTTGTGAAATTGACCCAATTGTCAAATGAATTCCATGTTCTAAAATCATCCCTTTAGCATGTTTAGTGAATGGGCGTCCCTAGACATATGTCGATGGGCATTATCAGCTACTTGTTTTTTTTTTTTAATACTGGCATGTTCTTCATTATCATTATGCTTATTTTAAATTTGAACTTCATAACTTAACATAATTTTTATTTGTGATTGAGCAAATATAGCAATCTATTCAATCTTATTGGTAAAAAGATAATGAGAGAATGATGTCACGCTTTATGCACGCAGCTGGATTTTAGTTTTTGTGCCATTTATTGTAAGAGCAGGAGAAAATGGGTGGTTACACGTGGAAGTGAAGATAGGTGGAAAGTTATCGGAAATAATTACAGAGAGAGAGAGAGAGAGAGAGAAGAAAAAGAGAAAATGAGATGGAGGCCTTGGCCGACTTCCTCTACGCTTGCAGATCGTCCATAGAAAACTTGGCGAGCTGATGATACGAGAACTGTGGCGCACTTCGCCGTCAAGAGCCACAATTTTAAAGCATTCAAGGTTTTATTAAAATGATTTAAGTGAGCCTCTTTAATAGAAAAAACTTAGACCGGAAAGACTGAGATGGTATCTACATTTTATATATTGTTGCATCTGAAAAGCAACCTAGATATAGTTCATGGATTTCATGGTCGTTCATTTTTTGATTGTTCAATCCTTGAATTCAACATAATATAATTTAGGAATAGGCCAATCAACCGAGTAGCTACGGTTTGAGCAACTCAAAAATGCGTCCGTCCCAATTTGACTCATTGACCTACATGGATATATTTTCATATAGTAAACTTCTCATCCCTCATTAGTCTTCTTAATATTTCTTCCTGATCATCAAGTTATTGATTGGCTATACCTGTGTGAATGCGAAGGACTGCCAGGTTACTATAACTCTGGAAATGTTCAAAGTAAATATTAGAGGCGATCAAGATGTTGCGAAGAGGCAACACTGTCAAGTACTTGAGAAGAAGCTCTCCTTGAGCTGTAGCCTTCAAAAGGAACTTAAAGTCTGACCCGACATTTGATTTCCCTCAACGTTTATACCCACATTCCAAATTCATGCCTCTTCATTTATTTCTTAAAAATTTTGTTCTCATTAGTTATTTACAAGAGGGTTCAATAGCTCTCTAGCCTGGTTTATTAGTATTTCGTTAATTCATCTACTACTTGCTTCCTAGGAAGGCTGATTTGAGAAGTATTGCGGAGTGGAGACATGCGAAACATTTTATTTATTTTGATAAAATAATACATGTGATATTTATGGGTGTTACCATATGATTATCTAAAAAATATTTCAATCAAGGATAGGTTAAATCAAAGGAAAACACATGATCTGTTAAATGTGCACTATCACGAGAGATATGAAAAATCAATAAAAATGTGTTATTTCGATCCTGCAAAACTGGGAAACTTACCATTGAAGATATTCTACGGTGATTAATTTATAAGGAGACTATTCTTTTCTGCATACTTATGATGTACGACCTCACTAATCACTGTAGAATTTAAAGGTGTGCTAACCAGTCCATATTATACTTTACTGTCTGTTTGATTATTGCCTTGGAGATCTCTTCCCATGACTAGCCTTGTCAAGTTCCAGCATGTGCAGCAGCTACGGCGTTTAATGGAACCCAGGTCAGGTAAATATGGGCATTGAGGCGGTCATGGTTTGGGTTGGTGGTCGTGTGACAGGTGAGAAGACAAGCGTACCTTGATGTGGCTCGACCGGACGTTCTCGAAAAGCTCATTGACTTTTCCTACACTGAGGTCCCACCAAATTTTGACTTCCGAGAATTGAATGTATAGGACTTGACAGAAAAATGGGCATGGATGCCTGTGGAGTGGAAAAAGGACATGGATCAGTGAAATCATTAAATGCTGATTTCTCCTTCTTTTTGCTTATATCTTTTATAAGATTTGGCCCTGGTTTGTCTGCAACTGGAGCAGCCCTGCAGCATTTACGGTGGGGAAGTCGTATTCCTGAACCAAAGACCCAAAGCCGAGAAATATTACAAGGGCCATTTAAACATTTTCTTGCATTCTGACAGGATACCTCGAGAGCCCGTTACTCCTGCTCTCTTCAGTGTAGGGTTCATTTGCCCTCTTCTTCAAAGGATACGCATCAGTGAAATCATTAGATGCTGATTTCTCCCTCTTTTGCTTGTTTCTTTTATAATATCTGGCCCTGGTTTGTCTGCAACTGGAGCAGCCCTGCAACATCAACCGGGGGGGAAGTGAAATTGCTGAACCAAAGGCCCCAAACTCGAGAAAATGCAAGGGCCATTTAAACTTTTTCTTGCATTCTGACAGGATACTTCGGGAGCCCTCTCACTCCTGCTCTCTTCAGTGTAGGGTTCATTTGCCCACTTCCTCTTAACTTTCATTGGCCTTGTTCTTTCTGCTGATTTACCTCACAAGTTTCTGTTGACCGTGTGAGAAAATGACATAAATGATGCTTTAATTCTGTTGTCGCATCGTGTAATATAATCCATAAACTAGAACTCAATATATAATATTGTTAGTGAAGTTCCTCAACTTTTTATATTCATTTGAATTAATTTTTGGATAGTAAAACATTGAAAATTCTCACAAAAGTTATGAACTAATTTGAACATTTATTAAAAGTTCAAAAGTCATATTAAATAAATTAAAAATTCAAAAATAATATTGAACACTGAATTTATATTTAGAAATCACGTTGAATAAATTAAAAAGTTAAAAATCACATTGCTTATTTAGGCAAAATTCAAGAGACATTTGAATCACTATTTTTATGTGGGTGGACCAACTAAAGCCCTATGTCTTGTCATTTCAAAGAGTCCTTTCCCAGCTCGTTTCTTCTCTTCATTAGTCCATGTACATGGGAACTGACTTCAGTATGTCTTTTAGCTCTATCCATACAAAAATTATTTTGACGAATTAATAAAGATAACTGCAAAGGAACTTAATCTAATGCGTTTGAGACACATCTTAGACTCTATAAGTGCTAGTACTTATTCTTCAATTTCAAAGAAGCAACCTCCCTAGAAGTCATACATACAATTGATCAATGACCATTTTCGAAACCATTGTAAGATTAGAATATATCGACTCACGCATTCAATCAACAATTTATAATTTATATACACATGACTATTAAATTATATATTTAGGTGGATCATTTGTTGGATCGGGGTGAAGATTTCTCTAGCATCCTCTATAGTTTTGATGGGATGGATTTCGCAATCATTCAGAATTTTAAGGGTCTAAGAATGAAGAGCTCATCATAGACGTTGATCGATCGTGGCCAAGCCACACTAAGCTCATCGCGCCTAGATGACGATCACTGCTTAATGCATCGTCGTCATTATTGGTACAAGGCCAATAACTTAATAACTCAATATCACGCGCATCATGTCAGGAGTTTTCACGCAATGTCTATTAAACAACGACATTAAAATAAAATAAAATAAACCGAAGGAGCGGTGATATAGCCAGCCCTAGGATTGTTTTGTTTTTAACAAAAGGTGCTCTTCGTGGGGCTTCCTCTTTCCTAGAAATACCCTCCTCCTGGATAAATTCATTCACTTCCGACTTGGTACTAGTACGCCACATATAATAAACTGCTCCAGGTACTATCCTTACCGCTTTCAGATTTTGATTTATTACATATATAATCCCATGACCAACTCATGTTACGGACAGTCCTTGCATCCAACATAATTGTCCTTGTTGTTTTCTTGTCCATCCAAATGTAACAACAAAGTGCAATTTCCGTTGCTCGTCGTAGCTAGGTGGACACAGATCCACCAACTCTGTCCTGATATATTAAAAAGTGCATTTATATAACGCAGTTATCTATTCATTCTCATGTTTAAGAGTGGCTAATCTGCCTTTTATAATTTCGTGCACGTAGCTATTCATTTTACTTGCATTTGAAGTGAACGTGGACAAATTCATCCATGCATAAGTCTCCAATTAGGAGCCATACAAAATCTCTCTCCCCAATTGTATTCGACCATAGGCGAAAAATAATGATCCGTCATGAATAAGTGAAATGTGTTCATCAGCCATTCTTGTCAAGGTGATGATTGTGATAAAAGAGATAAATACGTTTGTGAAGATGAAAGTCAATCACAAAATTTCGATGAGAAAAAAATTAATGTTTCATTGTGAATTGGTGGAATATGTTTATCGACCATTTTTGTCTAGGCGGCGCTTGTGATAAAAAGAAAAAGAAAAAGAAAAAGAAAATTTCCCATTAAGTGCTTAAAGTAAAGTTATTTTCTCAAAAGAGGGTCTAAAGTGAGATTTTGTTTTAGATAAAGACCTGAGATTATCAAGCCAAGTTCAAACGAACGCCTAAACTGAACAGACGCCCCAATAATTTCCAACGACTAAAACTGGGGTAATTTGGTCAAAGTTTGTATTTGGCTAAACGATTGAAGAAAATCCCCGCTACTCTCACATGATCCTCGACCGCACTGCTCCCAGTCATCGCCGCATGATCCTCAGTCGCTCGCCCGATCGCTAGCTCCTCGCGAGCTTAAAGTCCATTGTTTGCCATTTGCCGCCACCTCTTCTTTCCCAAATTCATCGCCCACGCCCACAATCTTTAAGTTGTCCGCGAGCTTGAAGTTCGCCATTTGCCTGCTTCACTCACTTTCAATTGAGGTTAATGTCGCTCATATTGGTGTAGCCTGTTTAAGGAGAAGTGATTGTAGCTTGTTGAAACTACACAACGACCAGGGTTGGGCATGTTTGATGGAATATCATACCAATGGCCATGCAGCTCTCTTCCCATACCCGAATGCCAGTTCCAATTACAGTCACGAAACCTGCTCCTCCCGCCAAAATTATCTTCTTACAATGCTGTTTTCGCTGGTGGAGTATCTTTCCAGCTTTGAAAGAATGATGGTGGATCAGCATTCCGGGGCTTGCCATGATCATAGTTGGGGAAATCATTAGGAAGTTGGCGATTATAACTACTGGGTGGGCGTTGACGCATTTGATCAAAATCCACCATTAGGATTAATAAGCTTATAACTCACGGAATCTACCGGTTCATCCGCCATCTTGGATATTGTAAATTCTTCATTTGGTCGATCGGGACTGAGATAACGCTGTGCAGTCCCATGTTGGCTTTTGTGTTCGCCGCACTCATTTGGCACTTAATTGTGACACGGTTACCTTACGAAGAGTTTTTCCCAAGATAACTCTTCGGGTGAGAGTATGAGGATTATGAGCAAACTGTCCTTCAGGTGTTCCATCTGTGAAGTGAGTTCTACATCTCACGGTCGCATCCTAGATTCAGTTAATATTGTCTGGTGGGGACTCAATACAGCTACTTGGATTTGACAATATCGATGCATCAATCTGTTAAATGAAACACCGTGAGCCCTGGAGCTACATATTGGAATATTTATCAGTTGTAGAGCACAATTTTACAAATTGTGAATTCATCTTCGCTCAGCATGTTTGTTTTGGAAATTTTTGAGCAGGCTAAACTTGCTGCATGAAGGCTTATCGCTCTTGTCCTTAGTTCTCTCTTTGGTTATGGTTTAGTTGCATTGACAACATGCTTTGTATTGACTTATCAAAATGGTGAGGTGATGGAACGGTCGAGTGGTACATGTTCTGAGTACCCAAATGAAATCTTTTGTGACGTGATTTTGTTGCTGTCCAATGATTTTTGTTGACGCTACAGTATTCACATGGCTGCTATTTTTGTTCTCTCTTGGTTTTCTTGCTTATTCGGAGCAGATAGAGCTATGTGGCAAGTTTTATCATATTCGATCTACTAATCATTGAATCAAGTTCCATAATCTGTTTTAGCGGCGTTATTCCAATTGTCAAGTTATTGTCATCACAGTTTCCGAAGATCAATGAGTTGCCAATTCACTCTTATTGATCAGAAGACCATTCTACATATAAATGGCATATCTCGGGATGAATAACTGGCCAGTAATGTGCTGGCGGCCTTGTGAATTATACTTCGAACTGTTGGACTGTTTCCTACCCTAAACTAGCAAACATTCCATTGTTCACTCAGTTAAAGCCAATTTTGTCTCTAGCATGCAGTGAAGGAAAAGCTATTTTGTACATGGAAACTTATGATCTGTGATGGCAAACTATTTCGTAGTTGAAGGGAAAACCGATTCCAAAGATCAGTAATAACTGCAGCATATCATTTTGGATTATGAAGATGAATATTGGCAGTCACATGAGTCTACTCTAAACACCCTCCGATCCAAAAAGGACCAAAAAAAAAAAAAAAAGGTAAAGTCTATGACAATTCCGCATGAAACACTTGACAAAGAACAATGAACTCGGGGATGAGCTTGTCACGGGGTGGCCAAAAGTCTTTGATTACTGGAGCATTTGAGAACTCCTTGATCCGTGCAAATAGAGATGGAAACCTCTCACAATCGACCACTTTGAGGTTGGATATCTCCTCAAAGACCGTAAATAGATTGGCCAACCTTTCAAGTGTGATGTCCAGATAACCGATGGTGTCTTGGCCGAAGAATTTCTTTAAGCTCTTCCTCAAGCTTCTGCAGGTGCTCGCTTCCCTCCGCAAGAGCTGCTTCTTGCTCTTTGCCTCAACTTATAAAAACGGTCCATAATGATGGCGCAACCTGCCAAATTGACCCCCCCCCCTCAAAGGGATGTTATGTTTGAATCCAAATCTTAAAGAAATTTAGGTCAGTTTCATTTCGATTGTACATCATCCTGATGAGTAGTTTCAAATATACTGATTTCCGAGATTTTGTCCGACTGCAAAGCCACCGTTTCTCTTGGCTTCGATGCGCAGCATCAAACTCCGTGCGCATGTGATGCGAATTGGCCTCGCCTGGCTTTTAAATTTGTAAGACGTTGATGAGTTTCGGTGTTGCGAATCGGAAAGCGTTGCTCTTCCGATCGAGTACTATCCTTCATTTTTTTTTCTCTGACTATTACTTATAAAATCTTCCATATGTTACGAACAACGCTAGTTGAAAATTTTAACTGTGATATATCTCACATCGATCTATAAAATGGATAGTGAATTTCGAATTTTCAATGAAAAAAGAAAAAGAAAAATTGTGAGTAGGATATAAATTAACGGTAGAATATACATTCCCATCTTACATAATTATTTGCGCAACCGGTTGCTAGTTGCCATTTATTTCTCTATAGTCCATCAAAGTTTCAGATCAGTAACATCCACTGTCGTTGGAAGCTTCTATCGCAAACAAATGAACTGATGCCTGTTGGGGACTTAGTGTCCAAGTCTCCTAGATGTTGTGAATGAGAATTGGAGGTTGAAGAGTCCCACATTGGACAACAGACAACAAAGTGAGGGTATATATTTGGGAAGCTCACAAATGGGGTTGGGCCCCAAGGGGTACTCTACTTTTGTAGAAAATGGAGTCCTTAGGCGAAGCCTAGGACCACCCCCCGCCCACCTAGATTGGGCTGGGTTCGAATATTATATTTTTTCCTCCCTCAGCTTAATTTATTTTTTGCTCAATTTGTCCAGAAGCAAATGTGGTGACTCTTCGTTTAATCATTTTCATATTTGGTCGTCGTGACTATTCATTGAACATGCGCCATACACACATGCATGTTCAATGAATGGTCACGATGACCATGCATGTGTGTATGGTTTTACCCGAAACATGCATGTGTGTATGGAGCATGTTCGAGTAAAACCGAACCTCATATCACGAAAAGGCATATTCATCATACATGTTCGGGTCGTGCGATATTCATAATACAAGTTGAGTTCGACGGATATTCATCATACACCGGTTCTATTTTTGGAAGTCGGGAACCCGACCAACACTTATGGTCCGGTCCGATTCCCAGCCGGTCTGGGTGGTTCCCGGTTGGGGCAGTCAGAGTTGCTGACCCTTAGTTTTTGGGTAGCACACTGCCACTTAAATTTCAGCCTCTTTTTTTTTTAACTAATTTAATTTCCACATGTTAAAACATGGCTAGAAATTTCCTCAAGAATTTACTTGTGAGTTTGTTTTATTGGGGAGGGGGGGGCTATTGGATTATGATATTATTACATGTCTTTCTCTCTAAAGACATTGATAATTTACTTATGTGTTGGAATTCTAATTTTTAAACATAATTAACTTAGCTGAATAGAATGTAACATGATAAGGAATCGTTATCGCCATCTAATACTGAAATAGTATTTTCATTGACACGTTATATTTATACATCACATTATCCCATTTTCTAATGTATGGCATTAAAATGAAATTCACATATTTCAAGAGGAATTGGGTTGTGCATAGACACAAAGGATGTCGGGGTCGCTCACACCGATGTCTAGGCCAAGGCGAGCGGCGTCGGTGTCGGGGTCGCTCACAACTTCGTTTCGCCTCGACCCCTTTGTGTTGGGTGTCTAGCCAAGGAGTACGGTTCCCGGTCGAGGAGTCGGCGTGGCTAATGTTAGCCAATCGAGCAAGGGCCTGGACACTAGCGTGCATGCATGGTTGGGCCGACTGGGGTTTGACCAAGCTAGATCGGCTGACTGGGCAGTGCAATCGTGGA
Organism: Melaleuca alternifolia; assembly: GCA_019926035.1. NCBI lineage: Eukaryota > Viridiplantae > Streptophyta > Magnoliopsida > Myrtales > Myrtaceae > Melaleuca > Melaleuca alternifolia. Next base: position 3,280,876 of record JAGKPW010002158.1, read on the forward strand.
CTTGGTTAGGAGGTTTGGGCCATCTAATTTATGTTTGGATCAGGCCTTGCTTACTTAGCGATTGAGGCTTAGTTATTGTCCTCAATAGCATGGTTAGCATAAATCATGGGGATTATCCAGTCAGGGCTTTTTGATTAGGTTAATTTGATTATTAATTTGATCCATGAAGATGGTGAACCATACGCATTGCATTCTGGCATAGTTTGCATCTAAAATGTGAAAGAACCAAAATTTAATGAAACCTTCCTTCCTACACCTAGTTAACTCGCATGCTAAGATAATAACAAAACACCCCAAAAAATATGATTTGGCATGTTGGTTCATTATTGCAATTTGTTTGCTTTTATGGTTTTATTGAGTGTTTATTTGATATATGCGCACTTGCGTAAACAACTCATATGTTAGTGAATAGAGTCAAAATGAATCAAAGTTGCCTGTCCAAATTTTATTTTTTTTTAAATAAAAGATATACTAAAATGTCAATAGTGTAATCTAACGTAATTAAGCCCTTGTACTAGTAATCTCTTGTTTGTAAGAGTTAAGTATATCATTTGATATTTTACTTGGGCTTCTAATTAACAAAAAAAGAAAGAGTTAGTAACGACTGCTAAATTCAAATGATGTTTACATGTTTAATGATTTGAACGCTAAATTGCAAATTAGTAATGGGTTTGAGAGAGTCTTAAATATAAACTTATTAGTCCATTAAGTAACCTTAAGCGATGCACACTTCAAGGGTAGGTCGCGACTACTGTTATGAAAATTGATGGATATTATGATTAGATTGTACAAGCATTTCAAAAAGAGTTGAAGAGCGTACGGTGAGAAGGCACGTGAAGCAGAAGAAAACATGAAGACAGCAACAAACAAAAGAGCCTTGTTAGAGTAGAGAATATCTCGCGTGGAGAGAAAGTCGCTAATGAGGTAACATCTCTTATAATTAATGTTGATTCAATCATTCTGATTCTTTTTCCTAAAAAAATGTTTTGTGAAGGGGAATCTAGGAAAGAGGAGTTCATTATTGATTGTTGTGTTTTGACAAATTCTCCATGATCATAAAAGAAATCAACAAGCGCAACTTATGGGTCGTGTGTAGTCAAGAATGGAGACCTCTCTCTAAGACCTCTTTAAATGCTTGCAGACGCGTGAAGAAAAATGAAAAAGGGGCACACCAAAAAAGAAGAAAGAAAAGCTACGAGCATTTAACGAAGACAATTGGCCATTGAAGAGTTCTCCACAAATTGCTGCGATTGTTTTTGAAACGCATTTGTTGGATGGAAATTGCGCCGAGATGCTGGATGATTGGGGTTCTCTCTCCCTATGGTGGCGGTGTATTTCGTCTCTTTTTCTGCTCCTCAGTGTTCTCTCAAATCGGGGACTGTCTTCCACGATTTTTCCCTTCGTATACTCTCTCCGTTGCATCCCGCGGCACTCACGAATTGCGCACCAACACTGAGTCTTCTCGGGTCAACTCTTTCTATCCCTGCTTTGTTCTTTTTGCTGGTCCACCGGGTGCCTTCCTTCAGCTTTCGACTTTCCTTTCTACCCTTTTGACTTTCTTCCTCCACTCTCTTTCTCTAACCTTTCTTCTTCTTCTTTTTCACTTTCGGTTCCTTTTCTTTTGCTCGTGAGAGCCGAATGCTCCCACTTTCTTTGTTTCTTCATTCACTGTTGCCAGAGCAAGTGCTCTACGACTTCGTGGCTCATTTGATGTGCGTTTTAAGTGTGTGGGATGTTTGTCTTCATCATTAATCGTATTAGAGAAGTTTTGCTGTCATATAAGGAAGCGAGGGTGAGTGTTGTAAATTGGAGCCATCTGAAAGTATTTTTAAGAACAAATTTCGCCCTCCAATGTTTTTGCCCATATTGTGAATTTTCAAAGTCACCATTATTATTTTGGTTCCAACAATTATTACTACTACTATTTTTCTTTCCTATCATATGAAACTTTGGAACCATCGCTAATGGCCTCCCTGTTAGTGCATGACGCTTAGGCATTGTCCTGATACCGATAATCAAGAGGATGCATTAAGCGGCGACATTGATCTAGAAAGTGATGAGCTTGGTGTGACTTGGCCGTTATCGATCAACACCTCTGATAAGATCTTCATCCCCGAATCATCAAAGTTTTGTCTGATTATATAGTCCGCCCACTTGTAGAATGTTCGACAGATGTTCACCTCAATCCAACAAATGACCCATCATCTATATGTAGAGTTTGATCGGTCTTTTTCGATCTAACAAATTAAGCTATTGATTAAAGAGCGTAATTTGATATAGTTTTAGTTTCACGACAGTTATCAATCTGTATTTCGTCTAGTCAGCTTGCGTCTTTCAATTCCAAGAAAATGATCCGGCGCGTACGAGATGAACACGCGCTTGGAGGGGGCCCTTATAATTTCTGGACTTGGGGTTCCAACTGCAGACAAAGCAGGAAACAATTCACTTTCCTCTTCACTGTCGGCATTATCAAATGATCTTTTGTCATGTCCTATACACTCAATTTCACCTTCGGCTTGTCGCATAACATTTCCAAGAAATTTCGATGTGGCTACCGTGTAATTTATTTTGTTCTTGCCTGCCAAAGTAGTCAGTGTTCGAGGACGCGTCTTGTTCTGAGCATGTTTTCGTGTCTACTCAAGAACAAAAGGAGGAAAGAAAACTTTATTAAAAATATAGCACCTACTAAAATCTTGATCGACGTAGGCTTCGTGACAATCACCTACAAATATTACTGGCGACTATAGCACATGTCTAGCAACTTAAGGATATAAATTTTGGCAAGTCTTAAACCACGATGATGTAAGGTGCTTTGATGGAACTTTTAAGGACGTCCTGATTCTCGAAGCCAGATAAAGAACATAAGGCAAGGAAATCATCTTTACAATTCAATTGTTTTTGCAATTTCACCCGCACCAATATGCATGGATCAATAAATATTCCACAAATACTTTCCAATCCGTTTTTTTCCTCTATGGCGTGGTTTCTCTCGGAAAATGATAGGCTAAGCAAAAAAGCTACACATATAACTTAATCATCTACAATTTTTTAAATTATGTCTAGCAAGCCACAGGGAGCTCCACTTGATCTGATAATAAGTAAATGAAGAGTTGCAGTTCACAAATGTATTTGTTAAACTTTGGGTTTAAAATGTTATTAAAAAGGTAAGCGATTGAACAACAAAATAAATAAGAAGATCAAACAATCGGATATCGAATTTACGAGATTCTATCATAAGACCTACTCCGCGGGGGAAGTGGCACAAGATGCCACTTTAGATCAAACACTAATCAATCAGGTCCCCAAAGTTTGTCCAATAATCAGCGCAAGAACTCCAACAAATTGGATGGGAACCAACTCCAAACAAACGGTGTACATACAACAAATTGGACTTTCCTTCTAAGTCTTCTTTTCACGGTCAAGGTCCAATTTGGAATTAAACGTGGAAATATCAAAATCAACTTCAGTTCGAAATGGCAATTGCCGCGTTTCTAGCAAACTTGGACCCAACACAAAAGTTCAAGTTGGGTTAAGGAGCTCCATTTCGATTCATACTCTAACGTATAAGCTTTGAGACCAAAAACAAGTGAACTGTTACTGCAGCCATTCGATTTTATCATAATGAAAATCTCAATTGCCAATTACATTAAAGAGGAAGAAGTTATGAACAGTCCACAAATGACTAACCAGACGTTCATTTACACAATTGCCAATCTCATTAAGGACCGCGGGACCGCCAATTATAGGGGTAGGTTTGATTGAAACTCTCTGGATTAATTTAAATTATCTTCATGACTTGGCTGACGCGTTCCGAAACTTCGCGTGTTAGTTCTATGTCGGAGAAACAATGACTCACCTAATCAAACTTTGGCCGACTGTGGCCCTATTTATGATTTAGCAAGTTCGCTACTCCTACTTACATCCTTCATCAACGAGCAAATCCCCCTCTTGCCCTACATTTCCCTGTTCAAACAATGGACCCCCGGCTTCAACAAGCAATAGCACATGACGATGTTGATGAGCTCCACAGGTTGATTGTGGAGGAGCCAAAGCTCTTAGATCGGGCATATAAGGGCCCCTTCCCAAATACTCCTCTCCAAGTCGCCGCGGCCGCCGGGAAAACCAAAGTGGCCATCGAGATGGCCATCATGACGCCGTCGTTCGCTCAGAAGCTGAATCCGGAGGGTTACAGCCCCATGCACTTAGCTTTGCAGCACGAGCATTATCAAACCGCGAGGGCATTGATGAAATTCAACCCCAACTTGATCCGAGTTCAAGGACGACACGGGATCACCTCTTTACATTATCTTGCAGAGAAAGAAGGAGACGACGAGCTGGAGCTCTTGGCTGAATTCCTTACTGACTGCAAATCGTCCATCGAAGACTTGACGAGTCGATGCGAGACTGCGTTTCACATTGCCGTCAGAAATCACAACCTCAAAGCATTCAAGGTTTTGTTTGGATGGCTTGAGCGATTGCTTTTGACAGAAGTTTTAAATCGTAAAGACCAAGATGGTAACACCGTTTTACATATTGCTGCATCCGAACAGCAAACCGAGGTATGGCTCATGCTGGTCTTTTGGATCACTCCCATGCATGCCAGTTCGGTTCCCTAATTTCATGGTCATACATGGTTTTTTAGTTCAGTCCTCAAATTTACCGTAACTTAATTGAGGGACATGCCTTTAAATGGGTGGGGTGAGATCATAACTGGATGCGCCAAAAATGAATTGGATTCATTTTTGGGTCAAAGGAAATTCTTTTCTCCTTCCTGGTCCAGTCGAATCTAGGTACATATGATGGGTCCGGCAGAGAGAAGCAGAGACCCATAAATGAACAAGCGACATGGAAAAGAGGTCTCCTAGCGACTGTTATCACGCTAAAATAAACATAATATGTTTGATAATAAATCAATTATGTTGGGTTGATGTGTTTTAATTATTATTAAACAATTTCAGTTCTATTTTTAGAGCTTCAGATTGTTGAAACTAATGCTTATGTTTCGTTTTAAAATAACAAGCCCTGACTTTCATTTCAAACTGCAATTGGGAAAAAAATTTAAATAATTTGATTTCTTTTTAGTTGGTCAAACAATGTTTTGGTTGGAGGATATGGAGAAAAAAGGAAGAAAAACAAAATAATAACTTAATACATTCTTTTTTTATTCTTTTATTTTCCTATTGATTAGCAAAACCTCTTTTCTTCTTTCGAAATGTCCATCCAAACATACTGTAAAGGATTGAAGCTCGTAAGATGGAAGGTAACAAGGACAATTTGGCAAAATCATGAAATAATTACTCTGTGGACTGAAAAATTACCCCCAAATCAGTTAAATCTTATGCATAAATGATATGAATATAACTATCCAATGTGGTCTTTCTCTCCATAGCTAAAAAATGCATACAACATGTAATTAGATCCTAAACATTTCAGTTTACATGGTTAAATCTTGAACTTTAATGAAAATCATTGAGTCGTCACTTCTATGTTTTCATGTATGCTACAGAATAAATATTTTGGGATGAAAGGACTAAATCACACTTATAAAAAATATTTAGGACTTCATTACATCGGTTAAATTTGTTTACAAAATAAGGTCTTAATAAACTTTTCCCCGTGTAAATCCATTTTTGCAATACTAGCAATTCAAACTTATATGGCATGAGCTTACTTTATGTACAACAGTAAAGCTTGTGACAAAGCAATGCTCGAAATTGGAAGCATGCATACTTTTATTATGTTCCCTTTGCATTTCTTGCAGATCATCAAGCTGTTGATTAGACGCGCGCGTGTAAGTGAGAAGAACTTTCAATATAAGACGGCTCTGGAAATCTTCCTAGCGAATCCTGGTGCCGATCAAGATGTTGCAAAGAGTTTACGCCGTGAAGGATTTCGAGAGAGAAAAATTAGACCTTCCCTCTCTCTATCACAGTTATACAGCACCGAACTCTCTTTGATTGAGCGGCTCACAATTTTTTACAGCATTCGACGGGAAACCTTATGACTCGTACTCCTGATATTGTATATCTTTGTCGGGGCTGCATGTTTCCAAAACGCTGTCGTTCCTCTGAGAGGATACTGGCAGGGTTCCTCTTCAAATTCCCTAGCCAATTCCACTGTCGTTGCAAATTCCAGCATCGTTGCTAGTGCAGAACCACATCCGGCCAGAAGCTGGATTCCGACGGAGGCAAAATGGGTCCTGAGCATCCCGGCTTTTTTCCTCTACTTAAGTGGGATCTTGTACATCGCTATGACAATGTTGCCCAACAAACGTGATATTTGCTGGGTTATAGCCCTTCTGGTCATTGCCTGCCGTCTAGACGTATCATCCCCGGAAGTCATTGAGGTCGCAGGATTATCATTCAAACCTTTCACCTGGACACCCAAGTAGCGGCCTGGTTTCTCTCCTTGTACGCGTGGGCAAGTACAACCGAGTTCTAGACCGAATCAATGCCACAAAGAGGCTCACAGGCAACATCCTACAATCGAAGAATCGGAAAATTTGCTAGTATTATCACGGTAACCATTCCTGTCGCAAGAGCCTATAACCCATGTCTCTAGTCTTAAGGTTCGCAAGATGTAGTCTCGTTTCATTAGTTGAATGTAATGTTCTCATTTACTAATTGCTTAATCCCTGAGGACCTTTAATCTCCTCGAAGTAGGGACTTCGTCTCAATTTTGTCCTAATTTAACTTCACAATGCAGTGGAAACGAAAATAACTGAGTCGCAACTCGAAAACACAAATGCCCGAAACATGATTAGGCTAACACAACATTCAAAAGGGAATAATAGGCAGTTGTTGTACCACTTTTAAGCTCAACAACCCTACTTTCTATACATTTAATCTGTAGTCTGTGGGCAAAGCAGAAGTTCTTCAAAATTGGACGCTTCTACTTGGGCATCTCATCCGACCCTCTAGCTGCTTACTGGAAAACAGGACAAACAGTTCCAATGTTCTCCAGGCTCCTTTCTATGGATTCCAGAGCTTAAAAGTAATAGGAATTTGAATTCAAATCAAATTAGAAGATGATCTACATTATTGGAATATTTTAATAATAAATCACGCATTTATCTGACAGCTTAACTTTTTAAAATAGTTGACAATAGTCCCACAAAATCTCTCATGTGTCTTCTTATTCAAGAATGTAGAAGCAAACGTCACATTTTCTACTCCGATCCGTCTGTAGCAGATGCATATAGTTACTTCGTTCTTTCCATGTTTCACACAGAAATGGCTGGTCACGACCTACACTTAGTCATTTTAAGCAAGTTGGTGTTATGAGTACTTAAATATAAATCCACACCTTCACCTAACGGCTTAAGCTTTTAGGACAGTTGGCAATGATCCTACAAAAACTTCACAGGTGTCACCTGGTTCTACACAATTGTTCACCTTCTACATGGCCCATCTAACTTTAGGCGCCCTTTACGTCCAATACCTTACTCAACTCAGTAGAAGCATAGCACTACCGGCCTTCAGACTTTTTGGATTTAGACTCGATATGTAGATAACACCGTGTGTATTCATATATTAATAGCCTTGAGTATTTTGTTGCCTTCGAAAAAACCTAACAACCTAAGGGATTTTGTCCACAATCTCCCCCATTTTATTATGACAAAATGATCTCTAAATTTCATAAAGCAAATGTGTTCACATGGCAAATGATTTAGACACTTTTGAGCGTGTGTAAAGTAGAAGAGAATTGCTTTTTATACCTACATAGTACGAGTGCAGGTGAGGGAATAATAAGCAAACATTGCAATCTCCAAATTATACCAATATAACAGGAGATATCATTTTAAAGCAACGCTATATGAGAGTTTTTAGCAGCTCTTTCTTCAACAAAGATGGTAGTTACATAAAAATCAAACAAGAGTGAGCTAAAAAACTTTGAGCAGAAAGTTAGATAAACTTTTGATTCAGAGCTCAGTTTTATGAATTTCCTTGATATTGTTTTCAAATATAAAAGAATATCGAAAGTCAGCGCATTTTGCAGATTCAGCATATGCACCAGTGCATCTGGAAACTTAGAAATTTATTGGTGTCAACTGCTTCTGTAGACTTAGGACTTAGGACTTACCTCTTAGAGCTTCTGCAGACACTGTCTTCTACAAAGTGAATGACTATGCTTCTGCAGTTCCTGCATCTACAGATTTTAATTTTTTTCAAGTTTTGCAGAACTAGAACACACTCATATGTACATAACTACTCCCCTTTCTCGTCATAATCAAAAGACAACAATTCCCGCTCTTTCTTCGCGATCTTCAACAGCATGGTTTTTTTTAGCCTCCATCGACACAATCTGTCTCACCACTATGACACTTGTGCCCGGCACTTTCATCAGTTCTCTATAGTTGCCATTATATATCCGGGTAAAGCACATCTGAGGTATGATCGAATTAATGCTGCTATTAGATGCACCGGCAGCTTTTCAGGATCAGAAATAATTCTTGAGTCGTATTAAACTTAACTATTATTTGTAAGGGCATAAGATCCGTGTTTCTCGTCTCAAGGTTGGCAAGAATTAGATTCTCTTTATCAATCGAATGTTTCAATTCCTTAGTCTGATCCATCATATTTGACCTTTTTTAGATCAAAACAATAATTAGAACGATCTTTTTTTTTCCTTTCCTCCTGTTTAACATAAGCACAAAAGTATACCATTAATATTATGATGCGTTCGAACTAAGTGAGTAACTGGAATGTTACAATCATAAGACCAAATTGAAATTTCATATCGACCAAAATCCGTCAATTTCCTGATAAGGCCAATGCTGATGAACGTGGTAATTTAATGAGAAACGATGGAGACTAGAACAGTGGATAATATAGCTTTTTGGTTGAGCCATGTAAATTTCATGGCCCCCGCCTATAATATTTTCCGATCACCTGTTAAATTCAGGTCAACCAAACATTATGAGGTCGGAGTTGTTCTCCCAAACAGGGTTTTTTCCATCAAATAGACCAACCTTAAGCCTCACTAATCTCTAAATGGAGAACCTCTCGTTCCAAAGGAACCCTTCCAAAATACTCCTCTCCAGATCGCCACGGCCGCCGGGGAAAACCCAAGTGGCCATTGAGATGGCCATCATTTGCTCGGAAGCTACAGCCCCATGCATCTAGAAGTTTCCGCTTTCCACATATCTTTTAACGCCACTGCACTTATCTTTGACCCATGAAAATAAGTGAAACAGAGAAACAGCGAGGAGAAGTTTCACTTATTTTTATAGGACTTAAATTAAGTTATTAACGAGTTAAAGATCGTCCTATCACGCGCACATATAAAGCCCATTTTTAGTTTGGTTCACTATGATAAAAGCATTCTAAGCTTTTCAAGTAATCCATTCTATACGATCTATTCAATATGAGTCAAAATATAATCTTTTGATCCATTTTGTCATCTCCATCTAGGAATAAATATAATGATAATGAAATACCAAGGGTCAAAATAACCGCCTTTCATAAGCATTCAGAGATAGGAGATCCAACTGAGATTACCTTCTTTAACTTATTTTCATGTAGAAAAGAAAAGGAGCGAGGAGGGATGGATGTCACTCCTCTCCCTATCTTCTACCTCGATCTATCCTTTGACAATTTTCCCCTATTGCATAGGGTCGCCGGAGGATGGACTCTTAAGCCATTAAGATGGGTTGTGTCAGCAAGTAGTGTTTCTCCTTTAAAGAAAGAAGTCAAGTGACAAAGTACCCACACCATGAGTATGCAGATTGTTCTTCATTGTTTTAGTTTGATTTAATGAATACGGATGGTCATGTTTGAAATTCCAATTAGGTATTAGAAATTTAAAAGATCTAGCACTGAACGAGATTAAATCTTCATTGCATTTAAAAGACTCAATTCAGTCAAAACATTTACTTCATCTCGTGATCAGCATAATGGAAAGTAATAAGAAACTCCCGAATTATATCGTTAATATCTATCAATGGTCATCTTAGCGAACTAACTGTCACTTCGAAGCTCAGCAGTTCTTTCGGCATCTGTAGTGAATGCTTTAGCAAGATGCTCATTCGAGCGTCTTTCTCATTGGCAGCTGCCTCTTACCTAGGTGTTTTGACTGCTCTGGAAGGATACAGCCGGCATTCCTCCTCAAATCTCCCGGCCAATTCCACTGTCGTTAACGCCAATTCCAGCGGCATTGCTGTTGGAAAACCACATCACGCCGGAAACCTGATCCTACATGGCTGGCGGCTATATGTTTCCACAGCCACCAAGATCTCGTGTTATTGGGGCTCCACTATCATCACCTTGATCTTGTGTCTAACAACACAATTACCCTACGCGTGCCAAGCTCACTGGTTTACGCCCCCTCTAATCTTTGCCCTGCTATTTCCCCTATATAAAAGAATAACTGGAACCTATTGAAGCCGCAGGAGCGCCGTTTGGAATTTTACCAGCACTCGAAAGTCGCCGGCCTTGTGTCTCCCCTGCAAAGCACATCTGAGTCGTAGATTGAATAGACACCGGTCTTTTAATGATTTGCCATTTTAGTCCTAAATCTATTATTTGGATAATAAGCCATAATAATTACATTGACAAATTGTTAAATGGTTTAGTACATTTCGGACAATTTTCTCCAAATATAGAAGTGATTTGCAAACTCATAGAGCCATATGAATGAAAGTGAAAGAATTCCTTCAACCTATTACACACTTAAGCACAATGCTGAGGGTTTTTTATTATGCACTCCCACCAACCTTACGAATACTAATTTGATGTATGTCAAATCATTTACACATGTTACAATTGATGTCATGGAAGCCAGTAGACCAATTTAAAAACCAGAGACCACGGGGAAACCTAACTCCAATTTCTCACTCATTTCATTTCGGCTCGATTGTTCTATCCCCTATTACGAACATATGGGGATGTCCTAAATTTTTCTACAGAACATTTCCAAGAAATTTTGACAAAAGGCCTCCACAAAAGAACCTCATCGCTTTTGGACTATTGAAGAAGTACGCAAGTCAAAAGTGAAATCAATTATGTAAGTCATGACGAAATATTTGTGGATGACTGTGAAGAGAAAAAGATACACGTTAATGAAATCATTAGATAATATATATTTTTTCTTTTGGAGTGTACGAAGTGTTAGTGCATGTTCTTCGAGTTCAAAGACGCCATTGGTGATGACCAAGGAACAAGAAAACGAAGCGGAAGATGAAGAAGGTGGGTTGGCGGGGGTTGAAGAGACTGATCGGGGAGAAGCACCGTCCGTGCAAAGAACGGTTATGCGTCTACCCTCTCCCATTTTGGAGTTGTTAGCTATCCAATGCTTCTTTGTATTAACGACTCGTTTCATGTTTCGTCAGCTACTAAGCGGGGAGCTCAGCTTTTAAGCGAGGGGATGATCCATAGCTTCTGTAGATTGTAAAATTGGGTGAAAATGGGTCGGTCTCCGATTGATTGTCGCCCTTCCTCAAGGTTCTGCTATCTGCTCCTGCATTTCCCTGGTCAAAAAATGGACAACAGCCCGGCAAAAGGTAGAAGACATCAAGGCTGGGGTACTCTCGGCTTCAGCCAGCGATAGTAAAAATGAGGATGTTGCTGAGCTGTAGCACTCTCCCAAAGTCCCGCAATGCAATGAGCCCGGAATGGTACGGTCATTTGGTAAAGAGTAACTTATTATTATTTCAGAGACAATAGGAAGTATATATAGGCTTAGGGTAAGCCTAATACAATATGAGCAAATATACCCAACTTGCTACTTTCCTAAAATAATAAACTCAACACTCCCCCTCAAGAAGTTTGAGCGTAGATATCAAAAAGTCATAACTTATGACAAATATAAGAAACTCGTGCGCCTCGAAGAGACTTTGTGAAAATGTCTGCTAGTTGCTCTTTAGAAGGCGTGTGCACCAGCCGTATGTCTTCACAATTCACCTTTTTTCGACCAAAATGACAATCCACTTCTATATGCTTGGTTCGCTCATGAAACACGGGATTGCTAGCAATATGGATAGCAGATTGATTATCACAGCACAGAAGAGATGGTCCGGTCATAGGTAGTCCAATCTCAGTCAACAACATACGAACCCACTGAAGCTCACTAGTAACATTAGCCATAGCTCGATACTTAGCCTCTGCACTAGATCGGGAAACAACAGATTGTTTCTTACTTTTCCACGACACAAGATTACCACCAAGAAACACACAATATCCCGAAGTAGACCGACGATCTATAGGACAACCAGCCCAATCTGCATCAGAATATCCTGTCACCTTCAAGGGGTCAGGATTGGAATAACCAGCTATATGGAGATGGCCATGATTACGAAACACTAGTCCTTGACCTAGAGCTCTCTTCAAATATCGAACAATTTGTAAGGCAGCTTGCCAATGATCAGTACGAGGAGAGCTCATAAACTGACTCACCACACCCACAGCAAATGAAATATCTGGACGAGTAATGGTAAGATAATTTAACTTGCCTACCAACCGTCTATATTTCTCTGGATCATTAAGAGGTTCTCCTTGTTCATCATCAAGCTTCACTCTAGGATCCATAGGTGTGTCACTAGGCTTAGAATCATGTAAACCAACATCCTTAAGAATGTCAAGACAATACTTTCGCTGAAAGAGAGCAATACTATAATTGGCATAGGCAACTTCAATGCCAAGAAAATACCGCAGACGACCTAGGTCTTTAGTGTTAAACTCATTTTTAAGAAACTCCTTGAGTCGTTGTATGCCTTCAACATCACTCCCTGTGACAATGATATCAACATAAACCACAAGAATAACACATCCTTTGGATGATGACATACTAAATACTGAATGATCCACACTACACCGATGCATGCCAAAAGTAACAACTGCATTACTAAACCGGCCAAACCAAGCACGAGGAGATTGATTAAGCCCATAAAGAGCTTAAGCCCATAAAGAGCTTTTCGCAATCGGCATACTTTCTCCCCCTGAGCAACAAAACCAGGTGGTTGCTCCATATATACTTCCTCGTGAAGATCACCATGAAGGAAGGCATTCTTAACATCAAGCTGATGAAGAGTCCATTGAGATCGAGCAGCCAAGGAAATAATTATACGAACAGAAGGAATCTTGACTACGGGAGAAAAAGTCTCATCATAGTCAATACCATAGGTTTGAGTATAACCCTTTGCCACAAGACGCGTCTTTAAGCGCTCAACTGAGCCATCTGGATGGTGCTTGACAACAAAGACCCAGCGACAACCTACCAATTGTTTATGAGCCAACAAGTGAACAAACTCCCAAGTTTTATTATGATGTAAAGCAGCCATCTCCTCCTCCATAGCACGAGCCCACCCTGGATGGGCCAAAGCCTCCTCAACACTATTAGGCACAAACACAGAAGCAAGAGAGGACACAAAGACAGACATTTAAGGACTTAAGTTATGATAAGACACAAAATGAGAGAGAGGATACCGAGACCGAGTACGATGAGCAATAGGAGAACTGTCAGGAGACGGTGGAAGAGGTTCAGAAGCCTGGACCGAAGTTGGTGGTGGTGGTGGAATGCTGGCTGGTGAAGATGTAGTGCCCCAAACAGATCGAGAACCGCGTGTATACACCTGAAGAGGAATCAGGTGCTGCTGATTGTGGAGCTGGATCTGGCTGAGACATAATTGCAGAGGGTGGTAGATGATCCAAGGTTAATGGTACTGAAGGACGATCATCGCCAAAGAACGCTTTATCTTCAAAGAATGTCACATCAGCAGAAACATACTCTCGATGACGAGTAGGATTATAACACACATATCCCTTTTGAGTACGGAAGTAACCAACGAAAACACTTTTCAGCACGAGGTGACAACTTGTCCAATCCAGGAGACAAGGAATGAACAAGACAAACACTTCCAAAGATACGAGGACGAACAGACCATAAAGGACGATCAGGATGAAGAAGAGCATAAGGAATAGCTCCTTTCAACACGGAGGATGGAAGACGATTAATAAGACGACATGCTGTAAGTAAAGCATAGCTCCAGAATGATTTAGGCATATGTGTGTGAAGAAGAAGACAGCGAGCAACATCTAACAAATGACGGTTCTTACGTTCAGCAACTCCATTTTGTTGCGGAGTGCGCGCGCAAGAATTCTGATGTAAAATACCATGAGATTTGAGAAATGGAATGAAGGTAGATGAAGAAAAATACTCACGGGCATTGTCAGTACGCAAACACTTAATGAAACAATGACTTCATGATAAAACTGGCAAAAAGAGTGAAAAACTTCAGTGCGGTCTTTGATTAAATATAACCAAGTCGTACGAGTACAATCATCAATAAATGTGACAAAATACCTAAAACCAAAGGAAGACTCTCGACTAGGACCCCACACATCAAAGTGAATCAACTCAAATGGATGAGACACACGACTCAAAACACGAGGAGGGAAAGACTCTCGATGGTGTTTACCTAACTGACAAGTTTCACAATTAAAGTGACACAAAAGGAAAACGTCTAAGTGTATCTGTGGATGGATGACCAAGTCAACAATGTAAGCGATAAGAATCATCCACAGCTTTAGTTTGAACTTTTGTAGCAGCAGCAGCAATAATCTCAGGTTCCAAAACGTACAATACACCAACCTCACGCCCACCACCTATTTGGCGTCCAGTCTTCTAATCTTGAAGAACACACGATGACGAAGAAAATATAATATCGCAATCAAGATCGCAAGTAATAGAACTGACTGATAACAGATTATAAGGAAAGTGTGGAATATGATAAACAAGAGGTAAAGAAACAGAGGAACTCAATGACACACAACATGTACCAGTAACTTTGGATTGAGAACCATCTGCTAAGGTGACTGATGTAGAAGGAGCAGATGAAATGGACGTGAGGAGACTAGGGTCACCAGTCATATGATGAGTGGCACCCGAATCAATAACCCAGGAGCGAGGAGGAGCTGTACTAGACATTAAGCACGTAGGATCATTGTAATGTGCCAAAGTAGCAATAGGGCCAAAGACAGCACCAGTCTCATTTTGTCGTGCTCTGACCAACTCATCATATTCAGCACGTGTTAACTGTACTATATCATGTCCAAGAGAAGTACCAAAGGTTGTTGAACTCGAAGAAGTACTAGAGGAGTCCAACCCCGAAGTAAAAGAGAAATTGGTAGACATTCGCACAAATCTCTAATCACTTCACAACACACCAATTCCCCAACTCAGCAGCCAAACAAAAAAAATACACCAATTCACAGCCACCCACAGCAATCACTAAACTCCACGACTATCACTTCACAAACCACTAACCACGCTGATTCAGCAGCCACACTAATTCAGCAATCACTAATCATTGCACTTCAGCCACACCACTAACCACGCACAAAATACCATTCACTCACAAAATATTACTCAGGCCACACTAATTCAACAATCACGAACCAAGCAGTCACAATAATCCTTAAACAACCCATATAACACACCGTCTCAAGAATATGGGTATCAACTCACCAAACACCACTTAAGCAATCCAAGTAACCTTCATCGCAAAGAAGCCTCAATAGCCACACCAACCATCCAAATCAACTACCCAAGCAATCAGATATCACTTTTACACAAACCACTAAACTCCAACTAATTCAATCACTTCAATTCAACCACACTATTCCCATAAGCCACCTAAAAAATTCCTCCACCACCAAATACAACTCAAGCAACCCACAGGAACTTCATCACATCATCACAGCAACACATCAACAATTTAACGCATCAAACACGATAAAAAAGGTCACTGTTGAAAGAAACAGTTACTGTTCACGAAGAAGCACACTGTTGAGTCTCCATCGGTGCCCTAGCCTCTTTCAAAAAACTGACTTTAGACTCACGAAGACAGCAGCAACTGGTTGATGGAGACTCGCCAGCCCTGAGCGACACCGGAGGAGGCCTAGCTGGTCTTAGGCGATGCAGGACAGGTCGCCGACTAGAGGCGACGCCGGACAGGTCGCCGGCTCTGGTGACACTAGACGATGGCGATGGAGGCTCGCTGACCTCTGGGCGACGCTAAGGGACGAGTCGCCGGCTTTGGGCGACGGCGACAGAGGTTCGCCTGCTCTGGGTGACGACAGAGGGTCGCCGGCCCGAAGTGACGCCGGCTCTAGGCGACGCCCGCGCTGGACAGATGAACAGTGGCTGACGGTGGTACAGTGACTGGCGGCTAGGGTTTTTGATTTTCTTTATTTTAGGGTTAGCTCTGATACCATGTAATTTGGTAAAGAGTAACTTATTATTATTTCAGAGACAATAGGAAATATATATAGGCTTAGGGTAAGCCTAATACAATATAAGCAAATATACCCAACTTGTTACTTTCCTAAAATAATAAACTCAACAGGTACATAAGGAACTTGCAAGATAGATGTGGTCTGAACATGGGTTGGAACTGTTCTAGACCAAAAGGTTTGATTTGTGTTCAATCCAAACTATATAAACCCCTACAAACTAGCACATCCACATATATTTATTAGGCGCCTTTGACATGATGGTCAGCTGAGGCAAAGTCATCACTAGTTATGCATGTAAGAGGCAGCCAAGAGAAAGTTCCCAAAATTTTTTTTGGTAAAGAAAGTTCCCAAAATTTTATTAGCGGCTTTTATCAAGAAAACATATGTTATTTCGCACAAGCTAATCCTAATGGATGAAAAACATGACCAAGAGAAGTCCAAACCAACAAAACACAGAAATATACGGTCATCGCCTGACAAATTCTACACAATGCGACGCCCTCTGATGCAGGGCTGGCAACCACTTAGGCCTAATAGGTAGCAGCGATTATGTCAGCTCACATTCACAAACCCATCTGTATAGCGCAAAAAGCCATATGAGAATCACTTGTATAGCCTATCCATTGTATGCTTCAACCGTTCGATATCAGCCCCCACAATTTCATCTACCTTTTGCCCCTTGCTGAAGAAATGAAGTCTTGGCTGCAGCAAAAATTCAAAATCAGTTTCTCGCAAGAAAAAATTACCACGCAGATAAGAGTTTAATGAAGCCAAAGACAAAGAATTAACTCCCACCCAGTTCTCGCCGGCATCCATCAGTATGCACAGTTTAGGACATAAAATGTCAGGAAACGATCACGATGCTTCCAACTTTTTCATCGTGCCTAACTCATATTACTTCTCACTTTACTCGATGGGTGTCAATGAGGCCAGATTAGTTTCTGCACAACCCCAAACCGACACAATTTCTTTTTAGTTTTGGAATTCTCTCTTGTGACCCTAACTACACCACATCAGCCCAAAGCCAACCCATCACAGAGTTGAAACAAACTTGAATTTGAAGCAGCAACAATTCAGTTTAACTCCAAGTCCGACCATATTCTTTTTCTTAAGGCATGAACCAACCTATAACAAGAACCTCCACCTGAACATTCCTGTTCGACTCCAGTTGCTAATACTCAGTCTTCAATTTCTTTGGGTTTTTTGTATGACTTTAGGGTACTTCCAGGAACACTGTTCATGTCCTTTTTTTTTTCCATATCTTAGATTTTGTATCTAGCCCCATTTCTACCCCCAAGCACCCAAAAAAAAAATCAAATGAAAAACTCAGCCGATGGCTCAGCTGTAGTGAAGCTGTAATAGCTCCAATTAAAGAAAATATTAAAACAGATTTTCCTCGTGGCCAAGAAAAGAATGAACAACTCGATATTGCTCCAATAAAGATACATTTCAGGAAACTTTAACATCAATTAGTTCTGATAAGCACTAGATGTGGCCAGTATGGATCGAAACAATAATTGCTATGGGCTCATGAAATCATACTGGAGCAAAGGATTTGGTGCTTTGGTCTGTGAGCAGTTTGATAATGGAAAAGAGCCATTATCTCTGAACCAAGATATAGAATTTATCAGAAGTAACCACCATCTATGACTATAGTATACAAGACATCACAATCCAGACTTTTCTTCAATAGAAAAGAGAGAGGCTTCAAGACATAAATTTCTCCCCAAAGGAGCTTGAGTTTTGAGAACGTTCCTCCATTTGCAGCATCAATTAGACAAGCAATCTTCAGATTGTCTTTATTACTGAAATTAAAAATATACATTCCTTGAAAATAGCATCAGATAACACGCCTAAACATTGTCTTACCACAGAGTCTATCCTCAGCTCCATCAATTTGTCTTGAATGCCCTCCTGCAGACAGATCAACAACCTTAGCTTCCAAGAGTAGAAAGCATATCTATCATAGAAGAGAAAGCCATGAACATAACCATGGACAACTTCCAATGATGAGTGGCCTAGAGGGACAGTGTGGCAAAACCAAAGAAAAAGCAGAATCAACTACCAGATCAATGTCGATTTTATACGTAGTCACTTGAGGGTACTTCTCATTCAATGCTTCAATGGCAGGGGACATGAATCTGCCTGAAAGACCCAGATCAATGTTAAGGCTTAAATAACTTTTTTTTCATTCACGGAACAGAGGATAGTCAAGAGGAAGAAGTATCAGTTACTGTAGGACACTGACAAATGCCTAGATGGTGGAGATTACTTACAAGGACCGCACCATGCTGCAGTGAAGTACAAAATTGCCGGTGAAGACTCATCTATCAAAATCGATCAGACAAAAGCATAAGATATTTCATATTTTGGGGGCCCTCGAAGTGGTAAGAATTGCGATCGCATCTCTTCCGTGTCATAAATGTCTAGCCATAAAGCAATAAGGAGTTGATCGCAGAAGAAGAACAAACCTCGGATCTTGGCAAGCACGCTATCAAACTGTTCTTCTGACTTGATAAGGTGCATGTTCGACGAACCTGAGATGCAAGATTGACCATACTAAATTACCAAAGTCGAGCCATTGACAATATGCAGTTCATCCAGATGGCAGAAACTTGCACTACACAACCCTTGGTGAGCTTAAAGGAGCTTACATTTTTTAAGAGGAAAATAAGCAAGCAACAATAATGCTACGGCGAGACTGTCTATGATGGTAATTGGCAACCATGGATTTCGCGCATCGACTCTGATTTCAACTATCGCTCTTCCTCACGTTGTAACTTCCTTCGCCGAAAGAGGCAGAAATACAGACAAGTGGTCCACAGTTGGTAAATGCACGTTGTGTAGTGGATAGGAAGTTTGGTGTGTGCAAAGCGGGAAGAACCCTGAACTCCAACTGGGCGAGTTGCAATCAAAAGTTCCATCTTTCTTCTTCGAGCGCGAGTATACGAATTTATAAATACAAATGGTACCGACACACGCGCAGGACATAGCTGATGCAAGACTAGAATACATGTGAACGAATAGACTGAGAAAAGGTATCAGAAGGAAGGAAGAGAGCGAAATGTAGCGAAAAGGGTATTGATGAATTGGGACAGAGAAGAGAGAAGCGCACCTGAAGAAGCCGAAGTGGAGGAGAAGGTTCGGGGAAGAGAAAGAGCGATGAAGGTAGAGGCGACCATAGAAGGGACGGCTCTTTGAGCGCCATCAGCATAACTTGGAAGAGGAAGGAGAAACTGGGTTCCTCGACGAGAGACCTGGATTCCCGTGCCGCCGCACGAGCGCCACGATCGCCGCAACAGAGCCGCACACCTCTTCATTCTAGCAATCTGAGAGAGAGAGAGAGAGAGAGAGAGAGAGAGCAAGAGCAGGCTTGCAGGAAAACCAGGAGGAAAGCGAAAACTGGTAGAAATGCTATGGGCCAGAAGTTGGGGGCGATTTGTCTTGTTGGGCCTGGACCATTTGGATATCGGTCAGTCTAGCCCAATTTTTGAGTGGCTATATTTAAGTGCAGAACAACATAATTTGGATATGGACTGCATAAATTGTATTAGTTTTGGGCCTGGAATTAACATGATTTCTTGCTTTGCAATCTTGATTGATTGGCTACTTGGAACACCGGTTTTATATCTCTCCTTCTCCCACAGTAGACCTCATCAAGGGCTCAGAGGCCCACGGGCCCACCCACCAAATTGGTAGGCTTGGCCGAGGAAATAGGCCCATTTGGGTGAGCTTGGCCGAGCCACGCCTTCCTCCGCCGTGTCGAGCCACTGAAGCCGTGGCTTCACCGTAGTGGATGTCCCAGACATGCTCAACACTCCCCATTGTCTTGTATCTCTTTGTCTCTCCCGTCGATTGACACAACCAACAACTTGATCTTAGGGTTGGTAACTCGGCACCCCTGCTCCTTTTGCCCTTCGCAAGGCTCCATGTCATGTCATTAATTAATATAGTGTCCTAAATCACGTGGGAAAAAAAAATTAGCTTAATATAATTGGGCCGACTTAGACGAGCTCAAGCCTTTTTGGTCATCCCATTAGTAGGCATGGCCCCAAAAGCTGACCCACCGACCTCGACTTGTAGCCCTATGTAGGGCTCATGTCAGGCCCGGTCATAGGGTTTTACCCTTAGATTGGCTTGGGTTCAAGCTCGGGTCAAACTCACCCAATATCAAGTCTAACTCATAGCGACTGTTTCATTAAAGTTGCATTTGGTCATCCAGACAGTTATGCTGGATAAGATAATGACGAATAGGATAAGGATAGTATGAATTTAAATTTCTCTTCCAATGTTTATTGACATCCATATATAACACCGAATTATTATTCATATGAATGTTTGATTTGTAACATTAAAATTGAGAACAAACCATGAAAGTTGTGAAAACTAGTCATCCTTCCACAATCAACCATCCATATCAAACACCCCTCTTCCCCATAACTTTGAGAGCGTGAGGATGCCCTCTCCTTCTACAACCTTCCTTTCATGGCCCTCGACCAATTGAATGGATTCTAGCGCTCTCCATCTCCAGCTTCGCCGCTTCGAAATGCCCCTGAGTTCGAGTTCTCTGCCAGTCCTGCCATCTCCATCTTCGACACTATCACCTTCTGTGGCGAATCCATTCCCTTCGACGAGTGCGAATGCCGCGTGGATTCCCTACTACTGCGCTCTTAACTCATTTGGTTCACTTCAATAGCTTCCGCCGAGACGGACACATGTCCGATTCATTAGGTGGCAGCTCCTTTGAGTCCAACTCACTCCTAGTGACGTGGTCGAGGAGCTTTTTCCACACCCGCTGCCATCTTCGTTGGATCATCTTCCTCACGGAGGAGTCGCCGGACTTTGATTGGGATCAAGAAATTCCCACACACCAAGAGGGAGTTGAGCGATACAAGGAAGAGGCGGGGTTGGTGAGCTCGAAGGCAGGAAGCGGGGCCCGGCCGATGACTTTGCTCAATCCATTGCTAGTTAGGTCCCACCTCATGAATGCGCTGGTGAAGACTTCTCTGGGTTGCATTTTGCAAGCGTGACCCATTATTATTTCGTTTACAAAATTATATATATGTATGTATGTATTATCCAAGTTTATTGCATCTCTTATATACGACTTCTTTATCCGAAATATATGTGGTTATATCCGGACTTCTCATCGGTCCAAATACTGGATAAAATTAAACTTATCCTATCTAACCCACCAAACGCAACTTAAACGTTTTATCATTTTATCATATTTGATAAGCTTTGGGAAGACAAATCAGAGTATGCCTCTGAATGGGAGCAGTTATTAATATCAAGCTTGATAGGAATATTGGGAAGATAAGAGACAAGAGTGATGGAATTGGATGCAGACACAGTGTCGGGAGTAAGGAGCATCGAGAGAGAAATAGAGAGGTCGGAACTTCATGTATCGTACAAAAGCTGAGAAGAATCGACCCGAGACGAGAGAAACCCAACTTCATGTGTGGAGAGCAGATCACCATCGTTTATCGAGCGAGCGACGCATGAAACGAAAGAGTGAAATCTATGACCAAGTCCTTTCTGGTGGTGTTGGAGTTGGTGACTGACCCATACATCAACAAGAGCGGTTGACCCGAGATCAGGTGTGAATTACAAAGAAAGGGCAAGTCGGCCAGCAACCGTCCTTCCGGCACTCCAATATTAGCAATTGGGGAGAGCTTTGATTTAGACGTCCATATGTTGCCACCCCCACTTACTCTTCCTTGTTTAATATTTGCCTTTGTTCTTGTCGATTTGACTTGATTAGACTCGCATGCACATGCGCGCGTTGGCATGGTTTTGAGGAGCCAGCGAATAGAAATCAGGGCTCTCGGTTTGAAAATACTGTACACCATTGACAAAAAGGATAGGGCGGAGTCGTTGTCCAACTTTCTAGATCGATTCAATTAGAAAATTTTGCATGCCACCTCTCCCTGTCGCACCAGAAAAATCGTGAATCATGATTATTGTATCATTGAGGGATCCAAAGTGTAGAGCATACGACTACTGCCTGACAAGTCTTGCGAGCCCGATTAAGTATCGACTTCGGTCGTGATCCAAACACAGTTTGAAAATCGATACAAGGCATGGAAGAACGTGTAATAGGGACGGGGGCAGAAGATGCAGTCCACCTCGAAAAACCATGGGCTGAGCAAAAGAAAAGGTGGGTGGTGGGTGGGGGCCATTCGTGGTGGTCTCTTTCTTGCATATGCCGATCTAGACAAAGCCAAGAAACACGCAAGACAGGAGAAGGAGGAGGAGGAGAAGGTGAATTTGGTGGGAGGATTTGGAGTTCCATTTTCTCATGGCCTTTGGATTGACGTGCTATGTGACATGGAATTAGGTCTGTCTGTCTGTCTCTCTCTCTCATGTAAAATCTCTCTGCCTTCTTTTAGGTAAGTGGAAACGATGTCATTTCTCGACACTCCTATCTTATTGGCCGACGAACTAAAAGCTTTAATCAAAAGTACGGAATTCCACATGATCCACAAACATAAGGTTTGATTTCTCATAAGTTTTCAGTGTGCGATCTTGCTTCTGGCCCACTTTCTCGCCACTGGGATCGAGCCTTCGCTCCAAAAGAGTTCAGAAGCTGCACGATCTTCGTGCCACCTCGGACCGCATTTTCTTATAATCATCGTGACCATATTAATAAACGCGTGGCTTGGTATATCCACTCTGGCCTACTGTCATTCTCTTAGTCGAGGATGAGCACTCATGAAAAAGCAAAGCCCATTCACTAGCTTTGCAATCCATGGCGAAAACAAAGTGCTTTATAAAACCCACAGGGACGAGGAATGGAAAGTGAAAGGTCTCCCGCAACCTATTGCAAAAAATTTGAGAAGAACAAGTTGTCCATGATTTTACCGGCAATCTGTGTGTTAATTGCCTCACGGTTCAATACTAACTACTTGCTTGACATTAAGCATTGTAACGACTACTCTTTCGATGCCTTTTTTAACCGTCGGATTCACAATAAGCCTCGAAAATCAACATTGAATCTCCGACTATTTAAGAAACATAAGCTGAAGTGTAGGATCACAAAATGCACGATACATATAATAAACCCACTTGACGAGTTAAAATTATCTAAAAGAGCATTACGCCATCGCGTGTGTGCCCGTAGATCGCCTTGTAACTAATGGCAATTGATGGAGCCCAATGGTTATAGGCCTCGTCTACTATCTTAGTTCGAGCATGAATACGCACGTTATGTATCAAATTTTCATTCACTAGACACTGCGACATGTTGAATTGACCCACTTCATATATCTTTAATAATTATGATTTGCTAGAAATACCCTTGTCCATCGATTTTATTCCCTTCATCGATGTACGAACTAACGTTATACAATGTTCGTGATTATTTAAACGTGCGGGTGATGCTGAAGATTCTATCGAGAACAAGTTACGTTACTTTATAAGAAAAAAAAATTCAGTTGCATTCATTAAACGTAGCGTATTTCCTTTTCTTTATTTTTCTTTTGGCATTATTGAAGTGATTAAAACGACACGCAAGTCACGTGGCCAACCTTGGACTCTTTGGAGGCATCCGTCGTTCCGACATGGCCCACTTATTTCCCCGGCACGTGCCCATAAACTAAACGTGTGAGTATGTCGTTAACCGGTTACTATTATTATTATTGTTATAAATGCACCGATGACTGTGCCTAGAGAAACTTACGCGCTAACAGTTGTTCCTTCCTTTCTCAAATATGAGATTTTATAATGTTGCAAAGATTTTTCCTGCCCATAATTTTGGACATTCGAGATGGGTAAATGCACCATTTGTCCATAAATCATATGCGATACTTTTATTATATATATTCTCTAAAAGTCTTGAATTTCATCCGAAAGCTTATACATCAATTCCAAAATCCTATCCTTTTCACCCAACCCGACTACTTTCCACATATATGTTCTTTATAGCACGAAAAGATAATATTTTTATATGTTTAATCAGCTCGTTACGTGATAATTTACTTTTATCATTTATGATGTCCTAAAAAAAAATACAAACTTACAATGCATTAGCTTGACTTAACGAATGCCCTTGCAACGGTCAACATTATAATGCATTTCAAGCCGATTTCATCATCGATGACATATGACAACATATTGTTTTCACTTTTATTATAATAAATAAGAGTAGTCTGGATTGTGCTTAGGGCACCTTTGCAAGTTAAACGGCTCCCTTTTTTCCCCTTCTTTGTGGAGAAAAAACGTCCTCATTTCTTGAAGGCAAAGCTATATCCTCTCCCAGACAGAGGTCGGGCATCGTCCTCAAAACAATCAAAGTACCCAAAATCTCCTTTGTCCTTTCCAAGGCTTCATCAACAAATTGCTGTTGTTGCTGTAGTTGTTGCCGTTGTTGACTCATCTTCAAAGCAACAACACCACCACCACCACAAGGTCTCCATCAATTAGGCCTGCAGAAAGGGACCCATTTCTGCAAAAATCGAAGGGGGGGCAAAGGAAAAAGAAAAAGAGGAGAAAGAAAAGACTTTTCAGGTGGGATTTGCTCATCTAATCCTCATCCAATCACCACCTGTTCCTCCCCCCTTCTCGACCAGAATAGCAAGTACCACTTTGTATTTACTTGCTTCCATTCCTCCATCAAATGATCCTTTTCTTCGGTTTCCACGTGAGGGGCTGCATTGATTGCACTCCTCGTTCATCATCCACGGCCTGCCATCTATGAAATTCTCTGAGAATTTTACTTTCAGTGTAGATTACTTCCTCCTGAATAACCATAGCTCTCTCTCTCTCTCTCTCTCTAAGTTTAGACCCTTAATTTGTTGAGAAATGTTGCATTCTTTATCTAAAACACCCTTTTTTGGCCCATGTGTTTTGGAAGATGCTAAAAAACCTTGGGACTGTAAAAATTCATTGCTCTCTAATACAGTAACAAAAAAGATTATACTCTGCAACGCATGAAAAAAGAGAGTTTTATAAATAAAAAGGAAGAGGCTAAATGTAATTATCAAGATCGAACTCGAAACTTCATGATTCTTCCACCTAGTTCATTTTTTTTCCACTTTTTGTGGCTATTGTATAAGTTTGATCTCCCACAATGAAACATAAATAACATTCGCAATTGACTTGAAAAATAAACTTTACCAATTATCTGAAGGATAGTTAGTTTTGGGAAATTGTTTTCTGACTTTTCGATCTTTAAATAATGATACACTAATCGATCTATAAAAAAAATTCGCAAGCTGAAAATGATAATTTTAAATCTAGAAAAAATAACTTCGTTTTTCGAGATCAGGGAAATTACTTTTCCTAAATGTAAATTTTTCATTTTTTTAGTGATTGATTGTATTAATCGAATGAGCAATCATCTTTAGGAAAATACTTTCTAAATAATTAATTTTTATAACGAGAATTCATGAGATCAATGAATTCTACCGTAGAAAATGAAATTTTATTTTTCCTTACTTTAAGTTGGCTTCTTTGAAAGAGGAAATTTTCTTTATTTGTTCTCCTCCAACTTTTGACAATCTCAACTAAAACAATTCGACGCATCACAATCGCGCACGAACTTTGCAGTACAAGTCCCCCACCAGAACCAGCCAGTACTGCACCAAGGACAACATGGTCAATGCAGGCAAAACCTCCGAGGGCACAACCGTCAATACGACGGCCACCGGTCCTTCCCCGTTAAAAAACGACCGCTGTCTCTCGCCCCTCCACCTCGGAGCCCCAAGACATAGAGAGGAAGAAAGTCGTCGCCTTCCTTTGAAACTCCGGTGGCGGTGTTCTTCTTCGCTATCTTCTCGGCTGCTTCCTCTCTCTCGATTTCGTATCGTACGCTTCGCTCGTAGATGTTCGATCTCCCCCGCTCCGCCTCTTGATCCCTCCTTCGCTTCGCCATTCCGATCGTCTCCCGGTCGCCGGCTCCCATGGTGCCGAACCTCCAGCTCTCTCGGCTCTCCGGCGTCGCCGGCCGGAAATCCGTCGCCGCCGCGGGGTTCGCCGGGGAGGACCTGGAAGGCGGCGGCGGGGACCTGGAGGACGTCAGGCTTCTCGATGCGTACGAGGAAAGCTCGCCGGAGGGCGTCGGGGAGGGAGGGATGAGGAGGGTTCAGGTGAGAGTGACCGGGATGACCTGCGCTGCTTGTTCGAATTCCGTGGAGGAAGCTCTCCGTGGCGTCGACGGCGTGCTGCGAGCCTCCGTGGCGTTATTGCAGAACAAGGCTGACGTTGTCTACGATCCTAGTTTGGTCAAGGTTAGTTGATGCTCCTTGGTTTCTGGTCCTCTTCTTTCACTTTGCGTGTCTGTCGGAAAAGTTGGAGATGGCTCGTGCATCATTGGTGTACCTACTTGGTTCATTTCAGTGGCTCATGAGCTCAGTTCTCTGATCAAGCCATTTTGCTTGCTCTTTCTATTCTTCCCAAGTAGATCAAGTAATCGCAGGAGGATCGCTTGCTTCAAGCTTCGTTTAGTTAATTTTCCAACTTCTACTGTTGGTTAATGTCCAAGTCTTCGTAGTTCTCTTTTGGTTTAGTTAGCATTACCCCTTGTTTGCAAAACTACATTTCCATTGCAATTGCGTCTTGCCTGGGTCAGAGATTAATGGCGAAGCCTTCGTGGGTCATTCTTTACTTTCATTCTGTTGATTATTGCAGCTATTCTGTTGATGGGCTTAATTAACGTTGACAAACTAGGATTTTGTGGTTTTTCCGTGTTTGATATCATGAGACATAATTTATTTATCTTCCAGTGTTGTTGGAGCAACAATTTGACTTCCTTGACGTGGAAGTGTGAACTTTTTGCATCGCCGACGATCCTGCAGAGTTTTCCCTGCAATTTTAGTAATGGGTCTGATTTTCAAATCAACTGGGATTAATTTCGATCCATGGCCAACACTTCTTTTTGAATCAATGTGGCCTGAC
This sequence comes from Melaleuca alternifolia, assembly GCA_019926035.1. Classification (NCBI taxonomy): domain Eukaryota; kingdom Viridiplantae; phylum Streptophyta; class Magnoliopsida; order Myrtales; family Myrtaceae; genus Melaleuca; species Melaleuca alternifolia. The sequence continues at coordinate 3,308,004 of JAGKPW010002158.1, forward strand.
ATTGCTTCATTGTGACTTACCTCCACGGAGGACATTACTTAGGCTATTTGCTGTCTAATTTTGCTTTTGTAGCTTGTTTATTAGGTGCTGAGTTGTTTATTCCTTAATTTTGACAGTTTTATGTGACTACATCATGATTCAGGAATTAGACATCAAGAATGCAATTGAAGACGCAGGTTTTGAGGCAGAGATTCTGCCTGAATCAAATTCTTCAAAAACAAAGCAACAAAAAACACTGTTAGGTCAGTTCACTATTGGAGGAATGACTTGTGCGGCCTGTGTTAATTCTGTTGAAGGCATTTTGAGAAGTCTCCCTGGTGTCAAGGGAGCAGTAGTTGCATTGGCGACATCATTAGGTGAAGTTGAGTACGATCCTGCTGTGATCAGTAAAGATGATATAGTCAATGCGATTGAAGATGCTGGTTTTGAAGCTTCACTGGTGCAAAGTAGTCAACAGGATAAGATCATACTTGGTGTAGCTGGGGTATTCAGTGGGATGGATGTGCAATTTCTAGAAGGCATACTAAGCAGCTTAAAGGGCGTTAGACAATTTCGCTTTGACATGATGTCCGAAGAACTTGATATTCTCTTTGATCCTGAAGTTGTGACCTCCCGCTCCTTGGTCGAGTCAATTGAGGGAGCGAGCAATGGCAAGTTTAAGTTACACGTCATGAACCCATATTGGAGGATGACCTCTAAAGATGTTGGGGAAACAACAAAAATGTTTCGGCTTTTCACATCTAGCTTATTTTTAAGTGTGAGTATCTCTTCCATTTTTTCTTTGCCTTCTCTTTCCATGCTACAAAGGGAAAGATGTGCTCTCACCTTCTTGTTTCTATCGTGTGGTTGCCTTGAAGAGTAGGCTCTTTCTTTTGGATGTATGTTTGTCAGTTCGATGGTAAAAAATTTACTTCCTCTATCAATTATAATTAACAGATATGTCAGGATCACTTATTTTAAGGATGTTTAGAGTAATATGTGGGTGAAGGATTAATTCAGGGTCCAGATGTTAGACATAGACTTCTCATCAATTTTTTTCCCTTTTGTTGTTCACTTAAGTCTTAACAGTTTGTGCTTGATGTATTGGCTGTAGATTCCAGTCTTTCTCATTCGGGTAGTTTGTCCTCGGATACCAATGGTCGACTCTCTACTGCTATGGCGTTGTGGACCTTTTCTAATGGGTGATTGGTTGAAGTGGGCACTGGTGAGCATCGTGCAATTTGTGATCGGCAAGCGTTTCTATGTCGCAGCTGGCAGAGCTCTTCGAAATGGTTCAACTAATATGGATGTTTTGGTTGCATTGGGAACTTCTGCATCTTATTTCTATTCTGTCGGTGCACTCCTTTATGGTGCACTTACCGGGTTTTGGTCTCCCACATACTTTGAGACAAGCTCAATGCTGATAACTTTTGTACTGTTGGGGAAGTACTTGGAGTCTCTTGCAAAAGGGAAGACGTCTGACGCCATCAAGAAGCTTGTGGAACTTGCACCTGCAACAGCATTGCTGCTTGTCAAGGACAAAGGTTATTGTACTTCCTTTTAACTAAATAGAGTAGCTTTAGATATTTGATGTGCAGCACTCTTTTTCTCTGAGGTGGAGATTGAATTCCTTCTATGGTAAATTGGAGTAATTTATTGATTTTGCAGGCAGAAAGTGTATTGGTGAACGAGAAATAGATGCTTTGCTAATTCAGCCCGGTGACACATTGAAAGTTCTGCCTGGTACAAAGGTTCCTGCTGACGGCATGGTAGAGTGGGGATCTAGTTATGTTAATGAGAGTATGGTAACTGGTGAAGCTGTCCCTGTTCTGAAGGAGGTCAATTCGTCAGTAATTGGAGGTACAATCAATTTACACGGTGTCCTTCACATGCAAGCTACCAAAGTAGGAAATGATGCGATCTTGAGTCAGATCATTAATTTGGTTGAAGCAGCACAGATGTCCAAAGCTCCTATACAGAAGCTTGCTGATTATGTAAGTACTTTGACCAGGCAGAGTTCTATAATATTTGATAACTTTCCTTGTTTAGATAAATCTCGGTACAGGAAAGCTTTAATACTTACAGCAAATGACTTTTTCGGTGTGACTCTGCAAATACTTCTGTTAGTGTGAAACCCATGCTGGAAAGATTTGACCACTCTGAATATGTTGTATTGATTATTAGGAGCATATTGGGATATATGTCTTCATGCTAACACTAACAATCGATTATGTAAAAAGCGGATACATTTATGTCCTGTTAATGGCATGTGGCTCGAAACAGTCAATCTGTCAAAGACATAAATGATGAAAGATAATCATACACAAAGTAATGCTGTTGCACTCACTTTTTGTCATTTTCTTGTTTCTTCCTCTCATATCAAATGGAAAATAACGTCTACGACGTGCCAATGCATGTGAAGTTATCATCTCAAACTGAAACCAACCATTTATTGAATCCTGGATTTATTTTCAACTGCATCTCTTTGGCCTCAGGCCTTTTTTTCTTTTGGTGTTAGAGGTCTCAACCTTTGAGAAGGTTTGAAATGGAGACATCTAGAGACCTGAACCTTCATTAATATCTTTGCTTGATATAGTATTATGGATACTAATGGGGACAACTGGCTTTGGAGTGATCCTTTGAAGTTGATAGAGGTTTTAAAGGTGTTTAGTTTTGACGTAGTAGCTCCTCACCTGATGCGAATGGGAGTCATGGGCTCTCTATGGATAAATAAGATAATCAATGCCCAAATTTTGGTGTTTTTATATGACATATGGATGGTGGCTTGGTGCTAGGAACCAGAGTAGATGGGGAGGGCGAGGTTTGGGATGTTGAAGTTATCAGGAAAACTAGTTTAGTTATTTGGTGAATGAGTGCTATTTTGGGATCATTATTTCTAGTGCTTCTGGGGTTATTTTTGCTTGCGTGGTCTTTTACGTTGAGAAGAAAGAGGGAAGGTGGGGTGGCCAGTAAAGAAGGGTAGTGGATGGCAGTTTAAATATAAAAGAGAACTATGAAATGTACAATGTACTATCTCTGTGATGGCACGCGAGGATTTTGGGTTACTGTTTTAAATTGGTGATTCCAGCTCTCATGTGCATTGCACATTTCCTTCTTAGAGCCAATTTCAGATCATCAAGGGGCAGTCTTCGATGATAAAGCTATCTGGTGCTCTATGAATTGCAGCTTCATGTATTGTAGAGTGCTTTATGTAGATGACTTGCAGTTTCTCTGTTTTGTGGATTAATTGGTACTTTCTACTCGCAGATTGCAAGCATCTTTGTCCCCACGGTTGTTGCTTTGTCATTATTGACATTTTTGGGTTGGTGAGTACAACATCTCACTTTTCTACTTTTGTTTCAATTTCTATTTAGATAAGAGAAAAACCACATTCATAATCCATAGTTGATCTTTTCTGTAATTTAGTCGCCAGTCTTTAAACATTCATTATTTGGCTATTATGATCTTTCCCCTCTATTTGTGTTAAATTTAATTCATAATTCTTCCACATGGCTTAGCTGAATCACAACATAGTTATAAAAACTATAAGGACGGTCAAAATATAACCCATTACTACCCCATATCTTTGTAACATGCAAGAATGTTAACCCAAGTTCAACGCAAAGAAGGTTAGAGTATCGAAATCACACAAAAATGAATTGTAGAGTCAAATTTTAGTTTTAATGATCAAACCGCAAAGTTAACTGAACTCGAGAAACCGCTGATGTAATATTCCCACTGGATAATTCATGATAGTTGTGTACAATTACTGAGGCCTGTTTTGTTTGTCTACAGGTATGTTGCTGGCGCTTTTGGAGCTTATCCAGAAGAATGGCTGCCAGATAAGAGCAATCACTTTGTTCTTGCCCTGATGTTCTCAATATCGGTAGTAGTCATTTCTTGCCCTTGTGCCCTTGGGTTGGCAACTCCTACTGCTGTGATGGTGGCAACAGGGGTTGGTGCTAACAATGGTGTGTTGATAAAAGGCGGAGAGGCTTTGGAGAGAGCCCAGAAGGTTAAGTATGTAATATTTGATAAAACAGGCACCCTTACGCAGGGGAAAGCCACTGTCACAACGGCAAAAGTTTTCAATGAGATGGACCGTGGACAGTTCCTCAATTTGGTGGCTTCTGCAGAGGTAACTATTTTCCTTTGTCCGTATATTTGAGTCCCTGCATCCCTTTTCTCCTTGATAGGAAGAATAAAAATAGAGAGAAATGCACACAAATTGCAGTATCTTTGTTCAAATGGAGATTGCAGATGCAGTTATTTGAGAAAACTGTAATTGCTAAGATATAACAGGACCATATTCATCCGTTCCTATAATGGCATCACTGTATAGAGAATCTGAACTGATCTTGTGAGGATCGAATATCGAGCCACCTAGATTTGGAGAGCTTATTTTAAGACAGATTCTACTGATCCACAACATTTACAGAAGCATTTAAAAAAATTACTATCACCTATGGAAATTTACCAATCATGGATACTTTAACAATGACCATGACAGGATTCATAGAAATTGCATGCATTTTATTTATGCAATCTCATTGCCGTGGAACATGATACCTAACTGCTTCACCAAGTTAAACTAATTTAAATGCTCTTTTAGTCTCCTGGTAAAGCTGACTTCAAATAGAAAATTTCCTGGTTTGCGATTGTTATGGACCTAAATTTGGTCTGTAGACTTTCAAGTGCTGAGGACTCTGCTTGCATTGGCCTAAATGAAGATTTAGGGTTTAGATTAAATGATTTGTTCTATAAATATTCTGGACTTCATTTTCGACATTGCATTATAATTATTTTTTATACTTATCTCAACTAGGCTAGCAGCGAACACCCTCTGGGAAAAGCAATTGTGGAGCATGCACGCCATTTTCATTTCTTTGACGATCCTTCTGAAACTGATGATACCACAAAATCCGAGAAGTCAAAGGTATCTGGGTGGCTCCAAGATGTCACAGAGTTTTCTGCACTTCCAGGAAGGGGAATTCAGTGCTTTATTGAAGGGAAGCGGGTTCTGGTGAGTTATCCAAAATGAAGATTTTAAAGTTTTGCTGCTGAACTCAATAATATACCTTTCGATAGCATGTTGATATGCTTTGGAGACACGGTTTTGACAGGTTGGCAATCGGAAGCTGTTGACTGAAAGTGGAATTGCCATTCCAAATCATGTGGAACAATTTGTTGTAGAGCTTGAAGAAAATGCAAAAACAGGCATACTTGTTGCATATGGTGATGCCTTGATTGGTGTTCTAGGGGTCGCAGATCCACTGAAAAGGGAAGCTGCTGTTGTCGTAGAAGGTCTTAAGAAGATGGGCGTTAGTCCTGTAATGGTGACAGGAGATAACTGGAGGACAGCTCGGGCTGTTGCCAAGGAGGTGCGTAGAGATTGGTACTATCCAGTGTTTTACAATGCATTTGCAGGAGTTTGCAGAGTTAGTGGAGTCCGTGCTTATACATATTATCTCCTCACTTTCCTTTGCTACTCTGTGTGCCTCTATTTTGGCTTGACCTCTCAAAGCATTCAAGAGATTTGCTGTGGATAATTTGGCCTTGTGCTACATATGACTTCACAAGGAGTCTGAACAAATCAAAGATTTTTTGTTGGATGGCTAATAACATTGTCATTGGGAAATATTCCGCTTCTTTGCATAGTGCTGAACACCTGATGTTTCTCACCCATGTACAGGTTGGCATAGATGATGTAAGGGCGGAGGTAATGCCAGCAGGGAAAGCGGAAGTCATTTGCTCATTCCAAAAAGATGGGAGCATTGTTGCTATGGTTGGTGATGGTATCAACGATTCTCCTGCTCTAGCTGCTGCAGATGTTGGCATGGCTATTGGGGCAGGGACTGACATCGCAATAGAAGCTGCTGATTATGTTCTTATGAGGAACAACCTAGAAGATGTGATCACAGCCATCGATCTATCTAGGAAGACCTTTGCACGGATCCGCTGGAACTATGTCTTTGCAATGGCCTACAACGTAATTGCTATACCAGTTGCGGCCGGTGTCTTCTTCCCTTGGTCGAAGATAGTGTTGCCACCGTGGGTGGCTGGCGCGTGCATGGCTTTCTCGTCTGTGAGTGTCGTGTGCTCTTCTTTACTCCTTAGAAGATACAAAAAGCCGAGACTTACGACTATTCTGGAAATAACTGTAGAGTAGACTAGAAAGAAGAATAATAGAGGGAATTTATTTTCAAAGGAGGGGATAGAAAGAAATTGCGGGGATAAGAATGTTGTTGTAGCTTTCAGCTTAGTGAGTGGGGATACAAAATGGGATACAAGGTGTGTGAATGCAAATGAGTATCCCAGTTTTGTCCACTTTTTAAATATTCTTTTCACTGTATGATGATGGGGATGTAATTTTTCCACCCCACTGAATGTAAATGTCACATGCATAATATACTGTAATTTTTCTTTTATTTGGGGGGGGGGGGGGGGGTTCCTGTCTTGCTTGCCCTTGAATTGATTTGCAGAGAATCATAAGGATAAAGAAAAGATCTGGCTTAACCCCTTTGTGTGCTCTTCTCTGCACTAACTTACCATGCCTGCACCTGGAGGGGTAAGTTTGCTGCAATTGCAACTGCTCGAGTTTCCTTAGTGAGGAACAAACCCGAGACCTATCGATTAACATCATGCATCTGCTTTGGCCTTCGCTCATCCATCAACTAAGATATTAAATGAGAACGATAAGACCCGCGTTTATTAGTCGAGAGCCACATTTGTGAGTCACAAATTGCTTGGGACGCTTGTAGCTGGGAAGATCTTTTGGTGGTCTGCAGACAATTAAACATTAGGGAAAATTCAACTCGAGACCCTCATAAGTTTGCCCATGAATTGTGTGCTGACGATAAGAAGTTTGCGCGATACCTTCCTAGTGGTTATTGATAACCTCAGGTTGTTTGCACTGGGAAGACTCCATTGACGAGGTTGGTGGATATGAATGCTGCCTAAAACCCAGGTCTCCCTTTTGTCTTTAAAGCAACAGAGCATGTTAGAACTCGTCTGCACTAAGTAAACATACTACGCCCATGGAATTGATTGTATCTGGACATTCAAACGAATGAAGCTTATTCGGAGAATAGTCGTAAAGAAAGAGCGCAGCGCACTTGGGTGGGAACCACACTTAGCGGTCAAATCAAAACTTCAAAGTCTTCAACTCTCGGGATTCTCTTTTTGACGTTTGACTGTTCCGCCCGAGGACACCAGCATGTCTGCTTTGCCCGTGATGTCGTGCGATTGCCGCACTTGTCCCATTCCATTTCATGACATCAAGTCTTGTAAATCGCAATAAAGCATTATACGAACAATCTTTTCTTGTTAAGGGTCTTGTCGATTGGTTCCGAACACTTGTTTAAGTAAATTTAACAGGATACGTTTCCATTTTTAAAGAGCTTGATTACGCATAACTCGAAACAAAATAGTGTGTTAAAGACAAAACAAGCTCCCAACCTCCTGCAGATGACTTCCTAACATTCAACGCAGTGAGGTAACGGGAAAGAGACCAAGTCAACCGACTCGAGGATTGGTCCTAAAGGGTTATGATCCCAGATGAGGTATTTAGTGCACTCATTGCATCATCCTGCGCGTCAGCTTGTGCTCTCTGGTCATCACGTTCACATTCTCGTCAAAACTAAAGTTCAAAGGCCAGAATGGTGCAAAGAAATCAAAGCCCTAAAAGCGAAAAGAGAGAGAAATAATAGTAAAATGTGGAGGGTCGCATTTTAGAGAGAATTGAAGTTGGGTCAAATGGTTTAGTAAATCTTATTGAAAAGAACGGCTTCGTATGCCATGGTTATCTCGGTCATAACTTGATATATATATATATATATATATATATATATATTATTTCATGCTTGGAATTTAAAAAGCATCCAATTACATCTTTGCCACCTTGTTTTGATAATGCAAATACGAAGAGTCCACTTGACTCTAATTAGAACTCTTGATGTGGTACGATTCTAGATATATGTGCTAAAATTCGTGAAATGCTAAAAATTGTCAAATTGATACAGATTGATTAGTAAGAAAGATTGATTTATTTAATTAATTAGGATCGCAAAACATGGGATTACAGAATCCGAGATTTGTCCAACGCTCTAGATTGTTAAGATGAGGGAGATTTACTTGATGTGAGAGGTCTATAATTAAAAGGATTTGGTGTGAGTTGGAAGGGAATTAGGCGGGTAGCCCTTTGGTGAAATCACATATCTCGTATTGCTTGCTTTACAAGCTAGAATCTCTCCTAGTGGTTTACACAGCATCATTTTGGCCCACCTCCATCTTTCTAGATAATGCTTTGACCTTGCTTAGTCAAACTTGTATATTAAGGGACAACATAAATTATGTAGCAAGTTAAGTTATGTACATGTGGAGTAACGGGTACTTAGTTGCACATAACTATGTACATCAAGATATGAACTTGACCCTGATAATTGCAATCACACGAGTCATCAATCATCTACAAATTACTGCAATTACAAGTATATGAAAAATGACATTTTGGCTTTTGGAAGGCATTTGATTAAACGTAACAACTTATCAACTAAGCGTGATGTTGCTAATGCTTCTAAGAAATTGTGTGCCCAGCTATAGTTATTCTCTTTAGAGATGACACGTTGCTGAGATGAATGCGCTCCGACACGTCGCTAGCAACAAAAATGAGAAAATGACCTCCTAAGATTTAGTTTATCACGTTTACACTATCAGGATTAGGAAGACGATAGAGAGGGCGACGCATAGACAACTAGCAGGCTATTTATGGAAGACAGACTCGATATCTTTAGGTTTCTCCATGAACTCTACAAGCTAGCTGACTGATTCCTGTTTCCCCCCGACTCTTAATAACTGAGGAAAGAGAGTAGCGATTCAGTATGGAAAAAGTTCCTAAACCCTTCATCAGCCGTTGGTTTCTGATCAAGATTATTCTGACTAAAACCCTAAACGATTCAAAACACAGTCCAACACATGTCGCATCGGATAGTTTAGGGAGAGACGAGGGATGACCTCACCGATGTTAGCGGAGGTTGCTTCCTGGAAGCCTCACAGAATCGTCCTTATCCTTTTTGCCATTAAATCAATCTCTATCAGTCTCATAGGAATAGTCAAAGAGTTTACATGTCTTACCTTTGACCACAACTTTGTCCCTTTCTAATTCACTATATAATGCCTTGGATTGCAGGGCTTGCTCTTTCTTAATTAATCCCTCTCAAGACAAAGTGCGTGTTTGAATAAAAAAGAGACCATCAAGATCATCGAGTCATGACCAACAATACTAGTGATGAGTGGGTTCAGCATTACCAGCAGAGCGTTGATCCACAGGCTGAATTTGTTGACTCCACCATTGTCTCCTCCATGAGCTCAAGCCACAAGATCGATCAAAATCCCACCAGCAACAACAACAACATCATCAAGAGTCAATCAAAGCCAACCAGAAGAAGATCAAGAGCATCAAAGAAGACTCCCACAACCATCCTTAATGCCGACACCACCAACTTCAGAGCCCTCGTCCAGCAATTCACTGGCTGCCCTAGAACCTCCATCTCTTTCGGGTCGATCCGCCAAAATGGCCCGCTTAACTTGAGTTTTGCGGGTTTTGGGAACGAACATCACGGAGTCTCTTCTGCAGGCGCATCTCTTCAGAACAATTATTCCTGTGGTGTCCAGGTCCAACAGCTAGCTACGCCACCACTGCAATTGCACCAGGAGCGATCAGAGTATGCGAGTATGATTAACTCCTCATTCAATGAGGTAACCAACACCGATGATGCTTTTGTTTCGACCATGCCGCTGTCTAGTAACTTCATGGACGCGACGGAGAATATCCTCAGGGGGTACCCCATGGACGATCTCCCTTTCCAAGTTTAGCTAGTTTGCTTCATTCTAGATCCAAGATGAATTCGACCAACTAAAACATACTTTGTTAGCATGTATTAGACCTACAACGGTTCTTCATAATCTTAAATCTTTGCACAGTCTTTCTTTTTAAGCACTCAAGATGTCAATTATTTATATATGCCTCTAGTTCTGGCTTTCTTGCATGCGGTATGAGTATTTTCCCTTATGCTCTTTTCTTTGATAAATGTGATAGTAAAATTATATTATTTCACGAGAGAGTGGTCTGAGTTTCTCGCTGCTCCCACATCAACAAAAATATGCAAATGTATCTCCCTCCTTTTGAGGAGTAGTCGACAAAAGTCAGCTTCTGGAACATCTCTCAGTCCCTTCTCGTGTAACGGGTGAGAATTTCAAGCTTTATGAGGTGATCGATTCCGAAATTCTTCACTTGAAGCATCCCGTTCATTTTTCAGATGCTTAGCGCATTTGTGGATCACAATAGTTTGCTATAGCTATTGGCACATACTCTATCATCAAACTGCGTGCGATCACAAGAAGTTTGAGGATTGATGCGTCATCTTATAGTGAAGCTTAAGAGTATGTGAAGATGGCAACCCAGAGAACAAAGAAGAAAAGCATGTGAAGTTGTGAACACTTCATTAAAGGCTGGCGATCTAGTTGTATAACCTGTTGCCAACTTTGACTTTATTTCATCTTAAATCATTAATCTAACCTACACAGAAATGTTTGATTCCCTCAAAAGTGAATCAGGATTATGCTCCATCGTGGACTTTTATATTTGTCATGTTGTCTTATTATATCTGGGGAGTAATTTGAGAAAATTTTTGTATATGTCTTTATTGAAACAAGTGTGGTTAGCTCAATTTTTTGACACCTTTAGTCTGGAGGTCATCTCCTCAGCAGCAATGGTGGATACTTAATTGGAATCAAAGGGGACGCTAGAATAACTTGGAAAATGAATGAGAGAGAGAGAGAGAGAGAGAGAGAGAGAGAGAGAGAGAGAGAGAGAGAGAAGGCCTTGAAGTTGTTCCATCTTTCCTTGTACGTATATCAAAGGGGGCCCTAGAGGTTTTTCTTTTTGTAATTTGGGCCTTAGCTTAACCCTTTAGGCCCAGTAGTACTTGGAGTTGAGCTCACCTCTGTTCAAAGAACCCCATCTCTCTCTCTCTCTCTCTCTCTCTCTCTCTCTCTCTGTGCAACTTCGCAGCTCCAAAGCTTGGTGGCCTCCATCTTCTCTCATGAGCCATGTGGGCAGCACCAACCCAAATCCCCACTCCTCCGCCGCTCTCCTTTGCCTCGTATGGCAGCACCAACTCGGATAAATTCAGAAGAAAGTGGAACAAGCTGAGGGTGAGAGCCTCCTTCTTCGACTACCCTCTCGCCAGCCGAATCATGGTTCGGAGTAAGTAAATGTTCCCCGCTCATCTTTCTCTCGAGTTAGATTACCGAGGAGAGAATTGATCAGACATCGAGCATACTCATTGAATTATCTGTCTGGGTTCTGTTTCTTTCACCAGACATACCCTATTCTCTGAATGAGAGCAGGTTGCTCAAGGAGTTCTCCACTTTCGGACACATCGCCGAAGGTGGGCTTCTGTTCTAAATCGATTGTGTGGATGATTTGTTGCTGGGTCTGATTGATTCTTGGTCCAGTCAAAGTTGCCAAGGATGAAGAGACGAAACGGTCGAGAGGTTACGCTTTCATTCAGTACACCTGCCAAGACGATGCGGTGCTTGCTCTGGAGAACATGGACCGTAAGGTGCCTCACCCCCCCTCCCCTATCCTCACTCCACCTCCATTCTCTTCCCCTCCGCTTGCCACTCCATTGCCCCATCATCCTCATCTCTTTCGTTGCAGAAGCTCGATGGCAGGGTGATTTACATAGAGATTGCCAAGCCCGGGAAGGAAGCGTACGATCGGCCTCGGACTTGCGGTCCACCTCTGCTGCACAATGATCATGCGGCTGAATGACCTTGAGTCCAACTGCCCGTGATAGAGCATGGGATGTAATGCAGCATCGGCTTTGCCCTTCATGCGAGAGACAGTGTTCTGTCGATGTCCATCTGCAATTCCATTCTTTTAGACTTACTTCACATACGTTCTTTTGCTGTTCTGTTCCTAGTATCAGAGATTATACCATTCACACTGTCTCCTGTCATTGAGAAAACCAAAGATGTATTTCTGTGCGAACGCATAGGGTCAAGAGATGTCAATTCATAGCAGATTTCCTTTATGATTATACCCTCAATGTTAGTAATTTTATCCGAAGTCGTCCTACTCTCAACTGAACATATTACTAGTACTTTCTCTTTTGCAAGAAGTAACTTAGCCATATATAGTTGGTAAAAGAAGAATACGATATTGCTTAGTAAATTAACCAATACCATAGTGGCTAAACTCAAATTATTGTGAGCCATAGAACCCATAATTTGTATTCAATCTTGCTAATTGCAAGTTACTTTTAAGTCCATGCAAATAACAACTGATAAGCCATTTCGATTTATTGTAAATTTACTTAAATAATCGTAAATTTAAATATATTTCGAGACTATTTTCTTGATCGACGTAACCTTTTTCAATCGATTGTCAAATTTACCATTCTAAGACCATTGATAAATCTTACATGTTAGTAAATTATCAGTCAGTGAATGTTTTAAGATTGCTTGGACGGACGAGATCTTTTGGTTTTAAATCGGACGGCCAATTACGTAAGCCTGCGCTGAGTCAAGCGGTCTATCTACGCAGTACCGTACGTGCAGAGCAATATATTCCATTTCTGCGTCAATCGAGAGCGAGCGTGGGGCGACGTTGCTTTGACGAAGAAGAAAGAAGGAAGAAGAAGCAGGAGGAAGGTGATGGCCATGGGAGAAGGAGAGGAGCAGCAGCGGAGCGACACTACGGAGGACCATGCCGTCCGGGTTTACGCTGACGGCATCTACGATCTCTTCCACTATGGCCACGCCCGTTCCCTCGAGCAGGCCAAGAAGCTGTACTACCTCGCCTCCCTCCTTGCTTGTTCTCTGTTCTGCGTGCCGACATGTCCGCATGTTCCTGACGTACATTCCCATTAGCTCGTACCCATGTGCCGTAATCTCCCATCAGTTTATTCATCGTCTCTGCAAATGAACCGCTTCTTGGCTAGCTTTTCGGAGTCTTGTAGGTTCATTTTGGATGCGTTGTCAGATCACAGTTAATGGCTGTGTGCGAAGTATATAATTGGGTGCAACTTGGCATGGAAGGAGTTCAATGTCTAAGATTACCAGGGCCGAATTGTTTTGACTTGCTGTCTTGTGGTCCTGTGCTCTTGTTTCTGGGTCCTCTGCAAATGTCTTCCCGGTTCATGAGTTCTTCCCCCAATTGTATGTTTTGTAGGTTCCCAAATACTTACCTGCTCGTTGGATGCTGTAATGACGAGCTCACGCACAAGTATAAGGGAAAGACCGTCATGAATGAACAGGAGCGCTACGAGTCTCTCCGCCACTGCAAGTAGGCTTACTGCTTCTGTTTTCACCTCTGGAAAGTGAAGCAAGTTCATATATTAGTTACTTCCTACCCTTTGTGTGTGCTTTTTTCATTGCTTGCCCCATGGTGGACTAAGTATGACTGTTTATTGTTCTAACTGGTTTGAACTTGTAGAATTCTGACTCTCGTTAACTCATTGAATTATAGGGAGGGATAAGTTCTTGCACTTTACCCTTGTTCTTCAAAGTATCTGTTCCTGTTAATATGGGTGGCATCCTCCCTTCGATGAAATGGTTGATCTTTTGTTATTTCTCGGGTGGAATTTTATTTTTCTTTTCAATTTTCATGCAGGTGGGTAGATGAAGTCATTCCTGATGCTCCATGGGTGATCACACCAGAGTTCCTGGACAAGCACCAAATCGATTATGTTGCACACGACTCTCTTCCGTAAGGTTAATCAGCCCAAGTAGATGTCATTGTTTGCTTGGAACTCGAATCTCACAAATGTGAAATGTTCAATCCTTGTTTTTCTTTAGTCATTCACTTCTTTCCCCCTTTAATGGGACTCCCATTAACGTACACACATGTTATCCCCATTAGTAATGGTTGTGCCTTTCCTGCTAAGATTTTCTCTGCTAAGTTTTCTGTCAAACAATTGAATATGCTAAATCTAGTTTTTGCAGAAGTTTGTATATCTAGTTTTTGTAATGATTAACTTCGAATTCCTCAAATGCCTGATTTTCTTAAACTCTTAGGAATATCTGTTGTAACTTTTCTAACAGCCACTTGTTTTTCTTTTCCAAGATGGATAGGCTTTTTTCTACGTTGAATTGGTCAAATGTGTTTGCTGAGTATCTCCATGTGAAGTAGACAATATGTCCTTTTGACATCCTATAATTATCAAAGGACCCTTTATGACGTTATCTCACATGTCCAGGAAGAAGCTTTTTTGTCAATTTCAATAATATAGACAAATTTTAGATGAGTGTCTCTTTTGCTTGGTCATTCATTCAATTCTCTTGCTATCTATTACACATATTCAGTTAGGTATATGTCATTTTACTTAGCTTGCATGAGATTTGGACAAGCTTTCATATTAGATCTAGATGTTTCTAATATTAGGTAAAACTAGAAGATGCCTCCAATAACATAACCTGTCGAACTCTGGCCTTGAACTAAGATAGCGTTCTTGTGGCCGGAACAGCAGTGTCCACCTACATGGCTGCCCACAACCTTTTTATGAGCGATTTCTTATTCAATAGGAACAAGCAGTTTGGCTTTCACGAGTTTGAAGGACATACATTCCTTAATTCATTTAATTTTGCAAATCATCTTTTTTTAATATAAAAAGTTTAAAAGCTAAACACGCAATGATTTCAGACTAGGATGAAGTGAAGAGTAAGGATTAACTTCTCTCTTAATCATTCAATCTCAGTATAAGTATCAGACTTAGCATGGTTTAGATTGGGAACCTACTGTTGCTTGTCCATTGTGCGTAACGGTAAACTTGTATCTTGAGGTGTTTGGCCTCTCGCTCCTTCAGTAAAATTTTAAATGGCTTGGTTATAAATTTTGTCTTGCTGTGTTTGTGATGGTACAATGAGAAAATCGGAAAGATAAAAAATGCAAGCATGACTTAGCCATGTTGATGCCATAGTTATGCGTGTCAAGACTGGGAAATTCTAATTGCTGCCTCTTCATCTTAAATTGCAGTTATGCTGATGCAAGTGGCGCTGGGAAAGATGTCTACGAATATGTAAGTTTAATTCAACATTGATCTATGTTTCTCAGTTTTGATTCAATGTGTGGGTGTAAACTCAGTATCTTCCCTTCTGCTGGTTGGTTCAGATTCACTGGAAAGGGTCAAACATCTAGGTCATTCAGATTCTAGTTCTATCATCCTGACTTATTAGGAATAGGATAAATGCCATCAAAGTGTAACTAATAAGGCCTCACAGTCCAAACCTCATTTTCATTTAGCTGATGCATCTTGGTTCCTGATTCCTGTGTCTTCATCAATGTGAGTCTCCTTGATTGAGCATAAGCTCTTTTGTCCATCACCCTTTGCTAGCTTGAATTTCCTTATATTCCTGTGCATTTTCTTTTTTTTGTTGTTGGGGGGTGGGGGGGCAATTATGCGCTGCTAAATATGTTGATATGCTTGCTATGGTTTATCTTGAATGGCAGTCTCATTTAGTTTTGTACAATCTTTTTGTTCAGGTTAAGTCCATAGGAAAATTCAAGGAAACAAAAAGGACGGATGGAATTTCGACATCTGATATTATCATGAGGATTATCAAAGATTACAACAAGTACGTGATGCGAAACCTTGCGCGGGGATACAGCAGAAAGGATCTTGGCGTTAGCTATGTGAAGGCATGTCTTTGTCATCTTAATGTGTGTAGATTTTATCCATGCCATTCACAATCTGGGTTGATGTTCCATTAATGGCACATGCTTAATGCCCTGTACCAGGAAAAGCGACTCAGAGTGAACATGGGAATAGAAAGGTTGCGTGAGAAAGTGAAGAAACAGCGGGAAAAAGTGGGAGAGAAGGTATATGTGTAACTGTTTAATGAGTTTGTAAACTTTTGGAGTATAAAAAGTTGATCACAAGTTATTTGGTAATCAGTACAATACTGTCAACATAATTGAATGATGTAATTTGAGCATCAAATACTTTATGAAGAAGGTGGGGTTTGTAATTGATATTACCTTCGGCATTCTGGAGTTTCCCCTAATTGATACTTTCATGGACCACATGTTCCCATTTTGCTGCTTATTCACTAGTAAAATGGGCCCTATGAGTAGCTCTCAAGGAAACTGAGTCTTTTGCCTTTATTGCCTCAAGCTATCATCCAGGTATTAGATGGTGATATTGTGTAACAACTTCATCAATAAAATGCAAAGAAAGGTTTGCTATATATGATATGAAGACATATGGCTTGGATGGTGCATACCAAATTGGACTTATCCTGGACTTATACAGATATTTGGTTGTGAATGACTTATGCCCATGGGTGATTATTAAAGGACTTTTCCTTGTGACAAATTGCTTTGCTTAAGATTAAAGATAGGGGCTGGGCGGGGCAATGAAGGCTCATTTAGTAGACAGCGAGCTACATGAGTGATGATTTAGTAATGTTTAGTTTATATCTCAAATGGACAAATAAGCTCCATCTTTGTGCTGATGTGCCGTTTCAGTACATTACTGCTAGTATTCATTTGAATTATATAAAACGGTCGACTAAATTTTACATGTTCATGTTCTTGATATCCAGATCCAAACAGTGGCAGAAACTGCTGGTATGCGTCGTAACTTATGGGTAGAGAACGCTGATCGGCTCATAGCTGGTTTTCTAGAGATGTTTGAAGAACGTTGCCACAAGATGGTTGGTGAACTTTTGTTGCTCAATCTTTCACTGAACCAGCTTTCTTGCACGGAGACCTTTTTTCGGTAGATTATGATCTATCTAAAATGACAGGTTCTTCTTTGTGATTACCAGGGGACAAACATCAGGGACCGAATCCAGGAACAATTAACTGGACAGCAGATGAGAGGTTTCATTAATGACAAAGAAGGTGATGACGATGGGGAATATGATTACAGTGAAGAGAGCAGTGAAGATGAAGGATCCTACAGTGAGGTAGATGAAGATAGAGACAAGTGATAAGGTTGGTTTATTTATGTTTTGACTGCTCTTAAAGTGATACAAGTATGGGAGGATTAGATGGACCTCTTGCCTCGCGGCACAGATGAGCTTGACTGGGTCTTTGTGCTCAATGGGTGCTTTCTGCCAATTCTATTGTAAAGGGACAAGTTTTCTTCGACACGCGTGTACTGATTTGAGGGATCTGACTATCTTTAACATGGTGGTTGTGTTTAGAAATGGTGTGTATTTTCTTACCATTCATTTTCTGAACTCGTTAGTTTTAGCAACATCTATCCCGCTGAGGTGTTTGCTATTCAGGAAGAGAATTCTCAAAGCGAAAAACCTCAAGGATCCCCGATTGTCGGAGTTGGGAATGAGGACAGGGTAAGAATGTTAGTATCATCTCTGTTGGAGTTGCTGTAGGAAAAATGAAAAATATGATAGGGGGTTTCTAGACCATGCAATGACTTTTCAGGAAAAATGTGTTTGAATCTCATGTCTTGACCATTGGGCGCCTCTTATAGGTTTTGTTCCTTTTGGTCAGAATTTTATTGCTGGAAAGGAGAACAATGTCTTCTAAATCAAAATGGTTGCATGCATGAGGAATACTGGCATGCTGATATCATTGGCGCGATTCTTTTTTTCTTTGCGATTAGTAGATTCCCATCTTTTTTAGCTCTTTGTTGCCTTTCTCCCTGATGGTGTGTCACGTTGTTTCCTGAAGGATGTAAACATATGAAAGTTTGTTTTGTGCGTTTAGGGTTTCGGACAAGTGTTTATCTTTGGTTTATCTTCTAACCTTCGATTACTGATGTGAGAAGGCTATCCAAGGGTTTAAAAGCCATTTACAATAAGCAGGCAGAGATATAATATTGATTCATCAAACATGGTCCAAAGCCGGCGCCAACTCCTAAGCTTCTTTCCTCACTTTAGAAGTTCTATTATGTCTTGGTCTTTGGAAAAATTAAATATTGCTTTTCATGTTTTAGTCTTCCAAGATCAAATGAAACAAAAAAAACAAGAGATTATTCTAAAATGGCTGTCGACATCTTGTTGACGTTCATCGAGTTTGAGAGATCTTCGGAAAAAGGTACTTATAATATCTTGGACCAAAGTTTCTTGCTATTATTACGGGAGTTCGGGACTACTCAATAAATTAGGTGGATGACCCGGGCCTACGAAAGAATCCCAAAGCATGACCAGTGTTGTAAATAACCTGTCTTAAATTATTGGATCTTGTTGACGAGTGCCTTATGGGTACTGGTTAAGAAACGAAACAAGGAGATTTTGAATTTTTTCTATGCAATTTCACTAATGCTGCATATGTTGCCAAAGGTCGACGATATTTAGCACAAGTAGGTATATCATTATTTTTCGAAATCACAATACAACTACCCTAGTATCTCAGAAGCACTTCATAGACAAACCCCAGCACTACAGATAAGGACTAGAACTGCATTACTTTGCCCTTCTCTAGAATTAGATGACTTCTCCAGCAATGCTGTACTGGTCGACCACAACGGAAACTAGGGCATTTACTGCTTGCTCACTCTCGACGACCACCGTATTATTTGATACATTAGTTACTGCATGCTTGAGGAACACAGTCCCTCCTTGAGGATAAAAGGAGTACTGAAAGTGATTTATCTGGTTAGGAAAGAGCAACACTGATAAAAAATCAGCAACCCATTTGGTCCCATTACCTTTCACCGTCAGTTTCCCCACTGTCGATCTTAAGCTCATTCCGTTCGCATTGTTGCTGTCGACCACCGCTTGATTGACATTAGGGAATTGGCCATCCAAGGCTACTATTGGATTCATGAGTTGTGGGTTGCCGGCGAACATATTGTTCACTATATTCAACCCCGAGACTTGACCCTTTATCGACTTCAATACTATATTAGCGTCTCCCAAGAAGAATCCGTTAGTAACGTGTACCTGAACGGGGTCTTCCATGACGATGGCCGTGTAATCCATATAGCAGTTGTCTAACCTGGTTTGCGATAGTCCAGCTAGCTTTACCAGTATTCCAATCCCACCGAAGGACGTGGCCTTGTTATAACAATGTACTCCGGTGACCATGTTGGCCTGACCTCTCAGAATAATTCCCACAGCAGCGGAGAAGATGACTACATCAGTAATTGCATTGTCGTTGCTCTGAAGATCGATGGCCGTGCCTGTGAAGTTTCTTTCCCTTTTATCCCCGCCGATCGTCGAAATTTGTCCTAGGAAGCATCCCGATATAAAAGTCTCATGACCTTTCTTCACTAGGATTCCCTCCGTTGTGAAGTGAAGAAAGAAGCAGTCTGTTAAGCGAATTCTCGCCGAATCGACCACGTAAATTCCTCCTCCTCGGAAAGAAGAATCGAAGAGGATGTCTCTGAAAGTTATGTCCTCATAGTAGATTCCGACATTCTGGTTCTCCTTGGGGTAAGATTCTGATTGATCGTTGGCACCAGGAGAATTCGGGGACCAGAGTTCGACAACATGCCGGTCGCTCGGAAATGTTTCTGATGCGCGCAGCGTGCCACCGTGTATCTAATTCAGCATGGGCAACATTGTATTATGAAGAGCAGTAAATGTGAACAGAAAATTTAACTCAATCCAATGAACCGATGAACTTGATAATACCCTCAGGAAGCAAAAGTTCATTATGCTAGCTCCTGGAGGTTCATCTTGGGGAAAGGGAGTTAGTAATGGACAGACTGCAGTTGGGAGAGTAAAATAGCCTTAAATGCTTGATTCTCAAAAGCAGCACTTCTGGCAGTGGTGGATTTTAATGGAAAAAGACTCCACACACCCCTCTTAAATCTGATGAAAGTTCCCCGGGCATGAAATGGGGGAACGCACAATGCAACATTGCCACGTGACACTAACTCACGAGAAAGGTAAAAAAGTAGAAAAGAGAAGCACTGAAGATACAATCTGTAGAGAGAGAGAGAGAGAGAGAGAGACTGACCACAACATTGCCCCCACCAGAAGCGGGAAGCCTGATGGGTTTGGAGACCAAGTAGGTTCCACCTTGCAAATCAATAACCACACCACCCAAGTCAGACACTCCAGGCAGCATTTGCTGTTTACTTTGAACTTGGAATGCATCAGCCAGAGCACTGAGGATGGCCTCACTGCTCTCTCGAGTCCCTGTTGGGTCACCCCCATATCCTACCGGATAGAAAACCCTCCCCATCTGGAAGAAGGCACCAACCGATCACCCACGTTCCACAAAAAACACCCACATTGGCCTTCAATTCACAATTGATGTAGACAAACTTTGACACTGGCCAAAAAAAAGTTAAAACTGAAACAGAGAGCTCACTTACATTCTTGGCCCCCTCTGGACCAGGAGCCTGCTGGGCAGCAGGCACAGCGAGGTCTTCTTGGGGACTGTAGGCCACTCTCTCTTGAAGCTTTGCTTGGAACTCCGAGAGCTTGAGTAGTCTCATGGAACAAGATGCTTCCTCAACCATGAAAACGAGAAACAAGCACAATGCTGACAAAAGTCTCATTAGCTTGCTTTTGCAACTCCAACCGTGGGTGTCCATCTGATGGGTCGACCAAATGTAGTGGCGTTTGTCCTGCGACTCACAGAGAGAGAGAGAGAGAGAGAGAGAGAGAGTCTCCTTCAGCTGTTTATCGTGCTTCGGTTCCTCTGTTCCGAGCTCTAATGTGGACTTGGTCTCGGTGCTCCTCTTGTCTCGGCTTTGGTTTTACAAGATCTTAACCATCATTAATATAAATAGCATTAGAATGGCCATGTAACTTTGCTTTTATCGACAACCAAAGTTTGACACTTTCAATCTTAGGAATTACCATAAATCGAGGAGCGGCAGAAAAGGGAAGAATGAAACAAAAAAGGGGATATCACACTCGATGTATTTGTAAGACCACCATGCCAACAATTCAATCTTTCCCACAAAAAATTTATGGCATCTGTGTCTCGACATCCGCGAAATGTAGAATGCTTCAATGGATCAAGCTGTTCATTGTCTATAAGACAGTTCAAACAATAGATGGATCGATAGCAGAAGAGATTTTATGGAAAGATTCCATTCTTTTGTTACATCCATTGTAATTGTAATTTATGTGCTTAGTTGGAAAAACTAAAAATGACAATAGGAAAGAAAGAGGAAATTTTATTTGCTTAGTTGGAAAAATTAAAAGTGACAATAGGAAAGAAGATGACAGTTCTAACAATCACTTTAAGCTCTTATTTGAAACATGATCCACTTTAAGTTCTTATTTGAAACAATGATGATACTTCATGCTCTTATTTGAAATAACGTTTATTTCAGGTTTTTATTTAAAAAAAAATGATGATACTTCGGATCATTATTTAGAAAATTTCCCAAATCAAATGAAATTGAATTGTGTATAAATTATCAGGATATAGGAACAAATGGTTCGTATGGTTCAAATTGTCATATTTAATCGAGATTATTGACCAAATAACGGTTATAACCAAGAGAGCAGCGGAGAAAGGAGTAACGCCCTCTTCTTGAACCCATGATGCTCTCCTAAAAACCTATTCTTGAAACGCGGCCTCTTCCTCAAGAACACCATCTTCTTGCTGCGAAGCAACACAATCTTCTGATGCGGGGCCGTCTAATCTAGCCGTGAGATCCTCTCTCGAAAGCCATACCACCCTCCGAGCGACGCCGGGGACCCGTCAACCGTGTCCGCGATCGCGGCCTTGACCACGCCTTTGAGAAAGAGTAGTTCTTGATAGCCGTCGTGAACCTCAAGAACCTCCTCAAATCAAAAGCCCTCCAGATCGCTCGCCGTTTCCCTGATCGCTAAGAGTAGAGATGCCTTTCCTATCCCGGTACGCCCCCATCGACTCCGTTCGACGATACCCTTCGAAATTCGTGGAGTTCTTGCCACTCCCATTTTAAGCTTCACGGATGAAGTTTTGGAGTTGGATGCGGAAGAGCAGCGGGTTTATCAGAGGGAGACGTGCAGGCAGGAGGCTGCGGATAGGGTCTTGAAGCTGTTGATGATATCGAAGGTCCTCGAAATGCCGTTGGACATGATTGATCGGCTGAAAAGGGACATGATTTTGGCCACTAGATTTTGTTCAGAGCATTTTTCCTGAGTTCTCTGATTATTTCCGAGTGGTTGATGGCGAGGGAATTCAACTTCTTGAATCGGTCTGTTGGAGCAGCGATCTGGCGAAATCGGTCACACAATAGAGAGCGGTCAATTATACCAAAGGTATGCCGATCGAGTTCGCTTTGCGTCTTTCAAAAGGTTTTGAGATGGATAAGAAGTTCAAAGAAGTGGATTGACCAGTGGCAGAGGCTGCCTTGCATAGATCCTTACGAAAATGTGTCACGTTTATCCCGAAGTAGTGACGAATCTGATAAAGAGCCGTTGCATTCTTACACTTCTAAATCTTTTTGTTTCCAAGAAGACAGAGGGGGAGAATATGCTCTGTGTATGGGAGCATTCGGAATTCAGTCGAGGTTTAATAGACCACTGCTTCACCATCTGGGCATATTCTATGTTTCGAGTAAGAATAGAACCCACACCGTGGTTATTGAAGAGGCATTTTTAAAAGGGGTTCCGTAATTAAGCAGCATCCTTTGATGGATATGAGGAATAGATACATTCACCTGATGAACACGATGAAGGAAGAGAAGAAAGTGACTACTGCCCCTGTCTCTAAGCAAATGAAGAAGGTCTCTGGTCGTTCTGAGCATCCAAGAGAAGTCGAGGATGAAAATGCGGGCAAGGATGATGTTGATAGCTAGTATGTCGGATTCTGAAGTTGAGGTTGACGCTGACCATGACCATGACCATGACCATGACGACTTTGAAGATGTCGAGGAAAATGAAAATTTTGGACGGACTCGGTTAGGGCTCATAAAAAAAAAGGCCTTTGTGAGAGGAAACATGACTGGGAAGTCAAATTCGTTCCGACGGACAATCCCAGAAGTTGTGCTGGGGACAAGTCATCTGGAGAATCACGTAGCAAGAAAACTCAAGAGTGTTGGCCAAAGTCTCTTACAAAAAAAAGGTCTAAAGACGATTAGATCCACGGAATAGTCAAATGACTCGAATGTTTTCCCAAGGCAATAGCCAGTCAAAATTTTCTCCGAGGAAGACGAATGTGCTGGTTCCCTTCTCACCTGACTCTGCCTTCTCAAGTTACCACATCTCTAGGAATTCGCACTATCTGAAACTTTTCTTCCTTTTTTTTTTTTTTGGCTTTTTCCACATGTGGATGATTATGCTTGCTCATCTTCCATATAGGTGCAGCCATGTTGCCGTTTGGGCATTGGCTGTACTTCAACTATAATAATTATGGCAAAGATGGAGATGGTTATGACGAGAAACGGAGTGCTCGGGTAACATTTTGGGTTTCCATGAGAGCAAGTTATCACATAATCCAGTTCTAGCTTCATGCGTCTAAAGGGTAAAGATGCGGATCGCCTTTGTCGTCTGAGGTTCAATGCAAGTAGTCCTTACTTCATTGGTCCCAGGACATCTGATGCTGTGAAAAACCGTGATCGTAGCTTCTTCTTTTTTTATACCAGAACTGGTGTCTACATTGGGGGGTGGGGGCAGACAGGCCTGCTGGCTCTGTGAGCATAATCTCTTTATCATGCTTCTAGTTGATTGTATGGCTAGTCCTGGTGATTGTAAATGCTAGTCTAGTTGTTCGTGTTTCCGTTTTCTCGGTATGCATGTGTGATGGAGGAGGTGCCCTAATCCACGGAGCACACTTCCTTCAGTGGTTGTTCCGTAGGTGTTCTTGAAGCATTAGCCTGGAATGGAGTTCAATTTCGATTAAGGATTTGAAATTGGACATTTTTCTCCGAGCAGGGGCCCCTATTCAAATAAATCCCGCGATGCACGTGAGAAATGCAGGATTGCCAGCCAGCCGAGTTTTCACGGGCCGATGAGCTTAGGGCCCTATTTAAGACTAAGTCGGCCACTTCGTTATTTTATTTGAGACAAGGTTCCTTTTAATCCATCTTTTACGAAAAATTCCTCATTTCAAACCCTCATTTAAAATTTTTCCCTTCTGTTTTAACATGCATATGAAAGGATGGAATTATATCATTTAGAATTTTAATTCTCTTACCTGGCTATGGTGCATTTAGAGAAACTTGGATTTGATCTGAGCGATTTGATCCCAAGGAAAGCAACGAAGTGCACCTGTTAATCTATAAAAATTGCTTGTTTGGCCTCCCAAAATTGCAGATACAAATGGACGCGGACAATAATTTCCATAGGCATCATTCTTCTTGTCAGTTTTGCTTATTGGACTCGTCATCTTCTTGGGCAGCTATTCTCCTCTTCCTCCTCGAATTCACGTTCAGATAAAAGAGTTGAAGGTCTCCATCGCAACTCTTAGTCCAGCTCTAGAGTCTATCCTGGATTGGTACTCACTTTTAGTCACTTTTTTGGTGAGTAGGAACAAACTAAAAACATCTCATAGAAAATCAAGAGTAATTTATTTAACTTGAAAGTGTATAAAGAAACTTGAGAAGAGATTGTCGGTTATTTGAGGATCATGGTAATTAACGTCAATACTAGATATTTATCCCTTGCACATTTCTTCATTTGGACGCATTCAAAGCAAATTTTCTATATCAGTTCCTAGATAAGAATAGAAATTGATCAGTCTTTGTCTATGCTGAAGACACGAAAGGATGGCTGAATGGTGGCACACACATCTCTCTAAGGTTCGATGAGTGTCCAAATTATTTAGCCTGGTTGGTAAAAACTTCTACTGTTCCCATCATGTTCTTGGATTGGAGAGATAGAGAGAGGAGGGAGATTTAAATGTCAGGTATCTCCCAAGTGAGCTATTCAGTGCATATCTCCCAAATAAGAAGTCATTCACATGGTTGTTGATCTTCACGATGCGAACTCGGGCATTAATGGAGTTCCCATTACTTTGTTTTGGTTATTATCATATGGATTAAAAGGAATTGATTTGCTGAAGGAAAAAGAATCGACGTGCAACTCGATAGTACTCCCACTCGTGCTGGTAATTACAGATTGATTAGAATCGTCATTCTGGCATCTTAGTCCTGTTTACACTGTATAGTACATTCTTAAGTCGGGACCCCATCCAGTGCACGGCTCATAACCTTGTATAACAATCTACGAAGTTTCCAATGCGAACCGAAAGTTGGTCCAAAACCCACAACACACAAGCAAGTCCAGTCTAGGGCTGGGCCGGTATAAAAGTTTATTATTGAGCCAAATTAACCCGAATTAAAACTTATCTTTCAGCAATTTCAAAGAGTGGCTAGTGTTTTGTTTCGTGTTGACCTCCTCTAAAAAACGCTTCGACCCGATTGTTTATGCAATCGGCAAGAGAGCCAGTGCTGCTGCTTATCTGTAATGAGGTACAAGCACTCTTGATCGTGAATGCTTTAGATTATATATGGGTGCTATGCTAACACCTAAAAAGACAAAATTGTTACAATCGACAAGCACGTGTTGGAAGCCGAGTAGTGGAGTCAATATAACCATTGATTCAGTGGAGTTATTGTGACTATTGAGTAGAGTAATTAATTTACCTATCAATGTGACCGTTGAATAAGTAAAGTCTTAGTAGCCTTTATCATCGTAGATTGTGACTATTAAGTAAAGTCTTATCTGTAAAGAGGTACAAGCACTCTTGATCGTGAATGCTTTAGATTATATATGGGTGCTATGCTAACACCTAAAAAGACAAAATTGTTACAATTGACAGGCACGTGTTGGAAGCCGAGTAGTGGAGTCGATATAACCATTGATTCAGTGGAGTTATTGTGACTATTGAGCAGAGCAATTAATTTACCTGTCAATGTGACCGTTGAATAAGTAAAATTTTAGTAGCCCTTATTATCGTGGATTGTGACTATTAAGTAAAGTCTTTCTAGTAACGAGGTACAAGCACTCTTGATCGTGAATGCTTTAGATTATATATGGGTGCTATGCTAACACCTAAAAAGACAAAATTGTTACAATTGACAGGCACGTGTTGGAAGCCGAGTAGTGGAGTCGATATAACCATTGATTCAGTGGAGTTATTGTGACTATTGAGTAGAGTAATTAATTTACCTGTCAATGTGACCGTTGAATAAGTAAAGTCTTAGTAGCCCTTATCATCGTGGATTGTGAGCTAATAAAAATAAATGACCAAAATAAAAGAGATAACAATAGCTAAAGTTATAGACATTCAAGTTTACTCATTTGATATTAATGAAACGGATAAAACCTTCAACTTACTTTGGAAAGATGGCCTAATTGAATTAGCTGAAGACTAAGCAATTTTAAGGAAAGAAGACTGAGCATACAAAAGATATTGCAGGTGGCACCACTCATGCAACCATAATAAGATAAATTGTATTGTTTTTAGGGAAAAAAATTAAGAGGCAATTCAGTGGGGGAAATTTAGATTCATTCGATGACAATGGGGCATATGATGACTCTTGATTATTCAACTTAATAGGATTGAATGATCAATGGATCACTTAATTCTTTCTAAAATGAGCCATACGTTAACATAAAAAAATGTGTGCGTGTAGTAGTTGATAGTTTGGTTGACAAAAACTTATTAGACGTTAAGTAGTGGAGTTGATAATCATCAAGATAATCAAGTCGATATAATCATCGAGTAGTGGAGTCCAAGTAGTCACTTGTAATCGTCGATTACAGGCTATAAACAATTCACACTGTATTCTTTGTAAGAGAGACATCCCCAGTTAATTATAGAATTGAATGTTCCTCCACAAATGTATTCTTATCTTCAATCAAGGAACCCTTTGTCGATTCACTCATCGATTCGTCCACATTCTAAAAGGTATTTGACCATCTTTTTGGCAAAACCAAGAGACACGACTCTAATACCTATATTATTTAGCTTGGACATTTACGATGACCCATGAGTATGAAAATGGTTTAAGTGGAGGACGACATTAAATTTTGCTAGCTCACATTAACTGGCTCTGTTTCGAGAAAAGCCGTGCAATAGATGCTTCTAATCATATGCTCTTCATTCCCTACTAGATCATACTAAAATCTATTCTCAGTCACCGATCCTTCCATTTAGTTACAACTCACGATCGGATCATATTTATTTTGCCTCTCATTGATTAACTTTAACATAAACCAGTTGCAGAGACGACAACATGAGGATGTGAAATGAAAGGACTGAGCTGAAATCGACTGTACATGATGTCCCACTGCCTCCAGACAGATCCTCGAGCAAGTGTCGATCTCCCATTCGTCCCGTTCACGTCGTTCCTATCAACAACGACTGGATCGATTTCTTGGAAGGACCACTTGATCGATCCAGTTGTAGAGTTGCGATTCCTTTGTTAGACTCGCGGAACACGTCGTCCACGATGCTGACCCTCCCCACAACACCACTTGTTGAGCTCAAGAGAAGGTATGCATCACCGAGGAAGAGACTCTTAGTGATGTCGAGTTGTAACTGGCCAACACCGGGTGAAGTCCCACGTAGCGATTCACAATCCGATTCTGTGTCAAACTGGGGAGCTTTCTGGAGGTCCCAGTCCCTCCTAAGTCGGTGGCATTGTCGTAGCAATGACTCCCCGACGATGTTTTCGCTCGACCAAACCTCACAATTCCAGTGGCGGCTGGGAAAATGACCTGGTCTGGCAGCAGCATTGTCGTTGCTCGTTAGATTCATTGCCGTGCGGGAGAGTTGTCTTTCTCCAAGTTCACGTCCCGCCGTGCTATGTTGACTTTAGAACGAGCGATGCTACGATTATCTACGCTTTGTCGTGTTCCCAGGGATTTCAGAACAATCATCCCGCCTCTGACTGCGAAGCGCCCCCACGTCTCTGTCTCCGTTTTCCTTTCAAATGCAGATACGAGGGGCAGAAGCCGAAATACATTCAGCAGATGGGCCTAAAGTTGGAGAATAAAGATAAATCATTAGACGACGAAGTTGTTTATCAACAGAGCTGAAAAGTCAAAGCAAGGGAAAGATACTTTGGGCCTATTTGCCAAATTACATTTATGTTCCGAAAAACAAAAACATAAGTGCGTTTGTTTACATTTTTTTTCTCGGAAACAAATTTGAAACAGAAATAAGAAGTAGAAAAAATTATTTTTTTATTTTTGAAGCACTTTTTAATATTTTAAGAAACACTTTTAAATTTTCTTTTGTTCCTCTCTCTTGTCACAGTCACCTCCAATCGCCTAGAGCCTCCGCCAACGGTCACCTGCCAGTGGCGGCAGACGATGGGCTGTAGGCAGCGGCGACAAGGCGGCGGTCGGCAATGGTCGGTCGATAGTGGTCGATTGGCGATTGTTCAGTTGTCCGTGACTAAGAAGAAAAAACAAAAAGAACAAAAAATTTGTGAATAGTATCAAACACATTTCTATTTTTTTTTCTATTTTAAGAACATTTTTTACCAAACATCTATTTTACTTAGAAATTGTTCTGGAGAGTAGAAATTGAAAAAAAAAACAATATTTCTCAAAAGAAATTACTTTTCGAAACAGAAACGTTACTAAATACACCCTTTTGAGAGTATCGGATTTGAAGGTAGATTTTAGCCTAATAATTTTCTAAAAATTTGATGAACATGGACCCTTTGGTTTGAGGGACTTCGGATGTGTTTGGCAATGCAAAGTCAAAGGCCTTTGGGCCTAAGCAAATGGTGTGTAGCCAATGTTTTGGACAACTTTGAAAAAAAGGAATTGCATTTCCAGCCTTGAACTCATGACAATTTCGAAGTGCTTTGGGCTTGAACATTTTCAGTGCTATTACATTTTTTTGCCTTTCAATTTTTATCTTGCTAAACTTTCAATAGTTCCAAAAATAGCATCACTTTCGCACGACATTGCCGGCAAAGGGCTTAGGTCGGTCGCCGATAGCCTCACTTGAGATCACATGACCCAAGGTAACCATTGCTTGGGTCATGCAAACCCAATGACTATTGCCTAGTTCATGCCAACCTAAGTTATCCCAGGTGGTCGGGCGAGGGCAATTAGTGCCAGATTTGACCAGTGGAGCCTCATCGGTCACTAAGTCTTTCTTCGATTTTGAGATTTTTTTTATTTAAAAAGAAAAAAGAAAAATCCTTTACAAAGTGTAATATTTTCTAGCCTCGTTTAAAAACTAGGTATTTCTAATACACTTTTAAATTACAATTTACCAAACATTACTTGCACTTCAAAAAATCTCTTGATTGTATATGGTTGTCCAAATTCGGATTATAATAAGATAAGATAAAGGGGTATTGAAATCCTCTAAATATTTATCATAGTGTAAAAATATTTCATTATATATTTGGTGTAATGTAAAACAAAATTTAAATTTTTCGAAAAAAAAAATCATGCAACCTAAGATGGATTTGACAAACTCGTCTTTGGCTGGCATCTACTCAAAGCCTCCGAACCACTATTGTCAGCAGGCCACCGTCTCGGGAAGTAAACCTCAAGTTCACGAAGTTATACTGTGATCTCTGTGAGCAGCACGAGGCACTTCCTATGGGCCGTGCGGCAGCACTCCGTAGGCGAAAAAAGTGGCGGCGCTAAGTTGAAGGAGCTAAGGGAGACCGATGCATAACAGGTGGAACTCGACTCTTGAGAGGGTGCTCGCCAGGAAGCCAATGGTGTACTGGCTCATGAGTCATGCGTAGAAGGTCAGGCTTGATGTATGGTCTAGGGAGGTGGTGGAAAGGATAATCTATTGAAACCTAGCGTGACATTTGTGGACTCTTTTTCATCCTCACTTATAGGAATATGATCATTTATTAGACAACTGATATGGTTAGAGGTGACAACGATCATATAATGATCAATATTGATAATGAT
The DNA here is from genome assembly GCA_019926035.1 of Melaleuca alternifolia. Lineage (NCBI taxonomy): Eukaryota > Viridiplantae > Streptophyta > Magnoliopsida > Myrtales > Myrtaceae > Melaleuca > Melaleuca alternifolia. Next base: position 3,337,758 of record JAGKPW010002158.1, read on the forward strand.
GGGTTATTTTCATAAGAATCTATGATAAAACAAATATTTAGATGTGTTGCTTCATTATCTTTCCATTGAAAGATTAGGGAATAGTTAAGTTATCTTTAAATTTTTTATTAATTCGGGTTAATTCCACTCTTTTTTGCTGGATTTTTCATTCGATTTTTTTATCTCGATTTATCTTATCCACAGAACATAATCAAACATCAAATATAATGATTTATCATCATATTTGGATTCAAATTTGAATGACCAAACACAGTCCATTAACTTCTAAAGTCATTTGTATTCTTTCAGTGAAAAAAAAAATTCAAAAGCCAAACTAAACGTGACCTCGATGTGCTCGAATCAATTTACAAAGACATTCTCAGACGCGCTCAAACCATGACAAAAGCAGCTGATATGGTAAATAAAAAAGGTATAAACCGTATCTGCACGTGGCAAGGCCTCCCGGGTTATATAACATGAAAGGAAAGGCAGTGACCTGGATGCACGACAGAAGGCCCAGTTCAGAAGCCACTGAATGGAGGCACTTGCTCCTTGGACAAATTGAATATTAGGGAGAACAACAGTCTGATGTAATATAATAAGGGTGCGTGGTTGGTGACGTGGAGCACACTCTGGGACTGGCATGCAGGGGCCCACAAGCTTTTCTTACATCAGCGGCCATCAACTTGTACTCTCTCTCTCTCTCTCTCTCTCTCGTAATAATCCAAGGAGATGCGGGTAAATGCATTAGTACTCCATATTAAACGTGTGGTGTCCAATGTCATCTAAGGAAGCAAGAAAGTTCCCGGAAGAGGAGGAGGAGCACGTTCAGGGTCTGTGGATTGCATGGCTGTGCATTACGTAAATGCCGAGACAAGCCAAAGGTGAATATGCGGACAAGACCCGGCAGAGAATCTGGACAAAGCAGGGGGGGCCACATGGAATCGTCACGGGCCGCCCCCCAGCGAGTGCGGGTGAGTGGCCATCGCGTGCCGCTCTTCCGTGATCTGTTTCTCTTTCTCTCCTTTCCTTTCTTCCTCCTGTTTCGGCCGCGCCTCGTCCGGTAATAACCAGACATCCCCTTCGAGACTATTCGACTCGTGGGGACGGTGCAGGAAAACCCAACAACGAAAGGAAAGAAATGGTTTTGATATCGATCTGAATCGTTTCGATCGTCGTAATATCGGAAAACTGGGTGGGGGGCGATTTCCTTCCTTTCTGAGTTGTTATCTGCACTCACCCAGTTTCCAAGTCCCCGCAGAGATCGCCCATTTCAACCTCAAAGTCTTGTCTTTGAGACAGCCTGCCATGACCAGCCTGTTGTCCGTGCTTTTCTTCTTCTCTCTGCTCTCCACCCTGGCTTTTGCTGGTAATTTTTGTGGCTCTTTGCTTCTCTCTCGCTCTAATCTCTGTCGTATCGTGAGCATTTGCTTGCTCGCAAATCGTAGGCGACCGCCAATGGTATTTTTAATGATCGGAAAGTTCCTACCTTTGACAAAAAGATTCCGTTTTTGACCAATCTTTTCTGCCTTCGAATCTTCTGCTATCGTTTTAAGGCCTATTTTATGCTTATTTCTGTATTTGCTCTGTGATGCTTTTTCTAAGACTTGAGAGTCGTTTTCAGCATTCGAGAGGATGACCTTTCATTGGATTTTCTTCTTTTTTTTGGGTATTCGTTCTATGCGGACGTCCTTTTCCATGTCCCTGAAGAATCCCTTAAAAGAAGTTACAAGCTTTCAGATCCTTTAATTCTGGATAAACATTGATTGAGCATGTAACGCTGCGTTTTGGCATATCTGATGAGTGAGAAAATGATGGACATGGACAGGATCATGGAGCACTCAAAATCTTGAAAGCAGAAAGGATGACTTGTTTCCAGAGATTTTAAGGGATGAGGCCGTAGCTAGACTCAATGAGCTTGGAAAGGTTTTCCTTTTCGTGATTATGTTTTTTCTTTAATATTTGTGCTTTTCGATGGCATAAGCTTGATGCTAAATGTTAAAATCAGTTTTTCTGGTCTTGAAGCATGAAAAACATGAAGGAAGGAAGAGAGGGTCTTGACTTTCTGCTGAATTTCGGTCTCTTATTATCGTAAGAGCTATCATTCCAAGTTAGCTAGGACAGACTGAATTAAGTGCTTGAACGCAATCTGCTCTTCCGAATTTGGTGGAAGTGATTTTCACCTTATTCGCTGCTTCACATAAATGTTTTACTATTATACTTGACATTTCATGCTCTACCATTTGATCAATTGATCCTAGCTTTACAGGGCCTTCTAGTTTCACATAACGATCTTTTCTAGAAACTGGTTGACAATGACATTGCAGTAATCTTCTGCTTTGATCCATGAATAAGTGTGGAGGTCTCTATGAGAAGTTTAATAGATGTGGCCTTATCAACAGGTCAGCGATGGTGAGGGTTATCTTGAGAGGACATTCATGAGCCCTGCTTCAGTGAGGGCAGGAAATCTTATACAGGAATGGATGGAGAATGCTGGCTTGAGAACGTTAGTTTCTTGCCTCTCTCTCCCTTGTTCTTATTGAAATTGAGAGGCGTTGCTGATACTTTCGTGCTCTATTTAGATGGATCGACCAGATTGGCAATGTGCACGGTCGAGTAGATGGGATCAATGCAAGTTCCAAGGCTATTTTGATCGGTTCACACTTGGTATTTGCTTTCATCATCTTTTGTAGTTATGAATAGGCTCTTTTCTGTTTCACGCTTAGGCACCATTTTTTACACATCAGCTATACATGGCTCCCACATAGTGTAACCATCGGGACACGTGTCTCAAACATTTGTTCTAATATACGATAGTTCTTTGTTTGACAAAGGATACTGTTGTTGATGCTGGAATATTCGATGGATCATTAGGTATTGTCTCAGCAATATCTGCACTGAAGGTTCTGAATGTCCGCGGAAAGTTGGGTAATCTATTGCGGCCTGTTGAGGTATATGAAGATTTTGCTGCTTTTTGTTCTTGAGGCTTCATTCATGCCTGACCATGTAGTGTTTCCCCCATAGACTAGCATTTGTACATCATCATTCAAATGCCCAGGAGTTGACATTTGGTGGATACACTGGAGGTGTGGATTTTTCTTTTTAGTCTTGTTCTTTAAGAGATTATCTAGAATGGAATGTCTGGCACCTGAAAACAGTCGTTGCTAGAAAATTGTTATATGTATTTGCAGATGACTATGTGGGAGAACCATCTCCTTGGAGGTGACAGGTTTCAATTCATCTAGGATCTTGCGTATGTTTGAGTGGGATTTTTAAAATATTTGGTTCAGACCATGGTCAAGCTGAAATTCTTGCTTATGGCGCCAGAAAGAAATGGATTGTAATCCAGAGGAAGTTCACCTTTTGGCTCCACGATTGATTAGACAAAATTGATTAGATCCAGTATTTCCAGTAGTTAGCTCTCCAGTAGTTAGCTCTCTAGTTTATAGTTTTGTGTTGACTGCAGCCAATTGTTTATCCAAAGGTCGTCACTGATTTCCTGTATCTGTTGCTACCTCAACGGTGATTGGACTGACCATATCTGAAATCTAATCAAGCATCTGCCTTCGTCTTGGAACTTTTCAGGTAATTGCTTTTAGTGATGAAGAGGGAGTTAGATTCCAATCTACCTTCCTAGGTAGTGCTGCTGTTGCTGGAATATTGCCAGCTTCAGCCTTGCAATTTTCTGATAAAAGGTTTCTTGAGTAACTCCTATTATTCTTCCTTTTACCCTCTGTATTTGTTCATTGTCAATGTAGTTAATCCAATTTTAATGCAGCGGTGTAACTGTGCAAGAGGTTCTTAAAAAGAACTCCATACAAACCAGTGAGGAAAACTTATACAACCTCAAGTATGACAGAGATTCTGTTTGGGGTTATTTAGAGGTATATTCCTTTTCTGCCTATCTAAACCAGCTAAGTACAGCCATTATCTAACGTCTCATGTTGTCTAATTCTGCTTCTGTAGGTTCACATCGAACAAGGACCTGTACTGGAATGGAGGGGTTTGCCCCTTGGTGTGGTGAAAGGAATAGCTGGACAGACAAGATTGAAGGTATAATGGATGTTTGAAATCAACCATTCACCCTGTTTAATCAGCTAATATTAGAAGATCTTGTGCATAAGGGAATCGGTTAATGCCTGTGAGAGTTTCCTATTTTCTATTGTGGTGGTTTTTTCACACCATTTTGCTATAGCTAATAGTGGGCATTACTTTGGAAGTAGGATGACACGGATCCTTCATATCATCCATCTAATTGCATAATACGTCAATATGAGAGGCAATAGGCCTTCAACAATTGACTCTAGAAAAGTCTCTTCTTGGCCCATATTCCTAGGGATTATTCATATGCTAAAGTGCAATGTCTTATGTTTGGTTATTGAGTTTCTTTAGTGACACTTACAGTAAAATCCATAAGTTATATACTTTAAAGCTCTCTACATGCGATGATATTTTGCAGGTAACTGTCAGAGGTTCTCAGGGGCATGCTGGTACGGTTCCAATGTCTATGCGTCAGGACCCTATGTCAGCTGCAGCTGAACTCATTGTGTTACTGGAAAGTCTTTGTAAACGTCCTGAAGATTTTCTCTCCTTTGACAATCACTGCAAGGATTCCATGGTGCAGTCGCTTTCCACTTCACTTGTTTGCACTGTTGGAGAGATATCATCTTGGCCAAGTGCAAGTAATGTTATTCCAGGCCAAGTAAGTTTTTCATCTGCCTTTTGGTTATTATGGCATGGCTGTCTTAAGATAGCTCAGAATTCTTGATTCATGTGGAGCGATTTAATTTTCCGGTTGGCAGGTGATATTCACAGTGGACATACGTGCAATAGACGATATGGGCCGTGAAGCAGTGATCTATGAATTATCTAACAGGATGTATCAGATATGCGATACACGTTCTGTTTCCTGCATCATTGAGCGCAAGGTGGGATGTCTAATTGCATTGTGCAATTCCTCTTTTAGTTTATCTTGCAATGTCTGCAAGGTACTTATGCTTTGAGGATGAACAGCATGATGCGGGTGCAGTTATGTGTGACGATGAGTTGCGCGGACAGCTTAAGGTTGCAGCGCACTCTGCACTAAAGAGGATGTCGGATGATCAGTTCCTAGATGAAGTTCCAGTACTAATGAGCGGAGCCGGACACGATGCCATGGCCATCTCACATCTAACCAAGGTGTGGCCTCTTCATCCCTTGTGTTTTCCTACACTTTGGTCAGTAGTGGTGATTTAAAAGGACGATCCGGTATCTTATGTGGAGGTACATGTATCTACAGGTGGGAATGATCTTTGTACGTTGTCGTGGAGGTGTGAGTCATTCGCCGGAGGAGCACGTGTTGGATGATGATGTTTGGGCCGCCGGTCTTTCGGTATTGGCTTTCCTAGAAACCCACATGTAAAGAGCTCCTCAACCTTGTACAGTGCAATCTCATCAATTAAGAGGATTTCTTAAGCTGCATTTACCATCTCTTATTTAGCAAGGTCTCTGCTACTACTTTTCCGTTTATGTTCTCATGTGCTGCCGAAGGTTTGGTCAGTAGGTATCTGTCTAAGTGTATCCATCGATTTCCAATCTAAGGAGATGATCAATTGTGAGTACTAAACTTGGAATAGAGGAAAATTCTCAAGACCGATGATTTAAACCCTCTTATTAAAATCTTATCCCTTCAACGTGGGTAGACCTGTCAAACAGGTAGGTTGGATTTGAGATAGTGTCCAATTGGGTAGAGAAGGGTCCAACTCAAATTGATTTATCTAATTCATTTTGACCTATTTTCAGGCAATGCAAATCTAGTGATGCATGCTCAACACATACTAGATCTAATGTTCTTTGCTAAAACACTTTAATATCCAAACTAAACTAAGGTAAGAGTGCGGAGCGAGCGAGCACGAGATCAAGGGGAGATGAGAAGAGTGAAGAGAGAGTCATAGAGATTAATTAGATCTAAGTAAATTGTGCATTTATACGATAATCATATTATCGTGGATTTTACCATTTCAAATTTATTAATGACCCCATTTCATGAAATTCTCTTATTCATATAACAAATATAACAATGCAGTTCACTTAATAAGAACCGTTTCTTAACTCATTTAGACATGTCTAGACATGGGTCAAGCCGTTGTCATATCAGGAGCACTGCTTGTGCCACTAGTCCCATCACTCGGGATTGCATTTCTTTGTATAGCGGATGGCTCTAATGTCGATATTCATATGAACCTATGCTGACACCCCCATTTTAACTGGCACCACAGACGCTTGATATGGTAAATCTAAGACGACAGATTTCAGAGAGAGGAAGGGAGTGAAAGGCGGGGAATTAGTGCGAGCACTAAGGGTGGAGGTGATGGAGAGAAGGGGCGAAGCTAGAGCTGGGCAGGCAAATGGGTCAGCGATGCCGTGCTACTTCCCATAACATTATACAAAGACGAGTGGTCGAAGCATTGGGTTCCACACCATTGAAGCGGGATGAACGTAGCTTAGAACCAATACCTCTTTCTCTCTCCATCAAAAGTGTACCTTGCCATGTTTGACCTTATTATTCTCATTGCGACTGCTGCCATTATTCACTGCGTAGGTGGGCGTTGCGTGCAGGATTCTGCAAATCAGGAAAAGAGAGCGGCCACCACCGTTGCTTTTGCGATGGCAAATATGGGAGGACGAGCGACGAGGACTTTCCTTCTTGGTTCTCCTCATAATTCCTCCAACAAGAGGACTTTCAGAGCATCTTCTCTTTCGTAAGGATTTTGCATTAAAAAACCTGTCTATCGAACCCTCGTCAAAGTTATAACTACATTAATAAGAAAAGAAAAGGACACAAGGATTGACTTTTTGAATCTTTTCCGCCTTAGTTCCGTAAGAGCAAAGTTAGAAAGATTATGAAACAGAACCATCTGATTTGAGACTCGTATAAATCGTTACTTTAATAGGCGAATGTTTTATTGTCGAGCATGCTGGACAAGTGTTGCTTATTTTAAATTGGTTAGGTGATAGAATATAGAATTCGACATGCTAATTCCACGAGATGACCTATCATTTTAGAAACGTGGAACCAAAGTCACTAAGGCCTTGCATGATAGTAAATAATTTCTGTTCCGGGTAGGAAATTTTTTTCTAAATTGTGGAATAGATTTGGCTAAGAAATCAGACATGTAAGATTTATAATTTCTCTTCTAAAATGGGAAATTAATTGAAGAATGAGAAATCGATAAATTGTTTCTCCCTCGCCCAACACCCCCAAAGTTCTCCATTATCAGTCACCATCGATGATTGCCGCCATCGCTACCGCCGATTGTTGCCATCGTCGATCAACTGCCGCAACCTGTTAGTCACCAGCCAGCCTATCATTGCTGCCGCTACCCACTACCCCGCCTCTGTCGACCGGTCACCATCATCATCGTTGTCGTTAATCGTCGGCCATCGCTAATCACCGCCGTTGCCTCCTCCTATTGCCGGCTAGCGGGTCACCACCACCGGCTGAGCACCTCTACCGGTCAGCATTATCGTTGTTGGTCGGCAACCAATCGGTCACCACCAACATCATCGTGACCCTTCGGTTGCTGTGTCGTCCGACTGATCACTACAACCGTCATCGCCGACTGGCTGGTCACCATCACCATCCAAAAGGAGAAATCTATTTTTAAAAAAATATATAATTTTTTTCGTTATCAAACGAATTTTTATTTTTGAAATAGAAATTTTTTGTCCCTATCAAACGTTATTTTTTTTCCTAAAAACTTATTATGAAAATTTATTTCTATTACAAAAATTGATGTTTGATTAGAAATTGAATCATTAGGGCCCTGAGCAAATTCCAGTCATTTGGAGCATTTGAGGGAGTCACAGCCAAAGTTCAAGTGGGGCTTCCATGTCCTTTCACCCACTTCCTCCGAGCAGTAGTAGGGTCAAAAACAGAACAGGGGGAGGGCTGCCAGCCCATGTTGTTTACCCAAATGACAGATAGCCAATGAAAGGCCTGACGGCCTTTTGAGGTGCATGTTAGAGTCACAGTACCGTGAGGGGGAAGTGGATGATGTATCCCTTGCTTCCACCACCCCCGGTTACTTTAGCTTTTTAGCATGACAGTAGAGAAAAGTCGAGGCCTTTCCCTTTTGAGAGGTGAGATTAGGGGAACTTTTCCTTTAACAACCATCACTTAAAATTGAGGGTCGGGGAGATTGTGGTGTTCAACTCATAATGTCGACATTTCAGGTTGGCTCGCCCACACACTTGTCTCCTCCCCTCCTGTTCCTCGCGGCCTGCATGCGTTCTGCATGTCGCCATATTTCTGCACTCTTCACTAAGATTTCCCCGCCCCCCAAAAACTCATAATGCCAACTCGATCTTCCTCTTTTAATCATTAATTTAAAGATTGTATTGAAAGGTGTTAATCGAAATTTACTTTTTTTAATTTAAATATAAAATATGTTACTCGTTATCATGACGTTTGAAACGAATCGTTATATTAAGTTCAATGAATGATATAATTCATTCTTAGTAATAATAGGATAGCAACTTAAAGATCGAAATTTATTCTTTTTATAGATGTTGTCAAATTAATATGCGGAGAGTTTTTGACCAATATCACCACCACCATCACCACCTTGTTTTTTTTGCTCTTTTGTGTTAACCATCAGTTTTTATAAATGCTTCGTCGCCGCCGTACCACCTCAGCATCGCTCCGACTCTTAAATACTCCCGACTCCCAAAGCACCACGCTACCATTTCTGTCTCGAAATCAGAAGGAAACCGAGAGAGAGGAGACGCCATGACGAAGCTCTCGTGCATCTTCTTGTCGCTCGTGCTCCTCGTAGCCCTCCTTGCTGCATCTGCCGAGTGCGGGTGCGAGAGCATGACGAAGACCCAGTTAGCTGATCTTGAGAGACCTCACGATGGCACTAAACACCAAGCACTCAAGTACAAGCTGGCGGCCATCTTCTCCATCCTCACCGCCAGCTTCCTCGGCGTGTCCCTCCCGATCCTGGGCAAGAAAGTCCCCTCCCTCCACCCGGACAACCCCATCTTCTTCCTCATCAAGTCCTTCGCCGCCGGCGTCATCCTCTCCACGGCCTTCGTCCACATCCTCCCCGACGCCTTCTCCATGCTCGCCAGCCCCGCCCTCGGCGATACCCCCTGGCACAACTTCCCCTTCGCAGGGTTCATCGCCATGCTCGCTGCGATCGGGACGATGATGGTCGACACGTTCGCTACCAGCTACTTCGAGCGGTCGCATTTCGGCAAGGCGGCGGATGAGCCGGCGGCGGCGGCGGCGAAGGGGGACGAGGAGAAGGACATGCACGAGGGTCATGTGCACGTGCACACTCATGCGACTCATGGACACGCTCATGGCTCCGCCCACGACTTCAATTCTTCTCAGCTCGTAAGGCATCGCATCATCTCTCAGGTAAGGACGAAGCCCCTGTTCATATTAAACTCGTATTTCTTAGATGCATGTTATTGACATGATCTCTCAGGTTAGGACGAAGCCCCGGTTCATATCAAACTCGTATTTGTTAGATGCATGTTCTTGACTTGATCTGGTACCATTTAAAAGGTTATTTCTTCTTGGAGTTATTCTGAACAAACCAGCAGTTCTTTCACTTTCGGTCTTTCATGATATAACTAGTTTAATCTTTAGATTTTTGTTTATTATCGAGACTTAATTCCCTTAAAAAAAATCCCAAACTTCAGATTTAATCTCAATTATATGTCGAAGTTTTTAGAAAAAATCTCGAATTTTAAGTTCACTTCCAAATGTACTCCGATTTTTATTAACATCAATTTGTACACTAATCCCAAATATATCCCCGTTAGCCTTTCGTCCAAAAGTCATTATTAATTGTCCCTAATGTTCATATCCTAAAACGATTTTACTCTAGAGATAATTTTTCGTATAGCCTTGCTGATGTAGATTTGTTATCAATGTGAAAATTTTACATTAAGTTGGGACTAGATCACATTAACAGGTTTAAGAATAGATTCAAATAGATTTGGAACTATACTTAAAGTTTGCAGGGTTTTTGAAATAAAAAGTTTGGTATAGATTTAAGACGGGGACTTCAAACTGGTTCGGAATAAAACTGTAACTAAATCTAAAATTAGGGTTTATTTTTGGAGAATTATGCCTATGGTTAAATGCCACTAATAATTTTTAAGAGTAGTAACAGAAATATTTGATGAAGCAGAAATAATGATAAAAATTTTCATTATTCATCCGAAAATGAGAAGGATTTTATTTTAATCGACCATTCAAGGAAGGAACTTTTGGTGTGGTTCTAAGCCAAACTCAAAGCCGAAATGTTTTAAGTTACAGGCTGAGCCTATTAAGCACCAGCCCGGAACTCCACAGCAAAGCCGAGATAAGAAAAGAAAAGAGAAATCGATCCTCTTAGCATTTCTAAGGTCGAAACTCATGTAGAATGGGACTGTCAAATGTTTGTGTCATCGTGCCGATTTCTCAGGACCACCATGAGTTATCTGCAACATCGTATTGTTGAGTGTTGACATATCTGATTCACGATCCACCACATTAATCATAAAACAATTGTAACTGAGACTATTCAAATATACATGAATGGTACGAGATCAGGAGACATATATGTATGCTGGGCCTAGGCTGGGGATAGGCTGGTGGTGGGGGATGAGCATTTCATTGACTTGGAAGCTCCACCGCAGCTGAATAGTGCTAGGCATATATTCTAGCCTTTTGACAAAACAAGAGTTCACCACCATCTTTTGTCTCTTGGAGATTAAATCAAAGGAGAAGAGTCTAAATCGTGCTTTGGCACATTGAATTTGATTGGATTGCAGGTTCTGGAATTAGGGGTGGTGGTTCATTCGGTGATAATAGGAGTATCACTAGGAGCATCTGAGAGTCCCAGAACCATCAAGCCTCTTGTAGCAGCACTGACCTTTCACCAGTTATTTGAAGGCATTGGACTCGGAGGGTGCATTTCTCAGGCAAAGTTTGAGTCGCGGAAAATAGCAGTGATGGTGGCATTCTTCTGCCTCACGACCCCGGTAGGAATAGGAGTGGGAATGGGGATGTCGAGCATGTATGAGGACGGCAAGCCGAGCGCTCTCATTGTCGAAGGGTCGCTCAACTCTGCATCAGCCGGGATACTGACTTACATGGCGCTTGTGGATCTGATTGCAGCTGATTACATGAACCCCATCATGCTCCACAATCTTAAGCTCCAGATGGGTGCAAATCTCTCCCTCCTCTTGGGCTCTGCCTCCATGTCTCTCTTGGCCACCTGGGCATAGAAAATGGCAAATGCATCTGTCTTTGTTTGTCCAAATAAGACCCTGCAACGTTTTTGTATCATTTTTCAGGGTTTTTCCTCTATTCCTTCCACAAAGATTTACATTGCAGTCCTTTCCGCAAGTTTAGCTCTTACACTACCTGAAAAACGTTACCCAGATCAGTGAAAAAGAGCTCCGTCCTATGTACATGATTGTGAAAAACAGATTTAAGTGAGAAAGCTTTTCTATGCAGTGATCAGTGAGGCGCAATTAATTGCTGTAAGCAATGAGAATGAAATATCTTCATCGAGAAACAGGGGATGGACATTTTGGCAAGGAATAAATAGACAATTGACTGGTCACAACAATACAAATACTAATAACGTTTTCTGTGCATCTTATAGTTCCTTTTTGCATTGCATCCAACCCTGGTCATCATCTTCCGGGGCATGTTGATGCTTTATCATCGCAACATTAGGAGTAGGGTGAATGCGGTATAAACAACATGCCTCATAAAATACCGGAAGAATAGCTCAGAAGAGTAACAAGTTCCTGATGTATAATCTAACCTGGAGGACAAGATGTAAATCCCGGACAAAGGCAGATCTTAGCTCTTAACTATTCGTTTAGTTTGCATGCCCTGAAGTTAAGGATGCTCTTTGCGTGGTTTAAGCAGTAACAAGACATAAAATCAGCATCATCTACCACTACAAACCGATGTAGAGTTTTTTAGAGTAACTGAGAAACCGGGTTAGAACATAGTACCTGACCTTAGAGCCTTTCTTCCAAACCACAATCTTTCCGTGATGTTTAGGGAAATGACCATATGCTCAAGCCTAGAAAAATTGTCTCCTAATTCTTTCCAGCCTACCAATTGATGCTCAACACCACATGGAAATTTCTGAAATGGCCACATCTCCACATTGGTCGATATCCCAATGACTATTTATTTAAGATCATCCAGAGACAAAAGGTATAATATAAACTGTACCAGACAAAACTTGCTCAACAACTTCCCTGTTACATTCTGACTATATGTTTCCCCCAACTTCCCGTCATCTCCATTGGGTTTCCAGCCAAGGTCCTTAAACAATGTTTGCACTAACAGAAGCTAACGGTAAAACGGTCAACTAGTGAAACTACCTCTTTAAGTTTTTGATGATTTGAAGGAAGAATAGTTAGGTAATGCACATGGGTTTCTGTGGGTTTGGGGGGGGGGGTGCCTGAGTGCATGAGAGAGAGAGAGAGAGAGAGCATTTCCAACGTTTAATTCCTGAAGGAGTAATTCAACCAATTATCAAGGGCAAGAAGATAATGCTGCTTCTGCACAAGAAACCATTACCTTTCCCAACGCATCCATGCATTCTCCAACTTTAGGTAACAAGATCTTGAGACTGTCTTGTAGACACATTCTCCTCCAGTTCTGCTGTACCCGTGCTGAAACTAACTGTAGTTCTCATCCACCAAACACAGAAAGCATATACTGTAAGTGAAAATTTAATACATGTATGGGAATGGCAAGAGAAAATAATGTAGGTGCCCCAATATTACTGATATCCAAATCATCAATCCACAAAGTTAAAGCAAAATTACAATATCTTATTCAGCATGACATAGTGCTTCAGGAAAATTCTTAGCAAATGATGGTCATGCATAGTTTTGAAGTCTTGTAATCTAAAGCCAGTATTTAATCAGAACAAGACATCATATAAGGCAGCAAAGCCTTCGAGATCTTCAGAATGTTGGTCTCAGTTTCCATAAGGGAACAATAGCAGACATGATAGGTGGCGTCACCCATTGCTTTACCTGAGAAAGCTGTCGGATATATAGAGAAAAGAGTCTACATGGCAGTCTTAGCAGGTTAGCCTCAACCGAACAATTGATATCCTTAACCTAACATCGGTGAATAGCTGAAATATACGAACGGATTTGCACAATAGGCCACATCAAAATCATTATAATAATATCAAAGCTACAAAATATGAATGGTTTCTTCAGCTAACGCTCAACTTATCTAGCTTTGACCAAATGAAAATTTCACATGTTGATAAGCATATCAAATTTGATATTTTAGTTCTGAATATAAATTGACAAATATGTACTGTATTAAAGAAGAGACTTACCAGGAAAAAGTTAGCAAACTAGGTCATTCCAGCACCTGTCAATTGCAGCTTGAACCTTTTTAGGTTTGCAAAGCTGCTGAACGGCCTTTTCCCAAGTACATGCTTTTGGAGGCAGATACTTCCGCAGCATCACTTCTAATATTCTGGATGCTCCCGCAGCTCTCTGGCATTTGAATAGTCGTACTACTAGCTCATCTAGGAATTCCCTTCCATCTTGAGGTGGATTTAACTTTTCGGTTAAAGCTTCTAGGAAAATGTTACATGTGAACAAGTCGGGATCACATCCTTGATGCAGCATACTGTTCAGAAGATTTAGGGCATGAGAGATGTTACCCAGCTTGCATAATGCATTGAAAAGTATGTTATAAGTGATGACATCAGGTTGACAACTGGGCCCCTGGCAGAGCATCTCATTAAATAGCTTCAGACCTCCTTTGAGCTCCCCATTATCACACATGCCTTTGATAAATGAAGTGTAAGACACAACATCAGGTTTGAATCCTCTAGCAAGCATGTTCTTCCATACTATCATAGCCTTCTCCAGCTTTCCCTTCTCACACAATCCATGAATAAGAACGCTATAACAGACAGTATTGGTGAAGTCATTGTTATTTTCCATCTCTTCCCACATAAGAATAGCTTTCTCTGGTTTGTCCATCTTGAAAAAACCTCTCAGCAATGAGCTATAAGTGAAAGCATTGGGGGCAATCCCCTTATTCATCATTTCCAAGAGAACTTCCTCGGCTTCTTCTGGCTTCCCTTCTTGACATAAACCATCGATAAAAGCACTATACATTATAGTATTGGGTTCGCATCTCTCTTCAATGACTTCCTGCCACAATCTCCTCGCCTCTTGAAACTTTCCCTCCTTGAATAACCCGCTAAGGAGGGTGGAGTACACATACTGATTTGCACGGGATCCTCTTTCCACCATGAATTTCAATACCTGGAGCCCATCAACGGCTCGTCCCAGTCTGACAAGTCCATTGATAATTGTTCCGTAAGTGACATCATTGGGCACAAACTTGCTAGCAACCATCCGATTCAAAAGGTCTACAGCCTTATCCAACTTCCCCCTGAGACACAAACCGTGAATAAGTGTGTTGTAAGTCACCTCATTTGGAGAACATCCTTTAAGAAGCATATTGTCGACAAGCTTGGCTGCGCGTCTCAAGTCACCTTTCTTGCACAACCCATTGATTAAGACATTGTACGTCACAGCACTTGGAAAGCAACCCTCCATTTGCATCTCATCCAGCAAGGAAACCGCCTCCTCAATCCTACCCTCCTTGCACAACCCATCCATCAAAGTGCAATACGTGAACACGTCGGGCGCACAACTTCTCAAAGGCATTTCCCTAAACAGTTCGACTGCTCTATCAACCATTCCCATCTTACACGCAGCTTTTACGACGAGATTATAACTAAGCACATTGGGTGCGATATTCATCTGGCTAGAATTGACGACATAAGAATAGAACTCCAACCCACGATTATAAAGACCGTTTTGGATAATAATGTTCAGAACCGAATTGAAGGACCTGACAGTCCGCTTACACTGGAACTCATCGACCATCCTGTCGAACAAATCGATGGCCATCTCAGGCAAGCTAGCCCTGCCGTAAGCCTTGAAGATACTAATGAAGCTCCTCTCAACGAGCACCCGCCTTTCGCGCTTCATTCGATGCAGGACTCTCCCCAAGGAGCCGAAATCGCCCAACCTGGCGTAGTTGTCAATGAGGGAATAGAATGTGGAGTCGCCCGGAGTGTAGGTGCCCGACTTGGCGCCCGAACTGAAGATGCGCTCGGGAATGGCGGGCTCAGGAGACGAAACGTGTTCGTGGGACGTGGCAGCGAGAGCTGAAGAGGAGCAGCGGCGGAGGGGAGAGACAGAGGGTGCGAGGGAGGGCTTACATCGACCCAGGGGAGGGAGGTTGGGCTTCAACTTGAGCACATGTGTGGAAATATGGATGATGGGCATGCCGAGTTTCAGCTCAGCAGGTGGATTGAGAGGTTAAAGAAGCTTGCTTTACGTGGTGTTGTCATCGTTCCATTGACCTGCAACCTCGGAGGCAGGGAAAGAAGATGCGCTCGCTGTTCCTGCGAGTCTGCCGTTCTCTTCTTGGGTCGGCCGGTGATCCTCGACTCAGCTATTCATACTACCCTTTTGCAAAATGCTGTAAATTCTTAGTGGAGATGAGAATGACTCCAACAAAATCGCATCGAGTCGATCGGTTCCATACATTTGGTCTCGACTTGGCATAAAAACTCGCTGATTCAATAGTAACACCTTTTATCTTATTTTATGTTTAGATTTCAGTACTGCTTGTAATTCACCAACTTAATAGTAATCAATGGAGAATTTCCTACCAAAAAGAAAAAGTAGGGTCGAGCATTCAATCAAATTCCGAAGTTCGAACTCCATATTAAATTTTAATTAGATCTATAGTATAATACAAAATTTAAAGTTAAGCAAAGTTAAAGTATATCGTGATATTATTATATAGTAATACACATAGACATAGTGAGTTTCACATAAACCTCTTTTTATGATACTGTTTTCTAAAATTTTACGCGAAATGACAAGTCTTTTAGTATATGCACGCTTCATTCTAAGGCTGGACTTTTAGCGATCCATATTGGCTTGATGAAGTGTATAAAAAGTTAATGGATTAGTATTTATTTTATTTTCCAAAATTTCAGTACAATAATTGACAAGAAATTAATTTGCTTTAGAGCAATGCGCTGAAATAATGTAAAAGAATGGAATGGAATGAGTAATTTGATTCCCTTGTTCAGTTTAACTAATAAAAGAATGAAATAAGGATTCTTTTGTTTTGTTGCAAGAGGGAAAATGATATAGTGGAATGGAGATTTCTAATAATTCTGAGTGCTGTTAAATTATCATACAATAATTTACCAAACATCACCCTAAAACGTTGCATATAAATTAGAATAATTGTTGATTAGAAGTGCTACTCATTAGATGTCAATTTCATTTAGCGAAATGCGTCACTTGTGACATGCCATTCGTATTATTAATTGACTTATTTTATAAGTACATGAGATTTTATATTTAATTCCATCTCCATGTAGAAAATATAAGATGTAAATTCCTCATGGATATCTTGACCCAAAAAAGAAAAAGAAGAGATAAATTCCTCATGAATGTTCCTTATGGGCATGCATAATTTTAGCAAAATGCGTCACTTGTGACACGCCATTTGTATTATTAATTGACTCATTTTTTAAGTACATGAGATTTTATATTTAATTCCATCTCTATGTAGAAAATGTAAGATGTAAATTCCTCATGGATATCTTGACCCAAAAAAGAAAAGGGAGAGATAAATTCCTCATGAATGTTCCTTATGGGCATGGATAATTTGTTTCCCTCCATGGATTTTAGTTTGATGCCAACAAAATGTTAAAATGGTCTTGATCTCCTTGGGACTCCATGATTCCAATTACCAGACAAAAGAAAGAGGAGAGAGAGAGAGAGAGAGAGAGAGAGAGAGGAGGCAGCGGCCGCAGCAGCAGCAGCAAGAAGAAAAACCCCTAAAACCCTCTGAAATGAAGCAAGCAAGCAAGCCCAAGCTTCAAAAACAAGAAGACCCAGAAATCTCAAGAGCCTTCTTTTCTCTCTTCCTCTGAGCTACCCACACTTTCTTCTTCAGATTGATGAGACTCCTGTAGAAGCCGCCTTGAACCCCACAAAGAAAGATGAAGACTTTGCGAGCTCTCAGAACTCTCACCGCACTCTACACGCGCCCCCACCCTTCCAATTTCGCCTCGCCCACCTCCTTCCTCCGCCCCTATTCGGCCCAGCCTCAAGAGGACTCCGACCCCAACGACTCCGATTCCGTCTTCAACAGCGCCGACTACGCCGTCCCTACCACCGCCTCGCCTTCGGGCGCCGCCGAAGAGCACGCCCCTCGGCAGCCCACTTGGAGCCACGGGCACAGGGGGAGAGCTGATAAGGTGTTGTTTGGTGATAAGCCCATTAGGGTCCTGGAGGTGAAGGAGGCGGAGGAGGATGTGGAGGAGGAGAAGCGGAGAGTGCTCGCCAAGGCGCTGCTCCAGGCCGCCTTGGGGGCTCCGGATGATGAGGACGATGACGAGGAGATGGCAGTGAGGGAGGAAGACCAGAAGTCTTTGGCCGTTGGGATAATCGGAGCTCCCAATGCTGGGAAGTCCGCTCTCACTAATTATGTGGTATAGTTCTGCATTCTCAAGGACGTGTATATGCTTGGTTATTTCTGGAGCCATGCCATTGAACTTCTGGACCGAGATTACTCTTGGTTTAGTCATCTTTTGATTGATTGATAACCTTTTAGGATGATTTTTGAGGTGCTCGAGATGGTCAGCTGACTATGAACGAGTCTTTAGCTTACCATTGAGTAATTCACACCCCAGTTCATCGGGATAAGGAAAAACTCTGTGGAAGGTTAATTTAGTTGGTGGTTCAAACTGAATTTGGTTGTACCTGATTGAGATGAAGTTTTGTGACATATTCGGATTTACTCACTACAAGCCAAAGGGTTCCTAGGTTTATTGCAAGTGATTGGCAGCAGGACTGCCAGTTTGTGCTTATTTATGTTCTAAAGGAAGTCACGTGTCCTGTGAAAAGGGACGATCTTTTATTTTTCTAGTCTTTAAAAGATTAGCAGGGCTTCTTTCCTCCTGCAAATCTGTGGACGACTCGACCTTTACTGGCTTCACTTAGCTGGAGCAAGCTGGATATCCCTTAACTTGCTTGTCAATTTGGATTTTTTGTTGTAATATAGGTGCTCTTGCTTGATTGCTGACCATTGACATCCACATTTGTCTTCTGTTTGGGAGTTTTCTAGTGAAACGAACTTATGCTTATCTTTAATTGTTATGAGTCTACCCTAATTCCAGTACTGGTTCTTTGTTGTGTTAACTCTTGTAGCTTTGACATCCATCATGTCTGTTTTGACATGGTCCTGTAAATATGGTATACTAAGCACAGTTTGAGAGATACAGTTTAGATGATACAGTGAAATTTGTGGAATTAAATGGCTGATCCTTGTTAGAGAGTGAGACGAATATTGAGGATTGAGTCCATCAATTTGACTAATCTATTAGATCTATTAAATATTAACTGTTAACAAGAGCTTAGGAGCCTTCTGTTCCCTCCTAACATATAAAAATAAAATATATTCTTTTTTGCTAAATTATGGTTTGCTCGTGGAGCTTGGTTGTCCAAATCTAGCTTCCACACAGGATTATCATATTTGTGAAGTTTTCAGGAATTAGTTAACCCACCATTAAAGTACATGAGCACCTCAATTCCGTTATTCAACCTGCTGTCCCTATTTTCTGCTTCCTCTACTCTCTAAGTTGAGCACTTTTACTTTATGGCATCTGCAGATTACTTAGAATTTTAATTTTCTGTTGTAGGTCGGAACAAAGGTTTCTGCTGTCTCACGGAAAACAAATACAACCGTTCATGAAGTGCTAGGAGTCATGACAAAGGGAGACACTCAAATAGTATGTTTCTTTTAAAAGTATGCTCAAGTATCTTGTGTATAATATAGCTTGTTGTCATCCAGTCCCAGCATGTGACTGTGCTGGTCTCGCTCATAGTGCAGTCGAATGTGGACTTACTTATGCCCATTCAATTTTTGTCAGTCGTTTGTCTTTGCTCATTATGCTTAGTGGATTATGAAATTGTTTTTGTCTGGCATGATGATGATAATTAATAACATTGATCTGCACCATTTGCATAGTGATGCAGGTTGATGTAGTCAAATGCCTTGTATTGTAGAAATCCACTGTTATCATAATCTTATTTCTTCAAAATTCAATGCAGTGCTTCTTTGATACCCCTGGCCTTACGTTGACTTGCAGTGGGTTTCCCCATAAGGACTTGAAAGCACGCGTTGAAAGTGCTTGGAGTTCAGTTAAACTCTATGATGTGCTCATAGTCTTATTTGATGTTCACAGGCATCTTACCAGGTTACTTTCCAAAATATTATATCTCTAAATATCTCCTTGTTTATGTGTCTATCTTTCATTTCAATACATTATCAGATACTGTTGTTACATCATCATTACAGAAATATCATGGCATGCAGTTTGATCATATACCTGCTGCTGATAATGATAATAAAATTGGATGCACATGACTTTTTTGTTTTGCGAGTACTAATTACATGTATATGATACTCAATACTTGCTTATTATAGTTTACACAGTGGGTTTGTGGGGATCTAATCTAACAATTTATGCAGTTTGTCGTAGCAAGCATGGATCGAATGGATGGCTGGATTATTGGTTCCATAATTGCAAAAATCTTTGCATTTTCTACTATCACACATCCAACAAACTTTGCATTATCAGTATACTCAAAGGCATAAAAATAGAATTAACAATATTTTAGCATAAGATGCTGGCTCTAAATACTCATGCTATATTAGTGATGGCAATGAAAAATGTGAAACCTTGAGTTCCTTAATTGTGCTTTGATTTGAGCTTTGTCGTTTATTTGGAATAAAATGTGCATGAGTGTATTGTACTTAGACTGGGGCTCTCTCACAAGTTGGGATCCATGTGGCTGACTTGCTATGAATTGGTTCTCTAATTCTATAGAATGAAGCATAGATATTTCAGTTATCATCTTCCACTTCCATGACCCTATATATAATCTTAGCAAATGTTTGTATTCTTTTGTGAGCTCTGACATCTTCTGTCAACAAGTATAGGTCATAGGACTTTTTTCATATTCTAGTGGTGAAAGTGTCAAGAAAAGAGCTAAATCAAGATAGGGCTAGGGTTGTTCTTTTGCTCAGCAAAATACTGTAGTTAACTTTTTTTAAATATTAGATTCCCTGATACGTAAATTCCTGCTTAGCTTTTATGTTTTTATTGTCACTTATAGTCTTGACTTTGTTGCTTTTAAAACCATGTAGACCTGATATGAGGGTAACTAAATTGATTGAACGAATGGGAGCTCAAGATCACTCTGGACAAAAGCGGGTACTATGCATGAACAAAATTGACTTAGTGGAGAAAAAGAAGGACCTTCTCCAGGTTGCAAACCAATTTAAAGATCTTCCTGGTTATGACAGGTTAGTATTCTGTCACTCTAACCCAAGAAAATATGAAGGTATCTAGCAAACAAAGGAAAAAAAAAATTGGGGAAAGAAACTTAGGAGATCATCAGGAGTGTTTTTGCGTGCTTTGAACAACTTATTGACTGCAATATCTCTTGCTTCTATCATCAGGTATTTCATGATATCTGGACTGAAGGGTTCTGGGGTGAAAGATCTTTCTCAGTATCTTATGGAGCAGGCAAGGCTTTGTTTTTCTGATCATGTGTAATAGTACAAGTTTTAAATATTCTACGTAGAAAAGATCTCTCCTTTTGGTTCAGAGTAACATGTGATTGTCGGCAATCATTTGTGGCAGTCCAATCTGTGACCAAAGCAGGCAAACTCTGAAGCATCTAAAGTAAAATAACCTATTACCAACTGTGGAAATTTTCACTCACTCTGAAACAATCCTTCTATTAAACTCACTACTCTTATTTTCCTCAACTTTTTTCCTAAACCACATTCTTTTGGGCAGTATGCCAGCTTTTCCTCCTTCATGCTGTTATTTTTATTCCCATCTACTTTTATATCTTTTTGCATGTGGTCATGCTTATTGATTTACCATAAGATATTTTAAGGGTATGATGCATCAATTCCATTTCCAAACTCACTTGTGACATAGTTTGTCAATTCATGCAAGTCTTCATTGATTTTAATTGCGCTACCACACCTCAGATATTTCTTTTATGGGGATAAGTATGAGAAGTGCTGTCTGTTAAATTTAGGTACATGGGGATGACCAATGAAATGTGCTTATTTAGAATTGTTTTACATGGAATTTTGGTTTCTCAAGAGATTTTGGCTCCTTTTTTTTTTGGTAACCAAGGACTCCACCACGGGCCCCCCGTGCCCGGACGGCTCGTTTTTTATTACCTCTTTTTGCACAAATGATATATCTTGAACATTGAATGCGTGAAGCCATAAGATCGATCTAGTATGTATCTGCTGAAAGTGCAAGATGCCTATCTAGCATCTACTTCTTTTAAACAAATATGATGGATCAGTGGTAAAAAGTCACTGTACATTCAAAGATGAGAGAATCGACTTTGTTGGAGGCATGAGAAGTATGTCCTTACTGAAAAACTACTTCTTTCATGCAGAATCTTTCCAAGGATGTCAAGTTTTGATCTCCTGTGCCATTTTTTTGTATTCTCGGATTCCATGATAATTGGTTCCTTCGCCAAACACAGAAACTTGAAGCAAAATCATAAGAAAACCTTCAGAAGTGCCCATACTATGTGATTAATACATGTGATAATTTTTTACTAAGCAGGCAGTTCAAAGAGCTTGGGATGAAGATCCAATGGAGATGAGCGAGGAAGTCATGAAAAACATTTCTTTGGAAGTTGTGAGAGAGAAGCTGTTGAACTACATACACCAGGTATAGCTTCCTGTTTTCCCTCTATTTACAAGTTGTTTCATGGACATGAGTTTTATTTGGCTGATCTTGAAAAAGTTGTGGAAGGATATTGACCATGGAAATACATTTTGGCCATCTAGGAGATCCCTTATGAGATTGAGCACCGCTTGATGGACTGGAAAGAGTTACGAGATGGTTCGCTAAGGATTGAGCAGCACCTCATTACCCACAAGCAAAGTCAGCGCAAAATTTTGGTTGGAAAGAAAGGCTCTAAAATAGGGTATAACGCTCTTACCTCTCGGTTTTTTATATTCTAGAGGTTTGTGTGCTGTTTTCTGCTCTGACCATGCAAATTGCGCTTTAGCTCAAGAATGTTCGAACTCAGGAACAACTTATGCTGGTTCTTTTGCAGAACAATAGGGATTGAAGCAAACGAAGAGCTAAGATCTATTTTCAAGAGGGATGTCCATCTCATTCTTCAGGTACGAGTGAAGTGATGCCCTTTGCATCGAGATGATTTTGGCAGTTGGAGCTATGCCTTGCCATCCTTATGGTGGGTACATAAGGAAAGTTCTTCATGATGCATTCACACCTTCACATCCACGAGTCTCATGACAAGAAGCAGTCGACAATGGGAATTGCTGTGCATCTGTGCCACTGTGAAAAAAGTGTTAAAAAAAATGGGACACAGATGCAAATTCTTACGAGGAGATTCCAACATAACGACTCATGCGGAAAAGTTAAAGATAAGATGTCTGCTCTTATAGGGTGTCGCTGTATTGTTCTCTTCCCTGATTTTATTTCTGATTAGGGTCAATAACGGTGAAAGTCCATCTTATGTTTCTTCCATGGAGTGAGTTACTGTTTTGGTTTTCTCGTGGTGATCATTATATACCTCATTTTAGGTCAAATTCCCCTTATGTATTTCGATATCATGTACATATTACAGTGCTAAAATGCAATTGAAGCACCATTCTTTCGAAAACCCTTTTGGTCCTTTTGGAACACTATACGGCAATAGTTAACGTTGTAATGACCTTCTTGACAATTTTTTTTTTTGTCTGCAATGTTCTCTTTCTGATGGCATAGGCATGAAAATGATTGAATTCGACAAATTTTCACAAGACCACGTACGTTGCTCTAATTCGCCGTTTTGCTGGCGTGGATGAGGGTGAAGTTTATTCTGAGCATGAGATGGTGTGATTTGATAATGAGTCTGACGAACGAAATAACGTATCGTGTAACCTAATTATCATAGGTTGAATTTACTTGCGATGTTGATTAAGTATTTCTATTCTTGTATTATTTGATCAGTCGATCATATCTGTTGCAGATGCTAATTTGTTTACTAGGACAACTCTAGATATTGTTGTTGTCCATATGATCCGTGAAAATCACGCAATTAACAAACAAGGACGAGAAAACAGGGACGTGAACAAACATTTGTTAAATGTGACCCGCAACATGCATATTCACTTTTTAAATGTGAAAAACTTGCTATTCACGACAAAAAAGTTACTTAGCATAATGCCTACTCCTTAATATAGAAAGTGACCGAGCATTCCTAATCGTTAATAATCTACAAGCCACCATTTTCATTAAAATCGTGAATCTCTCGAAATAGTTATATTTAGGGGTCAGTATGGATCGGGTTGGTCTGGTCCAGTACCTAACATAAGGATCAACCCGTACAGTGTTGGTTCTCAATTTTTAGAATTGAGGACTAACCTTGTTGAGCATGGATCAAGATGTCAGTCCGGTTCCCGTAATCATTTATTGTATTCTTTGAAAGGACGAACATAATATTTCAAATTTTATATAAATTCATAATGTGAAAAATTGAGTAACCAAACTATGAACACCAATGAATGTCATCCATATATATAAGCTACAAACCACAAAAAATAACATATTAAATATAATGAAAGCATTAAAAAGTTCAAAATATGCAATACAAACTATGAAATAGTCATAGAGCGATTAAGCGAGGGCAACAGTGATGTGTATTTTATATACATTCATAATGTGAAATTGAGTAACCAAACTATGGACATCAATGAATGTCTACCATAAATATAAGATAATGATACAAATTTCCATTTTCTAAAAGTTGCAAACCACAAAAAAGAACATATTTAATATAATGAAAGCATTAAAAAGTTCAAATTACGCAATACAAAGTATGAAATAGTCATAGATCGATTAAGCGAGGGCGACGGCAAGGCGAGGGAGGCTGATGGCGAGGGAAAGAAGGAAGAAAAAGACTTATTAGTTCCCTACTCCTAGGCTCGGCGAGAAAAATAAGCTGCTTTTGGGCTTGCCAAAAAAAAATGGCTCATTTGCTCCGCATTTCATAGTATTATTGCCTCATTTTTAATATATATATATGTATATATATTATGTATAATATATGTTGGGTTGGACCAACCAAAATCACAAGACCAAAAATCAACCGGCACAATATTGGGTTAGAGATTTGAGGATCAAGAATCAACCCAGTCGTCATAAGAACTTGACCAGGATCAGCTGGATTGGGCCAATCCAAAGTCGACTTTGGACCATTGCTCACCCCTAGTTATATTTGGTTATAAGAATTATGACGCAAATGATTTATAAGCTTTGGTTCAATGCATAATGACTCATGAATTTTTAATTTGTTTAATGAACAGGAAGAGACCAATCCTCATCACTTGTGATCTGACGAGGATAGAAGGTCTTAGGCATAAAGAATTCCTTAAACATAGTCAATATAAAGATAGAGCTCCAGTAAAGCAACCAACTTTCAAATGGCCAAGCCATTTTCACCACCCTATTCAGATCCTTAGGGTTTAACCCCTTGAGAATCGCACAATCTCAAAAAGCGATTGCAACAGCTCCCAAATCATCCGATGGAAGGGAGTCCGGCCCACTAAGGCCTTATCACCTTTCACCGGAGATGAAGACCGGAAAGGACACCAATTCGGGTCACCTCCATAAGGATGGTCTTTCTATTAATTTAAGTTAATAGGTAATATCAAATATTTTCATATAACTGAAGAACTAAATTGAATATGTACTAAATTCAAAAAATCATATTAGATAAAATAAAGTTTATGAACCATATTACATGTAGGATTATAATTTAAAAATTATATCGAATAAGTTATATTATAAATTAAGTTAAAGTTCATGGATTATTTGTGGTGTTATTCCTTAATTATAAATGTGTATAAGAAAAATGACACAAATAATCCTTAAATTTTGATAAAATGTGTAATGTGATCAATTGACTCTCAATTTATTCAATGTGGACTCTTAACTTTATTATAATGTGTAATCTTATTTATTCAATGTGATCTCTCAATTTTTGGTAGATCAATATTGTTTTTCCGTTAATTTAAGTTTAAGAACTATATTGAATATTTTTATATATCCCAAATAAATAAAAAATTTAAGTATCATATCGCGAGTTAAAGTTTATGAATCATATTAAATAAATTAAAAATTTATGAAGCGCATTGTATATTTAGTCAGTTTTTAGAGATTACGTGTCATTATTCTTTTTTATATAAGAGAATAATTCGAAAAGAAAAAGGAAAAGAGATCAATGCAACTTCAAAATGTAAAATAGAGAAAGGGGGAAAAAGGGGTCCGCTTCGCCTCAAATGCTTTGGAAGGAGTTGGAGGGAAAACAAAGGAGCGGAAGGAGGAAGAAGACGAAGACGAAGAAGAAGAAGAAGCAATGCCGGTGGCAAAGCCTGTATCATCAGATGGAAGGGTCATCGCCCACATCGACATGGACTGCTTCTACGTTCAAGGTCTCTCTCTCTCTCTGTCCACCAATCTTCTTCTCCAATCAATCTTGTTCATGGGTCCTTGACTTCGCTTCCTTCTTTTTGAGCGTCGTCATCTTCCCCTTGTCAAATCCTGTCTGATTCTTGGCTCAGTTAATGATTTTTCCGTTCTTCGCAGTGGAACAGCGCAAACAACCGGAGCTGAGGGGCTTACCCACCGCCGTCGTGCAGTACAATTCTTGGAAAGGTGGAGGTTTGATCGCTGTTAGTTACGAAGCCCGTAAATTCGGTGTCAAGCGGTGAGTGAAAGAGAAAAGAGAATGTTTCTTTCGCCCTTTCTGTGAGGTTATTTTCTCGGTCAGACATATGAAACTGAAATGCTCGACCCTTTTCAGCTCGATGCGAGGCGATGAAGCGAAAGAAGTTTGTCCACAAATACATCTGGTCCAGGTACCGGTTGCCCGTGGTAAAGCCGACTTGAATACTTATCGTGAAGCGGGATCGGAGGTTCGTGATGTCTTAGTTTGTGGCCAATTTGCCATTTGTATGAAGGTAGCTAGCTCCGAACGTATGCTTGATGACAACTCATTCTTTTATTATAGGTGGTTTCCATTCTTGCTAGGATGGGTCGATGCGAACGTGCTTCAATTGATGAGGTTTATCTTGACCTTACTGATGCAGCGGAAACTATGCTAGCTGGAACCCCTCCAGATACCTTGGAAGTAATTGATGATGAAGCTCTAAAATCGCATATTTTGGGCCTTAAGCATGAGGTAGGCTATGGTTTTCTCCTCCCCTGTTCTTCAAACTTCTTTTGCTTGACTTGAACTTATTTTTCATCGGTGACCATTTCTGGAGTGAGATCTCTTGTATGTAGGATGGAAGTGACTTGAAGGAAAATGTGAAGGAGTGGCTATGTCAGAGTGATGCTGATCATCGAGATAAGTTATTGGCTTGTGGGGTCCTCATTGTTGCGGATCTCAGAATGCAAGTTTTACAGGAAACTCAGTTCACATGTTCGGCAGGAATTTCTCACAATAAGGTGGAATAATGATTTCTCTTCTATCATCTTTTTATAACTTAATTTCGTCCCGGCATCTCATGAGTCGATTTTTAGCAGATGCTATCCAAGCTTGCTAGTGCCATGAACAAGCCTGCACAACAAACTGTGGTGCCCTGCTCGTCAGTTCAAGGATTGCTCGAGTCACTGCCAATCAAAAAAATGTAGGTATTCTAGATTCAAGACTATAAAGTATTCAACTCTTCAATATAGTAACCAGCACCTAAATAGTTTGTGTTGCTGCCTTTATATGGCAATTCTTGAAGAAATTTATTGTTTGTGCAGCATTGTTGATCCAATGAGAATTTTAGTTTATTTTGTATGCCAGTTGTGCTTATGCGTGATCCTCCTAATAGATTTCTTTCAAGTCTCTCATTTCCTCTTTCCTGCAAAAATATTGCAGGAAACAACTTGGAGGAAAGCTAGGGAGTTCCTTGCAAAGTGAGTTGGGGGTGAATTTTGTTGGTGATCTGTTGCAATTTTCGGAGCAAAAGCTACAGGAATATTATGGCATAAACACTGGGTAGTTGTCTGTTCTGCATTATTACGAATTTTGAATTTCCTACTGCTTTGCTTACTGTATAAAAAGCTGGCCATGGTTTTATAAGCTGTTTTTGTTCATTCGAATTTCAAATTTCTTGTAAATAGACTGATAATTTTTTTGTTTCCTTATTGGGAAGTTTTTCTTTTTCATGTAGGCATTAACGAATTTACTTTACATCTGCTACTTTATCATTTTGTCATATTCTTCTTTGAACATTCTAATCTGGGGCAGTGGTTCAACATTAGCATTTGTTTCTATTAGAGACTGTTGTTGTATTTGTGGATCAGCTAGTTTTGATAGGCGCTTCTTTTTATTTTTTATTTTTCTGTTTAAAACCAACTTTAGCACCTGGCTGTGGAATATCGCAAGGGGAATCAGTGGCGAAGAAGTTGAAGGGCGCCTTCTTACCAAGAGTCATGGCTCTGGGAAGACATTTCCTGGTCCTCGAGCTTTGAAGACGCTTCCTTCTGTAAGTACTTCTTTTTCACTTGGTTGGTGCTTCTTGGCATTGTTTTTGGAGGTTTGCCACCATAGCAAAGAAACCACGTCCAACTAATAAATTTTCTTTAGTATTGGAATGAATTTGATTGTGACAATTTTTTTTTACTTCTTTTAGTCTCCCTGTTTTCCTATGCTTTCTGTTATTCAAACTTGTTATTTTTATTAATGTGGCTTGGAAACACCTATCAGAAACCTAAAACTATGCATGTCATTGTTTGTCGTGTCACTGCTATGTTTAGGGTTGGTTGCATGCTGCAGGGTCTATTGGTGTCATCACTAGCCTTTTGAACTTAGAAGCCACAAAGTAGATCTACTTTGATGGAATAATCTTCCGATCATTGATAAATAAGTTAATCAGATAAATTTTGCTGCACATAGCGCTTTTCATTTCCTCCACTCTGTCATTTGGATGACCATCAGTAAGACCATATTATTTTATTCATGAGATTGAATTGTTTGAAGTGCTCATTAGCTCTGCAAAGGAAAAACATAAGGGTGTCAATTGTGGAATTTGTCTGTGATATTTGGGTGGCCCCAAACTTCCATCACCATGCCTACAAGCCACTGTCATATCATTAAACTATTACTGGTGAAACCAAAAAGTTCGATTATTGGCTTTTGTTTGGTAGCTTCCTTTAATTTTAGACATGAACTTGCTCGACTTTTTGTTACTATATTTTGTAAAATATTTATGCCTACCAGAAGTTCCATTTTATTTATGCCTGCCACATGTCTACTTGCTTATAATTTCGTGCAAATCCATTTTACGGATCCACAGGAAATTTGGTAATGCCATGTTAGAAATATGGTGAAGTTGCTTTCCTATTGGGCACATGATAATTCATCAATCTGTCTGCTTTACATTAGGTGCAACATTGGCTTAATGAACTCTGTGAGGAGCTGAGTGAACGTCTTCAAACCGACTTGGATCAGCATAGACGGATTGCCCGCACACTGACTCTTCATGCTAGGGCATACCTGGTAGCTCCAAATCCTTGTTTCAATCTATTCTGTCACGCATTATTCTAAAAGACTAAAAGTTGTTTTACGAGTACTTGATGCACCTAAATATCATCCTTCAGTTTGGTGACTCTGATTCATATAAGAAGTTCCCTTCTAAATCTTGTCCCTTGAGATACGGGACTGCCAAGATTCAAGAAGATGCAATGAACCTCTTTCAAGCTGGATTACGTGAATATTTGGGTCCCTTCAAACTGAAGATGCAAGGGAATCAAAAAAGTGGATGGGGAATCACAGGACTTTCTGTATCAGCAAGCAAAATCTCTGGTATACCATCGGTAAGTTGAGATTTTTTTGGCCTATAAAGCTGATAAATTTTTTGAGAAGATTTTGGGCTATAAAGGTGATAAATTTTTTTCAAGCTAGTATATACGCTTTTGATACCAGCAGATCTTGTAAGTTATATAGTACTCCTGTCCTGTAGAGGCAGCGCCAGTCTACATTATTAGTTCAAGAGCAATTCTAGGTTAGGCTTACTTACTGTTCTGTTGGAGCCTTAGGTTACGTTTACTTGGTTTTCCCTTATTCACTAAGCAAATTAACACTGCTTTGCCTCTAGTTTGAGAAATTTAGCCCTGCCACAGTCTGGCGAACCATTAACTATATTGACTACAGTAGTCCAGAATGCAATGAGATATATGTGCTATTTGACCATGAGTGACTTTGGTTGGTGCATCATTCTCCCTTTCCATTTGAGAGGATCTTATCTTTAACTTGTTTGTGTTGTAACTGTTTAATCTTTGAAAAAATAGAGTATGTATCGTGCCACTGTAGTAACTACTCTGTATTTTTAGGTTTATGCTAGATACATAAATTTTCAGTTCTAAGAAAGTCGACTTAGAAGTAGCAGCTTTGTGCAATTTTTCCAGGGAGCGTCTTCAATCATGAAATACTTCCAAGGTCAAGATCAACTTCGCTCTCCGTCAAAGCTAGCAACGGACAAGTTTGAGCTAGAAAATCCGTCTTCATTTTCTGGTACTCTGTGGCTCGAAGAGTACCGGTTTTATTTTTTTCCCGTCTATTTACTTAGTAAACTTCTGGAGCAATCTGAATGTGCCTTGGATTTTTGTTCAGAGAATGAAAGCAATCTGACTTTGAATGTAATCGAACATATGGAACTACCAAAGGAGGAAGCCATTATCAAGAATAAATCCTCAGATTTGGAGTCAATGGAACATAAAACAAGTAGAAATTCACTAGAGGTATGCATAATCAAAGTCTTCCTTTTCTTTTATGATGATGAAGATGATCGGATGTAATCTAGCTTTTCTTATTTTTTATTTTTTAGAAACAGAAATATGATACTTTAAGCTGTTAGTCCTGAAATTCAATCAATGCTTAACTTATTCTAAAGGATGAAATTAGTCGAAATTCATATAAAATCCTAATGCTGGTTAAATCCGTGGCAGTCATGAGTTGAATGTGAACAGCATTTCAAAAACTAGCCATTCCAATATGATGAATTAGGATGAGAAACTTAGTCTAATCTTTGATAATAGATGGCTATAATGGCTGTAATCAAGAGCTTCTGCTTCTCTGAGGCTAACAGTGGTTTTTTGACCGTACCATTTTTGCCTTTGGATAATTTCAAGTGCGGCAGCTTTTTGATTGGGAAAACTTGGAACCTTGTCATTCTTCAGATACCTGATGTGCAGGTCCCCTTTTACTCTTCAAATTCCTCATCGAAAAAAGCAGATTTTAGCCAGGAACTGTTGTCATTTTCAGGTACTGTCTGAGTAGCTGGTGTCAGCCTCTTGTAATTCTTAGAATGTTCTCTGATATTATCCTGCGCAAGTATTCAAGGCTTTGTTTATTGTAGGAAGAGAATCACATCCAGAACCAAAACTGACTGAGCTGCAAAGTAAAGTTTCCTGTGAAGAATCTATGTTTGAGTCTGGAAGACCTGCTTCAGAGCAACAAGTGAAAAGAAACTCACTGAGAGACAAGGTTCTTTTATGCCCTTCTACTCCCTGAGTCATTGATATAAGATGTGATATTGATATTACCGGAATCCATCTGATATAATTGCAAAGGATTTCTATTTAAGACTGTCAATTTATTTTATATACTTCACTGTGTTAGTACCTTGGAAATCAAGAATCTTCAGCTAATGTTATGAGATCTTGGTTTTGATTGTTCACTAATGCACTTGCAGTCTTTTTCTTTTGGCGCTTAAGTGTAGGTTTCAAAACTTGAGTTATGGAAAAGAAATTCACTGAGAGACAAGGTTCTCTTTTGCCTTTCTACTCCCTGAGTAATTGCTATAAGATATGATAATGATATTGTCGGAATCCATCTCATATAATTGCAAAGGATTTGTATTTCAGACTGTCAATTTATTTTACATACTTAACAGTGTTAGCAGCTTGGAAATCGAGAATCTTTAGCTAATGTTGTGAGATCGGGGTTTTGATCGTACAATAATGCACTTTGCAGTCTTTTTCTTTTGGTGCTTAGGTGTAGGATTCAGAAATTGAATCATGGAAATGAAAACTCTACTGTGAAGGTCACATTTGTGCGTGCTTTATCATCCTAACTAGATCACAATGTATGTTGAAGTTTATACATGCATATAAACCCGATATCTGTTACTTAAGACACATTTGATAAGTTATTTGTACCATATTCTGATATTTTGAACGTTGACTGGCTATGTCGATATCTTTTTTAGGCAATTCTTCTTTTACACAGACACCATTCCATGCTACCTTTGTTGACCTGTGCTTCAAATCCTAATCGGACTGATTTGGTAAATTGTATTCAGCATTTACGATAACTGAAGTTAATGCAGATTGAGGATAGATAAAGATTTGTTTTTACCATACGGAGTGAAAATGATAACTTGAAGATTATTCTTTCTGATTCCTGTTATAAACGGTGCACAGTGACTGTATCTTCATGGTGCTTAACAACTTTGACTTGGAGTAATGCAGTGATTTACTTTTACTATGGGATGCTACCTTCCCTTTTCTGATCATAGTGATATGTAGAAATCGCTTTTGCTCATTTTGTAATTGCATTCCCAACATTTAGTCACACAATGATATACAGCAGATGAATTAATGGATTTTAACTCTTTAGTATGTCGTAATATGCTGTGGCAGGGAACGCCTTCACTATTGAGATTTTTCAGGAGGGTTGATCCTTCTTGTTCTCTGCAGAACCAAGTCCTTGCTCAATCTTTTGACAATACCAATATACGTTCCTCTTTAGGTAAAATCAGACCCATGTCTATTCATCTGGACAAAATCATGTGAAGCTCCTGAGATGGTTCTTTCTTTCTTTCTTTTTCAACAGAGAACAGCAGTTTTATTCGTGGGGATAGCTCAAGTGAAGATGTACAAAGAAAGGAGATGTGGCAATACAATGTCGATGAGATTGATCCCTCTGTAATTGATGAGCTGCCTTTAGAAATGCAAGAAGAAGTCCGTTCCTGGCTTCGTCCTCAGAAGCGACAAGCTAACTTGGTTAGGCGGAGTGTTGGCATTGCCAACTATTTTTCTCCAAATAAGAAGCTGTAGCCTCTGAAGAAATGTCTTGTACATAGTGCAGCATATGCTCATATATGCCCATTTTATTTGTTATCCTCTTCTGTCTACATTGTTTAATTACATTCTCTTCCAATCTTTCTGTAAATGCTATAGCACTCAATTAAAACTCATAATTTCATGTGGTTGTTATTGAATAGTCATTTATTTTCGGGTCGGACTCTGTGAGGAAATTCCAAGATTTGCAAAGAATGTAATAGGCTATATATATTTTTGTGGTTGCTCGATCTCATTTACTATTACAAGATGTGACCCATCACAAAATTGTAGACAGCCTAAATCTAGATGCAGAAAGCAGATTTCAGTGAAGTCGAGTCCTTATATCATAATGAATTTTTAACGAACAACCTGATTTACCCAAAAATTGTGGGGGATATGTCTACCATTCAATTGTTGGTTACACCCAAATTTGCTGGACTTTGCAACGGTTAGATGCACACGATGTCCGCCATCATGAAGTAATCTCGTTTTGAATCTTATAACGACTTGATGGAGAGACAGTGGACATCATCAAAAAGTGGATTTCATAATTAAATGGTGTGATTTTCGATATATTGATGGGAATGAGGGAGATTGGTACCCACAGAATTCCTCATATGCAAACCGGCTTGCTTCTAAAGAGTTCCGGCAAACAAGAAGCAAGAACCAAAATTGTACCTGCTGTCCATGGTAAAAGGGGAGCTCATGGTCTTTGTGTACGGTTGGGCATGTGTTGCTACCAAGTACTAGGATGTTAAGACATGGGGGAGTCCTAGGTTTTGATTCTCTTCCCTATCGAAAGGAGGTGGCCAGAAAACCACATCCTGTTTTAGCCACTCAAAGGCATGATACCACAGGCTCTCCAGTCCATGGTTTTTGGCTCCATGTTTCTTGTTCAACCATCTTTTATATATTGACTCGATACAATCTTTTCTTAACATAGGTTGATCCGTCCGCTGATCCCTTCTTCTTCTCTTCTGTTGCTTCCCCGTCAGTAGAATAATTAAAGACCCTACCTTTTTTTGCTCGGAAGTCTTGCAACATGGATAGCATGCTGTGAGTTAATTATCTCTTTACACGACTCTTTCTCTCTCTCTTCCTGGGATTTGAGCGGACGCCTCGATGGTCATTGTAAATGGGGTATCCCAAACCCATCCACATGCCATTACAAATGTGTAGGTGAAGCCCACTTCCCGTAGCTCGTTGATCTCTCCCAAGCAGCTTGCGGTGAAAGTCGTCTCCTTTTCAGCTCCTTCAACTTCTGGGTATGCCGTCAATCTCCCCGTTTTCTTTCTCTCACCAAAATGGTCGTCATGCTTTCCTCTCAGCTGTATCGGACGGATTATTCTCTGTCTAATCAAGATTCGATTCAATCTACATTTCTTTGTCTGATCTCATGCTTCCGATTTGCATTTCTTTAATTATGTGATCTAGCCGGGGATGCCCGCATTCAGTGATCTTCTTTCATATTCACCTGAAGGGACTAATTGGGTCGTACCAGTGGATATGCCGAAGTCAATCGACTGCACACCCTGATGATAGTGATGTCTGAACTCTGATCGCCATTTTGGCCAGATAGTAGACATTTTTTACTCGAAGGTTAAGACACTGTGGGTTCAATGAGTTCACCGTCTTCTTAATGCTTCATCTGGCGGTTATGTCACTTTAGAGGATCTGCTCTTTCAGAGCTAAACCTATTCAGCTGACAAAAGTACACGTATACTTGTATCTCTAGCTGCCAAATGCTTCGTTTTGTTTGTGGTTGGGGAGGACACTGTACTCTCCGTTTCTCAGGAAACTGGAAACAACTTCCCGTGTCTCCATGTATAAAGGGATCGCCCTTGCTTTTACCTAAATAGCGATGGGCGCTTGAATTTCTATTCCTTAGTGCTTATGATTTTGGATTTGAAGCCAAGGTTTTAAGCAGATGGCATTTTGTATTTCACGCTCTGCACTCTTGTCTTCATAAATTGTATTTTGGTTTTAGTCGATCTTTTTAGTTTGGTGCTTCTGTCATAGGAGATGTTGAAGTTCTTGTTAGGATTGAGGCTAATTCATTTGTTCGGATGTATAACTAGAACTCATTTGCCTAGGATTCCTGAGTTATCAGCATTGGTGCTGTTTTAAAAGAATTTTCCCACCAAGTTTAAGCTTTCATGCCTCAGTTGGGAAAGCTAGTGTTAGTAGTTCGATGTGCCAGTGCCATCATACTCAACTTTTATGGACGTGTAAAGGAAATAAGAAGTTCCTTTTCTCAAAATATAGATTCTTCATAATAAATCCACAGTATATGCATCAATTAATTCCATTAGCTCGAGGATGTTTTTGGGGTGGGTTGTGACTTTGACTCTAATTTTCCAGAGACAGTTACCTGTGCACATGCACTATTTCCTGAGCTCATAATGTGACACTGAGTAATCTATGAAGGTTTCATTTTCATGTATTTCTTTTGCTGGTTTATCTGAATTAGAAGCAGGTCATCCAATTTCCTTGCTTTACATTTGCCTTTTAACTTGTAACTTGTTCTGGTAACTTTCTTTCATTGTGATTATGCATTGATAGGCTTCCTCTTTTCTGACAATCTAATCGTTGGGATGTTATGCATATGTTGATGAGTAATATTGAGCTCATTATATGTCTTCCAAATTAATCAACTAGTTTTCCTCCATGTTTGGTAAATGTGTCAAGGCATATGTTACTTTTTCCTACTTGAGAATTTGCTTTTCTTAAACTTGGGACAACCGCACGTTCAACACATAGGCATGCTCAAGTGAATTAGGAGGATGTTGTGGATCAAAATAATCAAATCCAAGCCAAATTCAAGGAAGGGCTGGCCGTACTGCTAGGTTAACCTTTATTGTAGAACATTTTCCAAGCTGAATCCCTAAATGTCATGTTGTAGATTGAATGCTTGAGCAATAAGCATGGAAAACTTAGACCTTTTTTGGGGCTCTTTTTTTGTAATTATTGTGTTGAAAACAATTTGAAAAGGCTCTTATATATAATGTGGATATCACTAATGTATGCAAGACAAGTATTTAAACCCTTTGAATCAACCTCTCTAGCAATGTGACGGTCATTTATTTCTTGTTTGCAACATAATTCACGTCTTGAATGAAATTCTA
Organism: Melaleuca alternifolia; assembly: GCA_019926035.1. Classification (NCBI taxonomy): domain Eukaryota; kingdom Viridiplantae; phylum Streptophyta; class Magnoliopsida; order Myrtales; family Myrtaceae; genus Melaleuca; species Melaleuca alternifolia. The sequence goes on from JAGKPW010002158.1 coordinate 3,373,135, forward strand.
CCATATTGACATTATCCCTGTATGTTTAATAGATCTATGACTGGAAATTAGTGTCGATGTTCCTTTGCTTACTGATTATTCTGACTCATCCTCCTTTGCAGATGTGTGGGAAGTCAAGTTACTTTAAGAGTTGATTGTCCAAATATTTTTTCTCGGTTGACTTCAGAATTTACTCTAAGAGCCTTATCCTCCTGAATCTGCAAATGACAATCCTATCCAAACTACGATGCATCACTGTAGATGTCACTGGCACGCTCATGGCCTATAAAGGGGAGCTTGGTGACTATTACTGCATGGCTGCCAAATCAGTTGGTCTTCCATGTCCCGACTATAAACGAGTTCATGAGGGCTTTAAGCTTGCATATACAGAGATGGCAAAAAATTATCCATGCTTCGGATATGCTGCCAAAATGCCAAACGTCGTGTGGTGGAAAACTTGTGTGAGAAATTCATTTGTCCAGGTAAGATAGCCAAGCCTATGAAGTGGAGCTCCGTGAGTTGCTTAATGCAGCTAGACTACTAATATCTTTTGCATGTGAGTATGTCATCGTGGTTTCAGTTTTATGTTATTAAATTAATGAAGCTATAAAGTTATTTGTTGATAACATAATGGGTCACTATATCGAAGTGCTGTAACTGTCATTATGATTGTGATTTTTCGTGATTTTAGTACCGCAAGTTGAAGATTTCTGCTAGTAGTTTGTGAGTTCCATTTACTTCTCAAACTCCCATGCCTGGATGTGTTACTAATCTCAATAATTTGCTAACAGGCAGGTTATGAGTATGATGAAGAGACATTTGAGAAAATATTTAGACGCATATATGCATCTTTTGGTTCAGCTGCACCTTACACCGTCTTCCCAGACTCCCAACCATTTTTGAGGTGGCTGCGTCAAAATGGCCTTAAAGTTGGAATTGTGAGCAATGCCGAGTACCGATACAAGGATGTGATTCTTCCGGCCTTGGGATTAAACCAGGTAGACAACCTATTGCTAGATGACTAACATATGATTGTGGTTTCAACATCCGCGATATAGCTTTTCCTTGTGATAAGCCTGAATTCGTGGTTTGCTGTCCACATGAATACTCCCATAGGATATTATTTTTTACGTATCTCATCATCGGATAAGTTGATTTAGCTTTTTTTTTGTCAATAACAGTGAATTTCATGCTCGATCTAATTGGTCGTGTATATGCTTGTACATGTAGTGTGATATTCTTGTGTGTTTCTATGGCTGAAGATCACGATGGCGTGCGTATGCTATTATATATCTGAGTAGCCAATTGAGTGAAGAGGTCGAACTGCTATTTCAGGGGTCCGAGTGGGACTTTGGTGTATTCTCAGGGCTGGAGGGTGTGGAGAAACCGGACCCTAGAATTTATGAGATTGCCCTCGAGAGGGCTGGAAATATTGCACCAGAAGAAGTGCTGCACATAGGAGACAGCATGCGGAAGGACTATGTGCCAGCAAAGAGCGTAGGAATGCATGCATTGTTGCTAGACAGGTTCAAGACGTCTGATGCTGAGGAATGGAGGAAATCCGGTGCAGTTGTGCTTCCTGACCTGGTGGCTGCACAAGATTGGTTGTCCAGGGATGAGCAACTTCCACTGTAGTTTCTCCTATTTTTTTTGCAAAGAAACTGTTGTTGTAGTATAACCATCTCTGTTACTGGCATTTGGCAGGAGGTGCCATCCCTAAATTTTCTTGTCACCTTCGGTCTTAAGGAACCAGTTTCCGAGCTTAATTTCAATGAACTTTCTGTAACAGAGAGGAAATTACGCCAGATTTCATTCTTGCCATTTTTTTTTTCCAATGTTGCTAGACGTGGTGCCATGATATGGTGTCTCTCGCAAGGGCAGACTATATAATCCTCTACACAAAAGTCGTCTCTTGTCTAACGGAAGTCCTTCAACGGCAAAGGATAATAAACTTTTACAGGGAGAGCGACGAACTAGGCTTCACAGAAAGCCACACAGGAATAAGTTAAAATTCATGCAAAATCAACAGTTGAGCAAGAATATTCTTTGATCTGACGAAAAATCATCTCTCGGTGCTGACGGGAGCGATAAATCAAAGGGGTTAATGACGAGCTTGTGGTCTATCCTCCCTTTGTTAATACTTGGAGATGACACGGGAAATATTCTGGTTGGCATCAAATGCTGACGGCGTGTTTGCTGTGCCGGTGCTAAGATGACTATTACGAGGGGCTGTCGACAGACGGAATGGAGATGTGGTCAGCTATTATAACTTGAGAGAGTGAACTTCCTTGCCAGGTAGTGTAGCTTAGTTTGGCGTCATCATTGCGATGCGTGGTGCAACAACCAAGATTCCAGATCAGATGGAGATAGATGCCTTACGGTGAGATATGATTCGAGAGACTCCAGTGAATTTGAGACTTTTATTCCCGAATAGAGGAGCGTGTGCCGAGGGCCATGGATTTTTTTTTCCAAAGAGCAAAGTCGCCGCTGCCGTCGTCGGTGAAAAGTCCGCGCGATGGGACGGTTCGACGTCATGATCAGAGGCGAATAAGGGAGGAACGGGCACAAAATCTCTCAGTTTGATGTCGACCCTCCCTCTGTGTACAAGTTAAAGAGAGGTGTGGGACTGGGACTGGGACTGGGACTGGGACTGGGACCGAGACCGAATGCCCAAAGCCAAATCCCTCTTGAGGCCAACTCTTTTTGAGTGGTCCTCCCCCAACCCCAACCCCAAACTCCTATCCTCTCTGAATCGCGTGACGGAAGAAGAAGTCAACCCCCGGAGTGTGCGTTTGGGTCCACATCATCTACTTGCCGGTACTGGCCACACTCATTTGTCGTTACAGAGACTACTACTAGGGAATTCGAAATGGACCCGTAATTTCATTTAAAAGTTGGAAAAGTACACAACTTTTTTTTTTCAGATTTGTACGTTACTTATTTCAATGTTATAACTTTCGGATCACGCATCTAAAATTCCTTGATTTCGATGTTTCGTTTATTAAAGTTACTCGTTGAAGATTGTGATATGATACTATCATAACGAGATAATGGCGCGTCAACATTTTTTACGAGCAATTGATTATGTATATTCATTAAAAGTACTGAAAAAATTTGAAACTTAAATGAATGATCAAGATGTAATAGAAACTTGTACTTAAATTTAGGAAGGTGGTGGTCATGATCCGAGATTAGAAAAATCCATCACTTGTTGCCCATGAACTAATCAAACTTTCCAATAGCTTGCCACTTGGGCTGTATTTAGTAATGTTTCTATTTTTCTATTCTTTTGAGGACAGAAAAAGTGTAGAAATTCGTATGTGTATGCAAATTGACTTTTCTATTCATTGCAATAGAAAAGCGGCTATGGAATTTATTTGAAATTAGAATTGGAAGTAAAAAATTATTTCTTATTCCCAAAAATAATTTCTCGAAACAACTTTTTTCTTATTTTTTTTCTCCATATTCCTTTTTTCTTCTTCTTTCACTAACCGATTGCCGAAAACCAATAACTGGTCGACCAACGATCGACTAAGTCTAGGGCCAACGAGGGCGGGTCATTCTTGCTAGCCTTCGATGAGCCTGATAGTAATTGGATAGGGTTGACCTCGCCCAACCATCGCAAGGTCGGCCTTGTTCAGCCATGGCTAGGTGAGATCGACCTCACCTGACCTCAATGTCACTAGGGATTGGCAAAGTTGACCTTGCCTAGCCTTGACATCATTAGAGACCGGTGAGGCCAACCTTGCCGGCCTGAGTATTTGGCTGGTCGCCGACAATCAGCACTCAGTCGGAGAAAGGGAAAAAAAATACGGAAAAAAAATAAAACAAAAAAATATAAAAATATCAGAAAATAAAATTTGTGTTAAATGCTTATTTATTTTTATTTTCTATTCTAGAAATAATAATTACTTGACTCATTTTTTTTTTGTAAAGAAACTTATTAAGGGAATATAAATAGAAAAAAAATCATTTTCGAAATTAAATTATCTTCGTGCTCGTAAGAGTGCTATGCTGAACTAGCTCTTGGGCAGTAATAGACGGCGAAGATTCCCTCGAACGCTCCAGTTCGTGGATACTATAATGCATATACTCTCTTACAAAGGCAACAGTCCAAAAAATCCTACGACCGCGAGTCTACCTTCGCAGGCCTACGAAACAAGACTGCAAAACTACCCCACTTCGAAAAACGCGACCTCTTCCCAGCCTTTGTCGTGGACGGAAAGGTCAAGAGTAGTGATGAGAGAAGTGGACCAGGAGTACCAGACAATTGGGAGCATCCTTCTCCCACAAATATCACACTTCTATCCAGGAATGGCCAGTAGAGCTTCCAACTAGTATCTCAAACTTCCATCTCGAGAGCTTAGTTCAAAGAAACTATGAAAAGTTTTAATGAAGAATCAACCAATGATCAGGTTGCAGAAAGAAGTTACTGGAGATGGAGCAAGCAAGATTTCTTCCCAGAAGAATCATTTAAAAGTTGGGGATCCTACAGATCTGCATTGCGGCAGACGTGTTTCCGGCTGAAGGACAGGATCAGAAGCAGGTCGGACGATGCTGCCGAGCTAGGGGAGCTCAGGAAACGAAGCGAGAACGAGATGAAACGTTGCCTGACCTGGTGGGATCTCACATGGTTTGGCTTCGGGTCAGTCATCGGAGCAGGCATTTTCGTGCTCACTGGCCAAGAAGCCCATAGACATGCCGGACCGGCCATAGTCCTGTCGTATGTCGCATCCGGTGTGTCTGCTATGCTCTCAGTCTTCTGCTACACGGAATTTGCAGTAGAAATTCCCGTCGCTGGTGGATCCTTTGCTTACTTGAGAGTAGAACTAGGGGATTTCGCTGCGTTTATAACGGCAGGGAACATACTCCTGGAAAGCATCGTTGGGACTGCAGCAGTCGCCCGGGCTTGGACTTCCTACTTCACAAGCTTACTGAACCGTCCCTCCAACTCGTTACGCATCCATACGAGTCTTCAGGATGGTTACAACCTCCTGGACCCGATCGCCGTTGCTGTTCTATCTATTGCAGCCCTAATTGCAATCATCAGCACGAGGCACGCTTCGTCCATCAACTGGATAGCATCTGCAATCAACACCGTGGTAATTCTGTTCGTCATAATTGCAGGATTTATTCATGCAGACACTTCTAATTTATCCCCTTTTATGCCTTTCGGGGCTAAAGGAGTATTCCAAGCAGCCGCTGTCGTATACTTTGCATATGGTGGATTTGATAATATAGCTACCATGGCCGAGGAAACAAAGAACCCCTCGAAAGATATACCATTAGGACTGCTCGGATCGATGTCGATTATCACGGTGATATACTGCTTGATGGCTCTCGCGCTTAGCATGCTGCAGAAGTACACAGAAATAGATGAAAATGCAGCCTACTCTATGGCTTTTCAAAGTGTGGGAATGAGGTGGGCGAAGTATCTGGTAGCTCTTGGCGCTCTTAAGGGCATGACAACAGTTCTTCTTGTTGGGGCACTTGGCCAAGCACGGTACACCGCTCATATTGCACGAGCCCACATGATACCTCCGTGGTTTGCCCTTGTCCACCCGAAAACAGGAACTCCCATCAACGCAACCCTTCTGATTACTGTTTCAAGTGCTCTCATCGCTTTCTTCTCCGGCCTGGACGTGCTTGCAAGCTTGTTATCTGTAAGCACACTGTTCATTTTCATGATGATGGCAGTCGCTCTTCTCGTGAGGAGGTACTATGTGCGAGACAAAACACCTCAAGAGAACCTGTTGAAGCTGGTTGCTTTCTTGCTGATAATTGTAGCTTCCTCTATGGGGACTTCAGCTTACTGGGGATTGAACCCAAATGGCTGGATTGGGTATTGCGTGACTATTCCGCTTTGGTTCTTGGGCACTTTGGGGATTTACAAGTTATTGCCGCAGCAGAGAACGCCAAAGGTTTGGGGAGTTCCACTCGTCCCATGGCTTCCATCATTGTCCATAGCAACAAATTTGTTTCTAATGGGGTCATTGGGTCGTGATGCTTTCCTACGATTCGGGATATGCACTGTAGTGATGCTTCTTTACTATCTTCTCATCGGAGTCCATGCAACCTATGATATGGCACATCAGCCACAGCAACTCGAGGGGAAACTTCAGCAGGCTGACCTTGCAGACGATGGCAAAAGCAAGACGCTGGGGGCGCATGTTTCTTTCCCTTAAAGGTCTCAGACTTCCAATATTTAAGTATTTATCCGCCGTTTAGGCGCAAGATATTACGAAGAAACTTCAGCGTGTTTGACATAGATAGCAGCAAGAATCTGTCTTTTCCATGCCAGATATAATAAAGTTAGTAGTTGTTTTGCCCCCGCTCCATTTAGTCTTCATAGCATCACCTACTTTCATTTTGCAGCTGCCTTTTGAGCAAAATTTCTTCAGTCGGCGAGAATCTTCTCTTATTCATTTTACAGAGAATACCCAAAATCAGTGCCAATGAACGCATACCAACGAAACATGAATTTTGGCTCAAACGATCGATCTCACAAGTATTATTGTCCTGAGCTATGGACCTTCTATTTACATTCGGTCACAACGTAAGAACTATTATGCACAATAACAACTGTCACATCCCCCCATCACTCCAGCATGTTCTGGGTTTTAACGATACTTTAGGAAACCCCTGTTGCAACATCAAATCACTCAGCGCACCAACACAAGATGCATTTCCATTGGTTTCTTGTTCCTTGTGACACATGCAAACCAATATGCCTAGTCTATAAATAAAAACCGAATCCAAAAGCATCCAATTCGATTCAAAAGGATTTTGTATTATCCACTGAGATTTGTCTTGCTCTTTGTTGGACGACATGCCTACTGGCAGCTGAAGTGGATGCGTAACTGATGAAAGCATGAACAGTGACCTGGAATTGCAAGAGATAATCCCATACTTTGGATTAGTAGCATGTTTCTGGTAACTGCGCAAGGCAATCAACAACTGTAATTCAGCTGAGTTTGTGATGCATGTCCAACCAATCGATTTATACTGACGGGTGAAAATAAGACTTAACCTTAACTTAATCAAAATTTCCCAAGACTGAGATACCAACACTCTAGGAAAAAAAGCTGCACTAACCCTGGAACCTACCTTTAGTACTGGAGATAACCATACTAATGAGGCACAAGAAAAAACCCAAAAAGAATATGGAACTAAACTTCCATTTGAACTTGCAATACACATGCAGACCAAACACCAAAAACAGTTACTTCAAATTGTTGAAATCTCATTTTTCATTATTTATCCTGTAACGAAGCATAAAGATCTTTACACAATTGGCATCCCCTTGATGCAACATTGATATTTAGAAAGTTTAAACAAGACAATGGCAGAAGCGATGGATCAAGCATGCATTCAACGCAGAAATTAAGCTTGTATTTGAAGCCAACTGGCAGTGATAATCGAATTGCCTACTCAACTGAGGTGGAGAAAGTAGCTCAACATTTTAGTACTAGCATTTCCAGCATCCCAGGCTAACTCCTTTGTTACTGCACAATGTGCACTATCTCTTGGATTCTTCGTTGCACTAGAGATCCTCACATTCAGTAAACTCTCTCACGTTTGTCCCTCTAAATATATAATAACATTAAAGAAGGAAGCTCCTTCATTATGTAAGAGCAACATGCTTTCAGGCATTTGTCTAATCTTGAAAAAGCCAGATACAGAGAAAACGAACACCACAAAGTCAGGCATGCTTCGCCACATAACGCACATACAGACACATGTCTCGTTGTGTCCAGTTGAGAGAGAGAGAGAGAGAGAGAGAGAGAGAGAGAGAGAGAGAGAGAGAGAGAGAGAGAGAGAGAGAGAGAGAGAGAGAGAGAGAGAGAGCACTCGTGTTCTCGACAGGCCATGATGAGAGGGTCATCCTTCTTGATGTCATAGGGGTACTATTGAGCGACTTTCTCCCGGATGAGCTTGTCCTGAGAAGCTTGCGAGGGGACCGCTGCGCCGTGGAGTTCAGAATGAGCCCGAGGATCCTCGCTCTCGTGCCCGTCACTCCCCTCGTCACTGTTGCTGCCATTAAGCTCTTCAACCCACCGCCACCGTTCATCCTCCTTCACTCCCCTCTGAGAACCAATGCAGACTCAATCATGAGTAAATATATTTCATTAGTTTAAGCAAGAAAGTCCTTACTTTGCCCACTTTGGAAGCAGAATGAAACAGAAACGAGCGACGGCAGACTAAGCTCGAGCCGCGATGAGAAAGAGCGACGGAGAAGGGAGATGAGAAGAACCTCTTGATTTCTTCACTTGGAAACTCTGTCCCTCCGTCGAGTTGGTGGAAGTCGAGCAATGGCTCTCTGTTTCGGCAAAAACACAGAGAGAGAGAGAGAGAGGTCTTGGAGAGAGGAGGAGGACGTCGATACAGCTGAGCTAAGATGAACTGGTTGGGTTGCACGTAAGGGAGCCGTCTTTCATGGGCTAATGGGCCTCGAGGGTGGAGCTCGTCGTCTGTTGTCCAAAAGCTCTTAGCGTAAACATTAAGGTTGAAGCATTTTGGTTTTTCTTCGAGTTAAAAGACAAAGGAAAAGATCTTAAACTTTTGTGGGTATCCACTAACTTAATGCTTTTTGCATGGAAAATGTGAAAGACTTAACATCTTCTCTATAAATGCCTCTGAGAAGTAGATCAACAGACCATTGATGCCAGCTGAAAATGGGCTTCTAAAGTATTAATGACGTTTAACATGTTCTCCATCGGACTGTGCGTTGCCTTATCACAACTATTTACATCTTCATCTCCCATCATCTTTACATCTTCTAACTATTTTCCCTTTCAGAGGCAGTACTCTTGAATCTTCTAATATTACATATGATGTCGGGTAGATCAGCTCTTTGGTTTGTTTATCTCGGTTGCATTGGTTTCCTTTTAAGTCTGTAACATGGTGGCTTTTGATTGGTACGATATGAAACTAATGATGGCAGCAAGAGGCAGAAGGGATGCAAAGAGACGGGGGCAAATCACCCCTGAACAAACCCACGAGTCTATAGAGCCGCCTTACTAAATGTTTCCACCAAAACCCAAAAGAAAAGTCTATACATTGTTGCTACTCTGTAGTCCCAACAACTAACACGAAATGTTCACTTGAAGACTCAAAATTGGAGTAGACCACTACACTCTCAAAGATTTGGCGTACTATTATTTGAGAAAGTGAAAACTAAAACAATAGAAGCTCTTGATACATGTCCAACGCCTGTATGACTTTTTGTATGTACAACTTTCGATGAAGCCTATACCTGCCAATATCAAAGGTTATACTTTGTCACTGGCCATCGGAAAGAACAAATATCAACATTTGGTAATCAAATAACATGAGGTTCCTGGGATGATCAGATGAAATAAACTTACTTAATTGCAGCTTCGAGTGTCCTACTTTCTGGCATGGAATCTGTGAAAAGCATTAAAGTGGATATCATATATATCAAATGATAGTCCAGTTAATGAACCGAGCAACTAGATTTAGTGTAATATGGTCTTTACCTAGTATTTCCTGGTCTTGCTCCAATGATGTAGGGAACTGCACAAGCAACTGTTGGCATTCTTCTTGCAGTTCTTTTGCCGCCTTTCTTTCCACGCTGGGCACTGCAGGTAGATCCCTATCTGACCAAGTAGGCAGTGCTCTTGCAGCTGCAAGAACAGCTCCATCCACAAAAGTGCCTCCAACATTGGCTAGATGATCGGGACCTGTTTATGAGATTGAGACAATGATGCCAGAGTAAGATGCCTGGTGTGTTGCTATATAGTGGAAACAATAATCAAGAGGTTGGTCCTTTTCATACTCTTATGGTAATATTCATCAGGAAGGCCAGAGATGTTGAAGACAGACAAGAACGAATCCAAATGGATACGAGCATTGCCAGAGAACTCAATAGCATCCCAAGGATTCTGGCATAATTAAGCAATATATATCCAGGAGTTAGTTCCTCAAACATTCTTAAATTACTGCAATTGCAAATTTAAAACTGAAGAACAAGTTCGCACTTAAAAAAATCACACGACTATAAAGACACATAAATACTGTCTAAAACAGTTGAAATCAGTAACTGAGAAATTATCAGCCATATGTTCCATTCAACACTGAAAGTAACAGAAGCAGATCCATACTTCATGAATAGACCATACAAGACCAAGCAACTCTTGCAAGAAAGCTCTCCAGATGACAAAGAGGACTAAGTATATGCTAATGGTTATTGATGGCTTCATCAGATGTAGAGGTATTTCTACAACTTCAGCCACAGCCTCTCACTCCTGACTTATGCAGTCTAGTTTGCAATGCCATAAGTTCAAGAGTCATTAAGACCCGTTCGACCACAAACATAAGTGGAGTAGGATGAAATTTTTGGTGTCTTGCTAGCTCTGCGGATGACAAAGAGAACTAAGTATATGTTAAGGGTTATTGATGGCTTTAGATGTAGAGGTATTTCTACAACTTCAGCTATGGAGTCCTGACTTATGCTGTTCAGTTTGCAATACATTAGTTCAGAAGTCATTTAGAAGCGTTTGATCACAAACATCAGTGGAGTAGGATGAAATTTTTGACACCTTGCTAGCTCTTCAGAAGACAAAGAGGACTAAGTATATGCCGAGGGTTATTGATGGCTTCAGGTGTAGAGGTATTTCTACAACTTCAGCTACAGCCCGACTCCTGACTTATGCTGTTCAGTTTGCAACATCATAAGTTCAAGAGTCACTAGACGTGTTCAATCACAAACATAAGTGAAGAAGGATGAAACTTTGTCATCGTGCTAGCTATGACGTAATGGCCAAAGCAAACAGTTGTGATGAGAGAACATCTGTAGCTGGTTGAAATTTTTGACATGTTGTTCTGGAGTATTCATGTCAACATTCTGGCAAGGTAATTATTCAAGTTTTCTATTTTGTTTCACCTTTATTATCAATCTTTGATTTTCAATCAAATTATAGATTCCTGACAAGTTTTTGTGAGCAATCAGCGCCAAGGTCGAACGGCATCTAAAATAGACAATTACACATTGACTCTAAAAATATCATGCTTGTCTCCACGCGTCTACTTAATTCTCATCAATCTGTCACCATGGTACAGCATTTTCCATCGGCTCTGCCTCAATTGTCAGTGTAAGTGTGACATATCGCCTAGGGGGGAAGTCCTGGGAGAGCTTTTATATGATAAGCTGCCATTGACCCACCGACAACGCGTTTTCTCGATGAAAAACAATGCCGTGAAGGCCAGTGGGGCCCAAAGCGGACAATATTGTCGGTGGCGAGGCAGAGGGTGTTACAAAGTGGTATCAAAGCCTACTCCGGACCGCATGTGGTGACTACAGTGGGCGCTCACTAGTGCCGCTGAGGGCACAGTGGGGACGCTGTGCCATTGAAGGGGGAAGTATGTGACATCCCTGTCCTACATCGCCTAAAGAGGGAGTCCTGGGAGAACTTATATGTGATAAGCTGCCCTTGACCCACCGACAACTCCTTTTCTCGAGAAAAAACAAAGCCATAAGAGCTAGTGGGGCCCAAAGCGGACAAAATTGTCGTTGGCGAGGTGGAGGGCGTTACAGTAAGAGCATTAGCAGTCACCATTCTGCTAACAACATCTTATACATGTGTTTTTTCAAGTTCCATCCTCTTAATCTATTTAACTATATAATATTTTTTGTTAAAAAATTAATGTTTTCATTCTTAAGAAAGCAATAATACCAAACTGCACGTGTTTAGAACTCCAAAGAAGGTCTAACCAAAGTTATCCTAAACAAAGCACAAAACCATTGGCCTATTTAGGACAGCGAATGTATAAATACCAATCCAGTGACCCTAACTGTATGTCATATCAGGTGCAGCATGCATCATGACAAGCAACTCAGTTAAGCAGTTTGCATAATTGATGCTTTTAAATGTAAGATAAATTTATTCACAAAGCATTGACTTACCACAGGTGATGAAAAGCCATATCTTTGCATGAACACGTTATTCTTCTGGCTTCCAAGGTAATTGATTGTCATCTGTCAAATCAAATGACTCAACCAAATTACAGTCTATCACCATCCCCATCGTCGATTTACAAGACAGTAAAGACTTTTTCAAAAAGCCTTTGCCCCATGGGCTAAAGTAGATCACTAGCACTGACACAAGTAGCTGCCTGAAATTTAAGCAACTTCACATCTAACAAGTCAGAAACACTAGGTGTTGGTTCCAGCTAGCAGGCAAAAAACAATGCCAATCATTTAAGAATGATCATTAACTAAACCACCATGCTGTCTGACATTCCACAACATGTCAGGGCCATGGTTCATTCTACCTAGTGTACCAGTTGATGGTTTAAACATTTATTAATTTGTTGAGAGGTGAATTTGCCATAGAGAAAATGTAACTATTACCTCATCTCCTTTTCTTATCCTTTGTCCAGCATTTATCATCACCTCAAGCATACGATCTTTAAAGCGCCAATGTAGAAAACAATTTGGTTCAAAAGAATGATTGAGCATGTCTGCATGTCCACCCAAAGGAATTGTATAAAGTCAAGTCAGTCTGACAACTGTCACAAAAAACGGGAATTAACGAAGAGAATGCAACAGATGCAATAATATGTAGAGCATTGACAAAATAAAAAATTGAAAGTAGACAGCAAACTCCACTGTGAACAAACGAATTATGTAACAGAAAATAAAAAATAGTTTGAAGGTGTGTAAACCTAACCAGCATAAGGAATTAGCATATTAGAATCCTGAACAAGAGCACCTATCCTTATTTGCATGCCAATACTTCGTGATTGTGCCACACTCACTGCCCAAATGAATCTCTCAGGATCATGAGCGAGACGCTTAATCTTGAGTGGTGCACCATTATGCTGGAGGATGTTAAGTCCACAGACAAATATTCAGCAAAAGAGAAAAGTATACCATTCAAAATTATAACTAAAGAACATCCAGACAGCATGGATTGACTAACCCAATGTTTCTCCCAGAAGTCCAAGGCACGTCTTTGCTGTTGTTTCATAGTTGTAGCAAGGGTTGGATCCTGCAACTCTGAAAGATCCCCCTGTGGCAATTAATTCATGAATGAGCAAGATATATTCTAAGAAAAAGCTGGAAAAGAAAGCGAGTGTTCCTAAAAAACCTAGTAGTCCATTCTAGTGGCTACAATATAGCAGTCGCGGCCATTGCAGCTACCAATATCACCATTATAGTGCTGAGCTAAAATGTCACAATATTAGCAGTCGATAGAGGCCACTATCAGCGGTATTTCAGAGATAACACAAGTCCCAGTTTCATTGCTGTTATTTGCCATTCAACCATGGAATAACCCCAGGAAAATTGCACTGGAATTAGAATCAATCCAATCTTAGATTGATGAAACAATAAATCTGTCAATTCAAATTCAGCTTCTCTGTTATTTGTACTAGAAGCAATGGAACTACCATAAGATATATTCCAAATTCTAGGCTATCTAATACATTTAGTTATTAGGTACATTGAGAAGCACTCTTAACATTCTTATGAAATCACAACTGAACATATATTTAACACACGGAAGTATTATGATTCTATATGTGAACGCTTTAAGGAGTTCACACCTCCAATGACTGCTATTCACTATTTGGCCACCGCAATGCCAACATTCATGACTACTGTAATGCAACAACTTCTGCACCTGCACTCTAGACAACCACCAATATTGAAACTTATGTACAAAAAAGAATAAGTTAAAGATGATACTAGATACAGAAGCAAGTGTTATGGCTACATGTCAGAGCATTAATAGATGCATGCTCCAACTCTTCATTATTCAAAAGCTTAACGACCAAGACATACTGCGATCAGATGAAAATCAGCGGATACTCATGGATATGGGAGTCCGACATAGAGTTTGAGTCAGAAATCGTGTCAAAATTCAAGCAGCAAAAAGGAAAAGAGAGAAAACTCAAAATATCTCATCACTCAAAGAATATAAAAAAAGAACAAGAAAAGTCAAGAAGTTCATCTAAATAGAAAAACAATTTGAAGATTAAAGGAAAAGGTAAATAATAGAAAACAATAACCTCTGTTGCTAGAAGCAAGCTAGTGCACTCATCTGCACTCGGTAAAAAATCCCCATATAACTGCCAGAAGTTGTCCTGCTTATCAAATGCATATAGAAGAAGACATGCCATTCTCAGGTCCCACTCTGTCTGCATGTAAATTCACACGTAATTATCTTGTCAGTGATTTACATGTTACAAAAAAAAAAAAAAAAGGCAGAAGCAGTATCTGCTCTTGGAACAAGAGACTTGAACAGAAGGTCATTTATGTTACTGAACAAGAACAGGGGCCAATTACCTCTGGATTGGTTGAGTTAATAATATCAAAAATGGGATGACCAATCGGTATTATATCTGGAAAGAACATCCAAGGGGGCTTTTGTCTAATGGTCAACATTAGCTCCAGTGGAATTTCCATGATTACCTGAACAAAAGCAAAAGACCATCGTGCCTTATCTTAAAGTAGCCTCAAGAGAATCCAACTGTAAATTATCAACAGCATGACAACAGATTTCATATCAAAAACCAAATAGTAAAAACAAGAAAAAGAAAAGAAAAGAACAATGCAAGCACATGGAGATTCACCGTCATCCTTGGGTTAGTCATTCAACGATATGTCTTATAAAGTAAACAGTCCATACCCTAGCACGGCGCAGTGGCTCAACATCTTTGGAAGCATAGACTCCAAATCCATCAGGCCCTTCCTTAAATTCTATTCCATAAGCTCGCATACTTCGAACATATCCAATCTTGTAGAAATCAGGGTCTGCTGGTTCAAGCTGTAGAGTACAATTCAGAGTTGAAAATCACACTTAGTAAATAAAAGTAGATATGCATCAAGGTACCCCTCTACTTATAAATGACGGTCAAAGTAATCTTCGAGGCCTTCCTAATCGCAGTAGAAGACATAAATATGCACGTAATGTAGACCTTTTACGAATAGATGGAGGGCAACTACTGCTGCAATTCGACATAAATAGGAAGGCAAACAGAGACCCTCGAAAGTTCGCGGTGGAAATTGAATAAGTGAATAAAAGAAAAACAGCAAGCTCTTTCTTTTACTCACAATTCCACATGTAGTGCCAGTATTGCATACAGATGAATGTTGATAACTGGGTTGGGGGCTACCTCAGAGAGAGATTCTTGGGGAGAGGGAGACTGAAAGAGTGGGAATGAAGAAGGCGAGTCCACCAGTGAAGAAGCTGCTGTTATGGGTCCAACGTTACACGCTCGCCTGTCGCGGTCCAGGTGAAATCCGGGTCTTGCAGGTGGTATACCGCCAGACAAACGGTTCCACTGTCGTTTTTTCTCCCCATGAAATACGAAACCAGTCAAAAAGTGCCTTTTGAGTGTCCGTCCACAATTATTCGATCCTCTGTGCGCGCGCGCGCAAGAGAGAGAGAGAGAGATGGGCTGGACCTGTTGAATAGAAGAGTTGAAGAAGCGTTTTGGCTGAGGGAGAGGAACTGAGAGTGCCATTTCCAACAAGCACATGTACAGTGATTCTCCAAGAAGAGCAGCAACAGCAACGGAGATGGGCTGAGGTGAGGTGAGGTGAGGTGAGGGAGCGTACGGTGAAACAACAGGGAATGGATAATTTCTCCCCCTTTCAGTCACTCCGCCTTCTTCATTATTATCATTACTTGTATTTATTTTTATTAGCAAAAAAAGACAACTTTTATGGAAATTGACAGAAAAGAGCTGCATGATATATATGTGTTTGTGTATATATATATCATCACTGAGAATAAAAAGCCATCTTTTTTAACGTGCTTTGGTTCGTTTGACCAGAACCAGACCGTCGTCCTCTGCACCGCGCCGCTTGGCCCCCGACTTGAAGAAGAAGGCCGATCAATACCAACAACCTCTCGCGGAGTCGTTCTTTTGCTAGGCGGTGGAATCCCAACGCGAAGCCTTTCTTTCTCTTTCGAAGATATGCCGCAAGGTTCGTCTCGGGATCCCGAACTCTACGATTCTCTGTTTCTTCTCTGGGTCGAGTCTTGTGTCTGAGGCTTTTGTGGTCTTTCTTTGGTGTTCTGTTACTTTTTCTTCTACTACTTCTTCTTCTTGATGCATTGTTTGTGGAATGTGGGTGGGAACAGAGCTTCCAGGGTTCTACTTCGATGCGGAGAAGAACAGGTATTTCCCCATCAAAGGCCCCATTCCTGGCTCCAAATCAAAACCCTCCAGCTCCACTTCCAGCGCCAGCTCCAGCTCCAGCACCACTCCGGTACTTCCATTCTTACTTTTTTTAACGTGAAACTTTCCCATATCAGAAAAGGTTTTGTTTTTGAGCTTATGTCATCGGAATAGTTAGTTTCTCTTGCAGAATGTTTACGTGATCAACTTGTTCCCTCTGATGGTTTCAGCATCGATCCGTCTCGAGCAAAACATCCATTCTTCTCGAGACGAGGGAATTGAATGGCAATCCATTGTGGTTGAAGCATGCCAAGTGTAAATTCCAGGACGAGTTCCTCAAGATTTGCGCTTCCCATCCTCAGGTACTATTATTGTTTCCATTCTGTCACCAATTGGCCTTTAGGTATGAATCGCACTGTTGTCAATGTCACGCACGGTTTCTTAAGTCGATGAGAGAGTATGCTAGATCAAAACGTTCTTTTTCGAACCGTATGAAGTGCTTGATTAAGAATCTGGACGTGAAGTTTGTTGTGAAGGTGATATGTCTTGCTGAAGTTGCCTCTACAGCTATCTAAACCCACGGTATCCATGTTATTGTCCAACCTGAGCACAGCTTTACTTTTATGTTTTTTATGCTTTGTTGTGCAGGTGTTGGCATTTCACGGGACAAGTAAGATAGCTGATGGTGCTTTGGAACAGATGTGTCTTCGAATAATGACACCAGAGGGTCAAACTGCAACCATTAGCCTGCTGGCTGGGGGCCTAAATGGCTCTTTGAGGTTTGTTGATTGCTATGCTCTCTGTATTTGAGTGTTTAGTCCTTCCTCCAAGTTTGCTTCGTGAGCATTTGGAGTTGAAATGCCCAACAGATGTCTGCACAAAAGTATCGTCAGCCATTACCTTCTCAGTTTATATTAAAGTTAAGCTGATGCAGAATGATTCCTTTTTTATATAAATGTGCGCTTTTTGTTGATTGACAAGTCAATGAGATGAATGTCAGATTAACTTGGTAGCTTAGTCTGCTATATCTTGTAGTGGCTTAGAGTCTCCCTCTTCATTTTAGCATCACTGACTTATGCTCTCAGCTGACTGTTATCCGTTTAATGTTGTCCACATGATTCATGCTAAAGATCTAATTTGGAATCTAAGTCCTCTAAGTTCTTATAGATCAGTTGCAATGGAGCATCTGGACTTTCGAGCCTTTTCTGCTTGAAATACCTTTTGTCTTGACAACCATGTAGGTGGCGCAAGATTTTTGCATAGTTGCTCAAAAGTATGGCAAAGTTTTGGCCTTATTATTCCACACACGCCTGCTTGAGGACATTATCTCATAACGAATGGCTGCACATCTTGGAGTGTTGGTTTTGGTTTTTCAAAAAGAAAAATAATAAAAAATAAAGCCACGTCATCCGTACTTTAAATTCTTTCTGTAGTCACTTTTCTTTGTCTCTATCTAATTATATAATCGTTACATTGTGGTACACATGGCTGAAAATGCTGCTTCATTATTCTTTTCAGATATTAGTTGATTCAGGACATTTTGCAACTTTGGTATATGAAGTAATAGTCTTGTTGGATATAGATAAAAGAACTATGTGAATAAGGATATTGCTTTCTACTTCAAGAAACTTGAGATTTTAGACTGAAAGTTCAAATGCTGTGCTGTGTGCAGCTTGAAGATAATACAGCAATAGAACTTTATTACTCTTGAGATTTTATTATCCTTCAGAGAACCCCAATTCATTGCTTAAATGGAATCTCAAGTCGAGGAAGAATGTATATCTTTCCTTTTTTAATAGTTAAGATGAAGTTATTACAAGTTATTGCATCGAGACTTTGGTGCTTTTCGCAGTTTTTGTGAAGTTGGAAAAGTTGGCCAACATTTTGATTATGGGGTAAAATGCATGCCAGAACATGTGTGGCCTCTTAAAAGAGAACTTGAAGAGTGCAAAGTACCTGTTCATCTTTGGAGACTTCCAACGATACAATTTTCTTCAGATCTCACCTGCATTAAAATGGCAGGAAAGCGATCCATTACAATTGATGGCGATCATATTCAACATGCGCTGTATCCTTTACTCTTTTGGATGTGCTGTATTATTTAGTCTGAATTGATATGATATTTTGCCTCGTGTCCTTCTGAAGTTAAATTATCATTACATAATCGCTTGATCTTTTTTTTTTTTTTGTTAGCTTCACTTTCACTTTGGTGTTTGGCACCTCTCTGGAATTCAAATGATCGTTTTTATTGTTATTTGCTGGTTATAGAGTAGATATGTGATCTCTTTAGCTTCACTCCCCACTGTATGCTCCAATTCACACGCTGAGGCTGGCCATTGTTGTCCAGTCGGTGAAGTGAAATATTGGTTTATTCAATAGTTTATGTACTTTGTTGTTTAATGTTATGTTTATTCTTTTGTTGCTCTTTAGTAATTAAATGTCCACAGACAGATGGTTTTTTGTTTTCATAAGGTGCATGTCGTCCATGTTCTTTAGCTAATTTAAATATCTTGGTCTATTTGTTGGCCATTCGCCCTGAGTTTGTTGTACATACATGTCATAAGCTATTTCCTTCAGTGAACCATTGTTTTGAAGAGACAAATTTCTTTTTTCAAATATTCATTAAAGCAGCATATTTGTCTGCTGATTGTGGGTCAGGGCTCTTTCTATACTGTTTTTGTGCTTTGATGTTCCAGGGTTTTTCTTGATTCATCACTTGTTCCAAATTAAAAAAAAGAAGAAGATAATGCTTAAAAGCTCTGGTGTACCTTACTTCTAATTATCTCTTGTCTGTATTAGCAACGCAGTGCTGAAACAGTTTCCAATAGTCACGCGTACAGTTGGTTTCAGTACTCAAAACAAATGGAAAGGAAAGAAGCATTCAATGCATTCAGCAACTTAGCATTTTGTGGATATGATTTCTTAAGACATTCTTTCAAGTTGAGATACCTTAACCTGGATGCAGGATAACTACTTTAGGTTCAGAGAGATCTGGTGGTTCTGTTCATATTCTTAATCTAGCTGAACCTTTTGATTTGCCTCTAAGTACTTCAACTGTAAGCCAAAGGCTGCATGATGTTGCTTCTTTCCCTTGTACCTTATGGACAGCAGATTGCTCTTCTAATGGTAGTCGAGCAATTGTCGGCAAGTCTCTCTCTCTCTCTCTCTCTCTCTCACACACACACACACACACATTGGCACTCCATCAATGTACACACAAATTAGCATTCTCTAGAAGCTTCAATTAGTTACTGATTCTTTAGATGCACTTATTCAACTTGTGTTTAAGAAAATAATTCCTGATGCCATGAATGCATTTTCGACATAGCGTGTTTGTATGAAGCTCAAATTTTAGCTATCAAACTAAAGCAAGGATGTTCTTTTTTTGATTCACCATGGACTTTTTCTGGTTTGTTCTTCCAGTATTTATATATTGTCTTTGTATATCTAGGCACGAACTTGGGAGCTGCATTGGTCAATTTGGAAAACGGGGTGGTATCCTGGGTTTGTCGTGGTAAAAGTGATGTTCTCACGCTGCAGTTTGACCAATCGGTAATTCTTTATGTCTCTTGAGATTCGAAAGATATAGAAGCATGATGTTTTGTGCTTTTCTTTCTTCTTATTGTTATTTTGGCAATCACAAGTTTTATCTTTCGTTGAAAAACAACCTTTTATTTTTGTGCATTTAGTTGATAATCAGTCTTTCTTTTCTCTGGATGCTTACACCTTTAACACTTCTTGAAGGGAGATATCGCATTGTGCGGATTCAGAAATGGGGCTATTGTTACAGTCGATGTCCGAGAAAACCCAGGGGTGTCTAGACTGATTAATGATCAGATACCTTCCTCTCCTTCAAAAAGATCTCGTGGGCATTCTCAAAAGCAGCGGTTTAAGGTAATTGCTACGGGCGCAATGTTTAGGCTTTTAGAAGTGAGAAGTACTTTTTTGCTCTCCCACCAAAATTTAATAAATGATTCTAATTTCAAAACATAAAGGAAAGAATTTGTGCAAATTTGAGTGCCAATATTGGTCTATTATAAAAGCTTTCGATGTTGTGGGTTAAAAAGAAGTCAAAGTGCATGACCTGTGAGATTTAAATAAAAAGCAAAAGGCAAAAAGTAAAATCTTATTGATAATGTGAATTCCGAAGCATATGTGCTGAATGACCCTTTTTTAATCTTTTCCCCCTCCATTCAGAGAAACTCTTGGCTTTCTGTTTCACCTACATTTATAACAAAACCCTGCCTTAAGCTCTTGTAGGAATATTGGATTCTTGTAAATTTTCAGGCTTGACCAAGAGTACTATTATTCTCATCTTTAGTTTCTCAACTTGTTTTATAATTTTTGGCATCAATGCTGTCTGCTAGAATAAAGGAGAGCAGTAGGAAAGTGTCAAGCGATACGTTTTGCTTATGCTTTTGTAGATGTCTTTTTATGTAACATTTCTTTTTTTTTGGGTAAAGAAATTTATGTAACATTTATTCATTTGTATTTAAATCTTTTTTTGGAAAATTCTTATCTTGATGTCCTTTATTTGACTGATTCATGGGTTTTTCAAGTCATTGGTAATGAAACTTGGTGTTTGATACCTGCAGCTCTCTGGAAAAATCTATCCAGATGATACAACTTATATGCCTAAGTCTGTTTGCAGGTTCCTTTACCTTTAGTGTCTTTGAAATAATTCTTTGATTTGTTTCACGCAATGCTTTTGCTAACATTTACCTACTTTGAATGACTAGTTTGGTGTCACTCCAGTTGTACGACCAATACTTCGTAGCAAGTTCTATGGATGGCTCGGTTAGTGTCCGTGACCTATCTATTTTTATTTGCTTACCTCTGTAAAATAGTTTCCTTTCCACATGCAGCCTCATAACCTTTTGAAATTTATGTCTCGATATGAGTGGTGTGAAGTCTTATTCATAGGTCATTTTACACTTTAATATGAATAATGGCCCTCTCTACACTAAGAGAGATTTGTTGTCATTATTTGTTTCATTAATGAACAGATCAGTCTTTATGATCATCGCCAAATTAAAAAAGGTCCTGTGCAGTCCTATGAGGGGCAAGTTAATTCCCATACCCGTACACAGCTTGGGATGGACCCATCAGAGAAATTTTTGTTGTCAGGTGGCTATAGCTCTTCTTTGGATGTTTTAATAAAATTGTTACTAGTATCTGCTGACTTCCTTAGCATGCCTTTGATCTTAGGTGGAGAGGACTGCTATATGCGGCTCTGGAATATCAAGTCTGGGAAACTTCTGTTTGAGCATAGATGTTCAACTTCGGTTCCCTTAGTTACATGTTGCCAGTCAACTGAAAGTAATACAACTTCTGTTTACATACAATTAAGCCCATTTTCCATGGTTCTGTCGGTTTTCAACATTTCTTTCAAGTATTCTTTGCTAATTATGCTTGTTGACTTGATTATTTTAACTTGTTCAAAGGATATCCAAGTGAGGTGGATGGCAGACAAAACCATATGGGACACTTACATGGGCAGCATGAGAGCTGGGGATCATGGCTTGGGTCACGGGATGGATTATACCACGTTCAATGGTACTGATTCATGATTCTGATATATGACTCTCAATTAACGATCCATGCATGTGGAAAATGAATGCTGAAGTTGGATGCTCAAGCCTTGCCGGAGCATCCGAATATCATTCCAATTTGACCTATTAAACTCCTGGGTTATGATAACCACTTTTGAGTGTCTTGAGGAACAACTCATCTCTCTGGAGGATATGAACTGTGGTTCACCCACGAGACCTTTTTCCCCCCAGGAAGCAGTGCTGACTTTGTGTAGCTATGACTTTGCTTTTTAGTTCAACGACAGAGAGCAAGATCTTAAGATCTTAAACCGGTTTCTTAGGCTCCCCCTTTTTGTTGTTCTGTAAACAGACTTAATTTTATAAGTTGACTTCTGGGCTTTCTAATGTATTTATACCTTTGCGTGGATGTAGCTATTTTCTTGGTACTATCTTTGCCTTTGTTTCAACTGGCTTCTGGCTAATGTCGCTGTTACATTTGTGGGGAATGGAGGGATTGAATTTACGGAGACTTTCATGTCTATTTCGTGGCTCAGATTCCCTTTAATCTTTTCTGCTTTTACTTTGATGTGTTGGACTTCCCATGTATTAGAGAAGCCCAAAATGATTTGAGCAGATGTGAAAATCACAGATTCTGTGACCTTTCGGTGCGGAACGAGGCTGTGGATTCGAGAGGAAGAGCTACATGTTTTGAGGTTGTGAGAACTCACAAATGTGTGGATGATGCCAGTGAGACAATAGAGGTCTGTCCTGCAATTGGCTTAATGTCGGTCTTAAATTCACTTGGGTTTCGATTTCTTCAATTTCAAGCTAGGATGGGTTGACGAAGTAAAAACAATTCGATTTTCGCAGGTTTAAATAGGGGTCAAGTCTCTTGCAAAATGTCGAGACTTTTCTGGGTTAGGCCTGGATGGGTCAAATTTGCGGTCAAGCAGATTGGGTAGGTGTCGGGATCATGTCATTTTTGCTACTAATACCATCCAAGACGATAGGCAGGAAATGTAGACATAATGCCAACTTTTATGGATTGGTCATGAGCTGGCTATCTCGATTGTCAACACATTGAGACTGAAGTCGAATTGGCTGTGTGGCAGATACACTGATATGGCAGAAATCATCACGATTTTCATGCTTCGGTATATTCACCCTACGACGTATTTAGGAGCTACTGCAATCGCAGCCCCAGATACAGTAGATGCTTGGGAGCATATACGGTACAACGATATGTATGGAGTTTCAAAGGTAAGGGACAATCTTGGAAAAAAAACCGACGACAGTCAGACTCGATATTTCATTCATTTACAAAAATTCTTGATAATCGGGACCCTTTAATACCGAAGTTAGCCGCTTTCCTCACTTATGGTTCGAGTGCAGACAGGTTTGCTTGTCTGGTTTCCTGGTTCCGTCTGGCGCCCGCGGGCGTCAGCCACTCGACAAGCGTCGGCAAAATGGCGGATGTTATCCTGTTGAAAGCAGAGCTGAGGGTCGTCTCGAACGGTAAATAACGCCCCCAATGTCCTCCGTTGCCGCTCCCGTTCCTACTCGCCCCCTCTCTGCCTCCTCCTCCATCGTCCCACCCCACCACCCTTCCCGCGTCTCTCCTCCGCCAGTGCCCACCAACACCTTCCCCATCTCCTCTGCTGCTCCTCCTCCTCCTCCGCACCCTTCACTTTCCACCCCTCCTCGCTCTTCATGGATCGAGTCCCTCCGCTCCCAAGCCAGATCAAATCTTTTCCGAGAAGCCATTACCACCTACGTAGACATGATGGCTCTTGCCGGTATCCCTCCCGACCAATTCGCTTTCCCTGCTGTCCTCAAGGCCGCCGCGGGCCTCCAGGACCTCAATGTTGGGAAGCAGATTCACGGCCATGCTGTTAAACTTGGGTATGAGCAATCTTCCGTTACCGTTGCCAATACCCTGCTGACCATGTATGACAAGTGCGGGGATATCGGAAACGTCTTTGAGCTGTTCGACAGAATACCTGAGAGGGACCAGGTTTCTTGGAACTCTATGCTTGCGGCACTCTGTCGGGACGAGGAGTGGGCTCTTGCATTAGATTGCTTTCGTTGCATGGCGTCGGAGAATTTGGAGCCCAGCTCCTTCACTTTGGTGAGTCTGGCACTAGCGTGCTCAAACTTGCCCCAAGGTGATGGCTTAAAGCTTGGGAAGCAGGTTCACGCATATAGTTTGAGGAAAGGGGATCGAAAAACGTTTACTAACAACTCTTTGATGGCTATGTATGCAAAGTTGGGAAGGGTGGGCGACTCAAAGGCTTTGTTCGAATCGTTTGAAGACCGTGATCTGATTTCGTGGAACACCATCATAAGCTCGTTTTCCCAAGATGAATGCTTCTTGGAAGCTTTGGCACTCTTAGTTCGCATGGTTCGTGACGGAATCAGACCTGATGGAGTAACGATAGCTAGTGTTCTTCCTACATGTGCTCAATTGCAGATGTTAAATGCAGGTAGGGAAATCCATGCTCGTGCCTTGAGGAATCAGAGCTTGATTGGGAATTCTTTTGTGGGCAGTGCTTTAGTTGACATGTACTGCAACTGTGGGCAGATTGAAAGTGGTCGTCGAGTTTTTGACAGCTTATCTGATCGGCAAATTGGGCTTTGGAATGCTATGATTGCCGGTTATGCACAAAATGAACAGGATCATGAGGCTTTATCACTCTTTCTAGAGATGGAAGCAATTTGGGGTCTAAGTTCAAATGCTTCCACCATCGCAAGCATCTTGCCTGCTTGTGCACGCTGTGAAGCATTCTCTGTCAAGGAGAGCATTCATGCGCATGTTATAAAGAAGGGCTTGCAAAGCGACATGTATGTGCAAAATGCACTCATGGATATGTATGCCAGAACGGGAAAGATACGAATCTCTAGAACTATCTTTGACAGCATGGAAGTCAGAGATTTAATTTCTTGGAACACAATGATCACTGCATCTGTTATTTCTGAATGCCACGAAACTGCACTTGCTTTGTTAGTGGAGATGCAGAGTAGAGGGAAAGAGGCTAGCAAGGAGGATGCGTACAATGATGAAAAAGTACATTCTTGGAAACCCAACTCGGTCACCCTAATGACAGTGCTTCCGGGTTGTGCTTCACTGGCAGCTATTCTGAAGGGAAAGGAGATCCATGGTTATGCCATCAGAAATTCATTAGCACTAGATGTTGCAGTGGGCAGTGCATTAGTAGATATGTATGCAAAATGTGGCTGCTTATGCTTATCGAGAAGAATGTTTGATCAAATGCCTGTTAGAAATATAATCACCTGGAATGTCATCATAATGGCCTATGGCATGCATGGCAAGGGTGAGGAAGCATTGCGATTATTCAATAATATGGTGGAGGATGGAACCAATGGTGAAGGTGTGATGCCCAATGAAGTTACCTTCATTGCCATATTTGCTGCATGCAGTCACTCTGGAATGGTTGACGAAGGAATGCGATTGTTTTACAGTATGAAAGGTGAATATGGAGTGGAACCATCACCAGATCATTATGCTTGTATTGTTGATTTACTTGCTCGAGCAGGTCAAGTAGCCAAAGCCTTTCGGTTGGTTGATTCCATGCCTTCTGAACATGACAGAACGGGTGCCTGGAGCAGCTTGCTTGGTGCTTGTCGAATTCATCAAAATCTTGAGGTTGGGGAAATTGCGGCTATGAATCTCCTTGAGTTGGAGCCAGATGTTGCTAGCCATTATGTGCTTCTGTCAAATATTTATTCTTCTGCGGGACTCTGGGACAAGGCAATGGATGTCAGGCGGAAGATGAAGGAAAGGGGAGTAAGAAAAGAACCTGGGTGCAGTTGGATTGGGTTTGGTGATGAGGTTCACAAGTTCATAGCAGGGGAATCATCACATCCGCAGAGTCAGGAGCTCCACCGATTCTTAGAGACGTTGTCAGATAGAATGAGGAAAGAAGGATACGTGCCTGATACTTCCTGCGTTCTGCACAACGTCAACGAGGGGGAAAAGGAGGCCTTACTTTGTGGGCACAGCGAGAAACTTGCTATAGCTTTCGGTATCCTTAACACTCCTCCGGGAATGACCATCAGAGTTGCCAAGAACCTCAGAGTTTGCAACGACTGTCATACGGCTACCAAGTTCATCTCCAAGATAGAGGAGAGGGAGATCGTTTTAAGGGATGTGAGGAGATTCCATCATTTCAGGGATGGGAAATGTTCTTGCGGCGACTACTGGTGAAGATCGCCTAGTAAAGTCCATGAGAAAGAGTCAGAAGATTGCGTTTGAAGTGTAGGGCATTTTTTTCTCTGATCAAAATAACTGCAAGTCGAGGGAGACCCGTCGTTTCACTGACTTTTTGGACGCTATGGATGAGCAGCATGGTAAATGAGCAGAAATTCGAACAAGATGTATACTATTGTTGTAGTTATAGTCTAAAGTCATAACATTGTCTGCTACTCAGAGCCTCGCGTGGCAGCACGTGTCTAGGATTTTTCTCCATTCTTCACTAGTAGACTATCCATACCTTAATAATAAAATCAAAGTTTGATGCTGATCAACTAGTACAGCCGCAGAGAGAGAGAGAGAGAGAGAGAGAGAGAATTTCCTTGCAATAGTGAACAATATCGACGGTTGCTCTTAGGTTTGGAATAATGTTTTGTTCGATCAGCGGCCCTTGTCTTCGTCAATCATTCTTCTAATCGAATCACTTGTTTTGATTTCAAAAGTGCAAACTATATTAACTAATCTCTATTATAAATTGAGAAAATCTCGTTTGTTGTTCATAAAGATACATACCAAGTGAAAATTCAGAGCTGATATCAGAGTTTATTTTCCGAGATCGTTTTATAAGTAAACTACAGATTTTATAGTATGTCTGTTTGAAGAACAATTATTATTGATAAATTGCTTTGTGATTTTCTGTTTTTTGATGGTGAAACGCTAATTGCATTATTGAAAACATTTTCTATGAACTGGAAACAATAAATTAAAATTAGAGAAAAATGACTTTCCCTTTTGATTAAAAAAAGCAAATCAATTTCCCTAATCCCCAAACAAAAGAAAATTGTTGAGATAAGGGTAATATTTGTCAATTTGCTTTTATTATTTAATGTATGATAGTAATGAGGGTGATATTGTAATTTTGACTTTATTACAAATAGATAGCTTGGGTCATATTGATTTGACTAAGTATTTAGTTCATTTTTATTTCTCAATACTATATCAGAGCAAGCTAAATTAAAACTCTAATCATAATCCCTTCTTTTCTCTGCGTGACTCTTCTTTTCTCTCTGTTCTCATCTTCTCCCTCGCCCACCATACTTCCATTTCACATTCTCCTTTGCTTTCTTTCATGATGTAGGGCATCCCTAATGAGGTGATTCTTTGAATCTAATGTCTATTCTAAATCTCAGTTTTATGAGATAAACTAGAGTTTCGCCATAATTGACGATAAACGAATCAATTTTTTCCATGATTTTTTAGAATCTTGTTTGAGATTGTTTCTACCTTGCCACTGGCCAACAATTATCTCATTTGTGAAGACCAAAATACTATAGTTCGTGGACCACCATATACTTTTTTTTTTTCAGAATTTTTGGGAAAAATCAAAACTATTGTTCTTTAGTCTTCTAAAACCCTGAAAAATGACTTTTTATTTTCCCTTGATCTAATTTGGCTGATTTTTGGAGGACTTTGATCCAATTTTTGGCCTAATTCTGGCAAGTTTTGGCAGTCGATTATAGGGGTGAGCAACGGTCTAGGGTCGACCCTGGATCGGCCTAACCCGGCCGATCCTGGTTGGATTTTTGAGATGAATGGGTTAGTCCTCGGTCCTAAAATCTCTAACTCGGTACTGTACGGGTTGGTCCTCGACCTAGGATGTCGGGTTGATCCAACCTGGACCAACTCGATAACATATTACATATAATAAATATATTATATATCTTGTCAAGTGAGAGTGATGGCTCTCCATGAAATGACGCTCTTCCGTTGTGGAGTTATTGGGTGATTTTGTTAAGAGTGTCAATGTGTCAATTATGAGAAAAAGGATTCTTTCTGTACGAATGGAATTATTTATCATTCCACTCACTGTCACTTGTTACTAGTCATGTTAGAGGATATATGAAGAGTTTAGTTGAGCATCCTCTCTACTCAGATCTTCACATGATCGACAGCACATGAACGTAGAAAGAATCTCCCTTTGATTGCTCACGCAACGTTCTGTTCTTCACATGATTGAAATGCATTTCGTGGTTATTGTTGGTTTTATATGACCTTGTTTGTGAGTGTTAGTTTCAGAGATTTTCCCTTAAAAAATAAAAGTTAATTTACATTGTAAGATTTTGGGCATTCATATACCATAATTTTGATTGTAAGACACAATGAGTATGTTCCTTATGAGAAATATACTCTTCTAAAAGAGGTAAATAAATTTTTCTTGTGTATGGCAACATTGCTTGGGCGTTTATGCGAATTTATGTGAGTTTGATATATTCATGTGACATGTCGAGTATAATGGGATTCTTGGCTAGAGAAAGGTTCTGTGACATGGACGCCCAGCCCAACTCGGTCGGTCGGTTGGCCCACAGGAGAGGCATCTGACTTTCCTACTGACTGAATCACTGACGGAAACTAAGTTCCCACTCACGACCCATATAACAAGCAGCCTTTATCAACTATAAGATACCACCTGACGCACTTGGGTACTTCCATCCCCCAATCAAGGCTAGTGAAGTGAAAATTTTAGTAGTTCCGGGTTAACCTGGGGAACAGACCAAATCGATAGGGTCCATCCGGTCCTCGGTCCCAAGCTTGACAAATCGGTCTACAGTCCAAAAAATTGAGAACTGGCATTGTGCGAGTTGGTTCTCGGGTTGAGCGCGAGACCGGCCCAGCCCGGACCATGCTCACCCCTAATCAATTGCTCCTTTCATACTTTTCAAGTCAATTTTTGAGAAACAATGTCTAAAAGTTCAATTGAAAACTTTGTAGCTATAGGATATAGTCGTACATATTATATTATGTTTGCTACAATCTCTGTGAAGCTTGACAACACAAACTATTTGATATGGTCTCAATCTCTATTCTTGACCATTGTAGGCCGTGGGCTTGTAGGACATATCAATAGCACTATTATGAAGCTGGATACATGAGGTATTGCTTAGAACAAGTAGATCTCAAATGAGTCTTGGGTAATGTTTTTTTTCTTAACTCGATGCAGCCATAGATTGCAAAAGTATATTTGCTTCTTGATACTGCGGTTTAAATTTGGTCAGCTACAAAGGATACTTATGATCATTTGAGAATGATGCATAAGTATATGAGCTTCAAAAAAGGTTCATGACACCGCTCAGAAGGAGATGACTATATTTTAATATTATGCTAAGTTATGAAGGTTGCGGCAAGAGCTAGATCACCCAACCAATATTATGGATATTGCTGCATACAAGAGGCATGTGGACAAGATAAGAGTTTATGACTTTTTGGCAAGATTGAACGTTGAACATTATCATATACATGTTCAAGTTCTTAGTCAGCCTCCCTTCCCTACTTTGGCACAATCATATGTCGTAGTTTACTATAAAGATATAACCTACTCTCTTCATTAGATACTCTCAAATGATTCTCCTCCTTCCAAAGAGGATAGTATAGTACCTCAAGGAACCACATCAGAACTACCATCACTATAGGGGAAGCCATTGAAAGCATATTGGTGGAGGGATTCGACTATCCACACATAGGTTAAGACCACTAATACAATGGATATTTAATCATCATTTGTGAATCCTTATTCTACTACTTCTTTTGGTGATGTTTCTCCTTCTGATCTTTCTATTGCACTTCGAAATGGTATTAGAACTTGTACTCAATATCTTACATTCCATGTTGTTTGATATAACTCATTGTCTAGTTTTTATTGTACTTTTGTGTCTTCTCTATCCTCTATTTCTACTCCCCAAAATTGGTAAAGCTTTCACGGATAGAAGTGGAAGGCAGCCATGCTAAAGGAGATGCATGTTCTGAAGTAAAATGGTGCATGAGATATTGTTGTTCTTCCTCCTAAAAAATAACTAGCAGGATGCAAAATTTGGTGTTTGTAGCCAAACAGAAGATGACGATACTGTGGACACACACATATCATGGTTAGCGGTGAAATGATATATTCAAATTTATGGGATTGGCTATCAAGAAACCTTTACTTGTTACCAAGCTGAGTATTGTTCGAGTGCTACTTTCGTGTGTTATTAACTAAGGATGAGATCTTCATCAATTTAATGTGAAGAAGCCTTTTTCATGGAGAGTTAAAAGAATATATATATATATATATATATATATATGGAGATTCCTCCAAAGTTTCTTATGATAAAACTTAAGGTAAAGCATGTAAGTTGAAACGTGCATTTTAGGGTTTTATGTAATTACCTCGAGCAGGGTTTGGTAGATTTTAGAAAGTTATGGTCTCCATTGGATATAAACAGGTAATGTTGATAGTATATTATTTGTGAAGAGATTATATGCCAAAGTCATTAATCTCATTGTCTA
This sequence comes from Melaleuca alternifolia, assembly GCA_019926035.1. Taxonomy (NCBI): domain Eukaryota; kingdom Viridiplantae; phylum Streptophyta; class Magnoliopsida; order Myrtales; family Myrtaceae; genus Melaleuca; species Melaleuca alternifolia. Next base: position 3,403,327 of record JAGKPW010002158.1, read on the forward strand.
TATAGATGACGCCGTTGGCATTAGGAATGATAATAATGAGATCAACTAGTTGAAGAAATCTCTTGGACAATAGTTCAAGATAAAGGATTTTGGAGAACTCCGGTATTTTCTTAGGATTGAAGTTGCCATATCTTCAAAAAGTAACTTTGTATACTAAAAAAAGTGTCCTTAATCTTTTGATAGAAGTTGGGTTATTGGGACATTATCCCCCTGATACACCTCTCGAGGCTAATACTTATCTTCGAGAAAAGGATGGTGATTTGATGGATTAGGGTTGTTATTAGTGATTACTAATTAGTCAGCAAGTTGATTTATTTGTCCAATACCCGATATGATGTTACTTTTGCTGTGAGTCTAGTGAGTTAGTTTATGGATGATCAATACTCTACTTATATGGTTGCTATTTTTCAGATTCTTTGGTATTTTAACTTTGCTCTTGGAAAATGGATCCTTTTATCTCCTCTTGATGGCTGGAAAGTTGACACATATGATTGGATTGGATTTCTTGATCAGAAGTCTATTTTTGGGTATTATACTTTCTTAGGAGAGAACTTTGTAAAGTGGGATATCAAAAAGCAAAATGTGATTGTTTGGTCTAGTGTTGAAGTAGAGTATTGTGCGTTAACATGAGGTATTTGCAAATATGTTGTGGCTTAAAGAATTACTAAATCTTGATAATAAGGTTGCTATTAGTATTACTCCCAATCCGGTACAACATAACTATAAGAAACATGTGGAGATTGACAGACACTTTATCAAGGAGAAGTTGAAGAGCGATCTAATGTTATACCTTTTGTTCAATCTAGTGAGCAACTTGCTAATGTGCTCACAAAAGAATTAGTTGGTAAATTGTTTCATCCTATTTTAGTCAAGTTGAAAATGTATGATATTTATACTTAATTTGAGGGGGAGTATTCAGATACAGATATATTTATTATTAATGTATGGCGGTAATAAGGGTGATATTATAATTTTAGCTTTTTGCTATTATTATAAATAGATAGTTTGGGGTCATTGACATACTAAGCATTCAATCTAGTTTCTCCTTTCAATTATAATTTTCATAATTTTTTTTATTTTCTCATTAATTTCTCGGTGAAACAGTCTTTGCCGTGAATTACAAACTCACGTACCGACTAAATATCCATAAGGTTTGACAAAAAAGAAAGAAAGAAAATAATACGCATCAGGCATTCTTGTAACCATGCCCTTAATGCATTGAACAACCCGTTGGGCTAACCCATCACAAAAAAGGGGCCTGAACGAGGCCCATTAATGCCGGCCCACACATCCCTCGCCGTCACCGCTTCTGCGCTCTCTCTCATCGACGAGCACGACCCACCTTCGCTCCACTGCCTTTCCCTCCTTCGAGTCGCTTCTGCTGTAGCAGACCGCCATGGCGTCGAAGCTTTTGAACCGAGTCCGCGCCGTCTCTCCTCTTCTGAAATATACGCGGACGCTTCCACCAACCCTCGCTGTCTTCGGTTCTTCGTGGCACCTTTCCGACATTGCTTCTCGGCCTTTTCCCGCGACCCCGACCTCGTCCGGGGAATCTCCTCCCGCTTCCACCTTGCCAGCCCCTAAATCTTCCGGAAGCTCCGGGAATCTCGAGGGCAATGCGAAGAGGTCCTCCGTTCGCTCGTCTCTGAAGGATCCCGAGCTGGTCAAGTTCTCCGCCATCGCCGATACATGGTCAGTTCCTTTGATTGTCCATTCTTGTCTTTCGTCAACGGTGATTTTCCTGATTTCGCGGTCTTCTTTCGTTCCCCTGAACTCGATATTGTATATTTGCGATTGATCGCAGTGGAACAGCTTTCTGTTTTTTCTTTCCCCTCATTTAGCAGCTGAAACAGCTTAGCAGAAGTTACTTATAACTTGAGGCTCTTTCATTTTACTTAAACTACTAGAAATTCGACATCTTTGAAATGCATAATTATTATAGCTTGCGAATTATGAGGTTGAGGCGTAAGCTGCGTTGGTTTCTTTTGCTAATATGATGATAAATGGTCTCTCCACATGCTATGATTAGGTGGGATTCTGAAGGCCCTTTTAAGCCTCTGCACAGGATGAATCCTACAAGACTTGCTTTCATTCGCTCCACCCTTTGTCGACACTTCGGGTACATCAAGTGTGATCCTCCTTTGCTATTAGCAACTTGTTTGCACGATCAAGTTTAGTTACTGCGTTTAGTGGCTTCGCGCTTAATAATGGGATGGGGTTTCAAGTTCATTACATTTAGTTGAACTCAATAGCTTGAGACAAAACTTCAACGATATTGCAACTTCTGCAATCATTTCAGTCAATCGACATCTAGGACTTATAACTCAGTTGTCTGGTGTGGTTTCTATTAGATACATTGCACTCTGTTCTTCTTTTGTCAATGTCCTTTTCTTATGAGAATGAAATAGTTTGTCCCTGCTAACAATATTTTGCAGATCTGTCTGACTTTTCTTGATTTAGGAAGGATCCATCCTCTGCGAGGCCTTTTGAAGGTTTGAAAATTGTAGACGTTGGTTGTGGCGGTGGAATTCTTTCAGAGGTGTGAAGCCTGTTCTTCCCCTTCTTTGTCTACTTTGCACAAATGGCTAGATAGAAGTTCGGACTAACCACCTTCAAGAAGGTCCTAGACAGCAGAGTTTGAAGCTTTAACATGGCAATGCTAAGAGATTTTGTTCTAATTAGTGCTTGTATAATGAGATCATTATGTGCCAATGGCCATTAAATCTGTTTGCCTACCTCCAATGGAGCATTTTAGTAAATCTACTGTCATAGTCCTATGGTAGACAGCTGCAATCGTACCATACTCAAGACAGGGTCTAGGTTTTTTTATTTTTTATTTTTTTTGCCCCCCTCTTGAAAATGTGTAACATGGTAGATTCCATATGCAATCTCATTGGATGATTTTGTTATGCTACAATGTGAACATTTTTTTAATAGTAGAAATAAGGAGCTTATCTTAGGCCATGCTGAAGTTTCTTCAACAGTTCTTGTATCTAAATATCTCTATCATTTGATGTCGGAAGATGGACTTTGAGATAGCTTCCATCACAGTAAGAATATGGACACAAGTCATTAGCAATAATGATGTGGCAGTGGGCATGCGGCACCATATGTTGGAGCTTAATAAATGTCCTTTTGGGAAAAAATGCTGGTCCCCAACTGTCAAGGATGCTGGTTTTGCTCTGTGAGCAACATGGAGATTTGACTAGGACTGTTGCAATCCTGAGGCTTGTACTTTTCCTTGCCAATGACAACACAATTTTGAGAGAGGAACATATCTGCAATAGTTATATATCTCAAGCAAGTGGCCGGTTAATTCTCTGTTGTACTGTATAGCAACTGTTGCTGGCTGGTGTGAATTGCAAATTGGGTTTCATTTCATTGCTGTGGGAGTATGAAAGGTGTTTGGACAGTCATGCAATTGTAATTTTGGCTAGAGTTTGGTCAGCAGAGAGGATGGTGTACTCATTTCATTCAAATAACCTGATATTGGTTTCCTTTCAATTCCAAATAGCTTGCATTTTCAGTTCAGTTGGTGTATTTGGATGTCATTTACCATCTTCATTGGTTCAAGCAGAGAGGGCTGTCAATTAATACTACTTTTTTGCCTCTTCAGCCATTGGCCAGGATGGGTGCTTCAGTAACAGGTGTGGATGCTGTAGACAAAAACATCAAGATTGCACGCATTCATGCTGTATGCTCATTTCTCTATCACGAAATAAACATTTTCTTTCGAAAGGTTCAAAGACATTTTCTTCGAAATGTTCAAAGCACAAGTTACTGAAATATTGACTTCTGTTGTTGATATAGTATCTTGAGTATAGATTATATAGAAATCGGAAAATTCTCTTAGAGCTGTAAGAACATTTTAATTATGTACATGCATTGAATTCATTGGGTTCTCAGTGTAAAATCCGAAGAAAAAATTTACAGTTGACACTTGACTCCCTTATTGACAGCCAGCAGTTGCCAGACTAGCCTTCCTTGCCTTAATCCTCTTTAATAAAATCTGTTTCTCGCCCTTCTTCTTCTTGGTATATTATTTGAGTTTTTCCCTCTCTGGGGGGTAAAAAGTGAAAGTGAATCCGGGTCTGGTGGTGCAGTAAACCTTGGAATTAATGATACATTCCATTTTCCCGGGTGTCCTTAAGATGTTAAAATTAGAAACGTTTTGTCTTACCCTCGCTTAGCTGTTCTTCCAGCTGTAGGTTGAGTGGGTTAAAGCTTCAGTATGAAGCATACTCTCCGAAGATTCTAAATAACAGAGAGTGACCTAGATACTTTGAGATGCTTTTAAGTTGACACTGATCTCAAATTCATTGTTGAAGGTTCAGATTGAAGCGTTACAATCTGAATATTCTAAATAAATGGGCATAATGCATGCACGATGCTTGGGAAGAGTCTCTTAAGTACCCCATTTTAACTATTGTTCAGTCCTTTTATTATTCTGATTGTTCTTGTTTGATTATCATTGTTGTTAGCTATGAGGCCTGTGATCCATTTTACTTGATAATTAAGCACTCCATTGATGATGCAAATACTTTTAAAATGGTTTTGCTGGTTGATATTTGAATCACTGGGCAAGATAATCCCATAATATTTGTTGTGTTGCCATAAATAAGTATTGCTCATTACAGATTTGTTTTCTTGATTAATATTTGGACTGGAGTGATCTTACAAAATGTAATTTCTTGGTTAGCTTAAAGTATTATCTAGATGCTTGTAACATTCTTTATAAATACAGGATTTGGATCCAGTGACTTCATCGATTGAATATTGCTGTACAACAGCTGGTACGTTCATCTCACATATAGATCAAGCATTCGCTCTGGTAGTTATTTAGATAGATATCTATTGCATATTTGTTTGTTTAGTTGGATCATTTCCCTCTGATGTGAGAACTCTATTTCTCTGTCAAATTTTTGATTGGTCCACGTCTGAGACTCTCCTCATAGTTATCTTTTTGTCCATGCTAAAACCAAAATGTTCTAATATTTTATCTAAGATTGCCTAGCAGCAAGTATCAAAGGATAGCATCATGATTGATGATTATGTAGCCATGAATCCACAATGTACAACATCTACTACTTGCAAGTCCTGTGGTTAGCAAAATATTGATATTGTGATGCATGAAAGTCTCTCTCTAAGCTAGTTCTCTTTTCAATTCAGATTATCTTGTGTTTTTTTAAGAGCCTTCAGTCTTGTTGCTTCAGGTCTGTGGACCACTATTCTTATTGTTACAGTATCCATTTAGCAGGATTCTATATTTGAGCAAGTGATTTATATCTGGAGTTTATAATTTCAGAACTCGAAAGTGATAGTACAGAGAACATTGTGCTGAATGTCGGTATAAGTGATGGATGATAGAAGTGGTGTAGCTTTAATGAGGCACTTGGGCAGGCCCGAGGCTTACCTTTTCTAATATTTCTCTATAAGTGTAGTTTTGAGTCTTTTGGCTCACATGCAGCTGTATCAGCATAACATGATAGCCTGCTCAATGCTCATGTAACTGGGGCACAAGGTTTTAGCAAGAAAATAAACTGAAAGGTTTAAGAGTCATGGTATGGCTCAAATACAACCTTGTAGGAGGTGGTTAGGCAAGTGTCATACCATGTAGATGTAGATTTCTGGCCAAGATGGGGTTTAACTAGTGGCGATGGATGCAAACTTTCAGCCTAGATCAGCAATTCAAGAGTTGTAAGCACACATTTCTTGGATTTTTTCTTTGGAAAAGAAGGAAAAAAGGAGGATTATGATAGAGAAGGTTATATACTTGTACTATTTTGTCAGTCAAACCACGAATCTTGAAAGCTTATGTGATTCATGCAATGGACAGAAAAGCTTGTTGAAGAACAAAGGAAGTTTGATGCAGTGATCTCTTTGGAGGTACCTATTCTCTGCCAGAACCATGCACTTAATTCTTTTCAAATCTCTTTTCTTAATGCTTAACTATGATCTTCTAGATGCTTTCATGACAAATTGCTTCATTACTTTCTCATCCTTGTAGTTTTCTGCTTTCAATTGTCGAATGAATTTTCAGGCTCCAACAGCACGATCTTATTTAAGTTTTCTGTCATGGGTGCATGATGACATTTTTTACTATTGGATCCAATAAGTAATAAAAGGGTTTTTATGTAAGTGCACTTCTGAATGACTAAAGGTGATAGAGCATGTAGCAGATCCTGCTGAGTTTTGTAAGTCACTCTCAGCATTGACTATTCCTGAGGGAGCTATAGTGATTTCGACTATTAACCGTTCTATGAGAGCATATGCAACTGCTATTGTTGCTGCCGAGTACCTCCTCCATTGGGTATGTTTCTTTTCCTTTCTCACTGACTTCATCTCCACTATTGATTCCATTGCAAGATTAAGATTGCCTTAGTACTGTTCTTTGACACGTTTCATGCATGTAATCATGTAACATGGCACTGGAGACACTTTTTTTATTGGCCATTGAAAGTCAAATTTGTGTAGACAAAAGTAGGAGATGCAGCAAGTCTTCTTTCATTGTGGGCTAGGAAATTCGTGAGTGGCTCCATATTTATGAACGAGTCTCCGTGGTGAAATAGCATAGATAACTACAAAGTTTTGACTGGGCGATCATTCTTGTAGTTCGGTGGTTTAACTTGCAGTTTTCAGCTAGTTTATTCTCTTCTAGATTGATGGTTGCTTGAGTAAATGATGAAATTATGATGAATTGTGAAAGTGGTTTAGCTGGAAGACATTAATTTCTCAGTTAGATCTAGAATTTAACAAGGCAATGCATCTTCACATTTCTACATTGCAGCTTCCGAAAGGTACACACCAGTGGTCGAGTTTCCTTACCCCTGAAGAGCTAGTGTTGATCCTACGACGTTCTTCTATCTGTGTAAGCCACAATTGCATGCTTTTCAATCGTTTTGTGTTTTTGCCATGCCTCAGTTTTTTCCCCCTTAATGTGATCAATGTACTTTTGCTGAATCTTGGTCATCCATCCTGGGATTCTTCTAGGTCAAAGAGATGGCTGGATTTGTGTACAATCCCTTGTCAGGAAGATGGTCTCTCTCTGATGATGTTAGCGTGAATTTTATTGCTTTTGGAACAAAAAAAGCCAGTGAATGAGTATTCATGAGAAAACTCTCATGCCGAATGTCAACAGCTTTCGTGTTAGGATTCTGCATCATACGAGTTTTTAAATAATATGCTAATTCTTTATGGAATAATAAAGAAAAAAGAAGTCGTTTTCTTGTACTTTCTCAAGTCAAAATAAATCCTTATTGTGGATTTTTTTTTTTGTTTTCTTTGTGGGTGTCCGATTTGCCTTTCCTTGTCTAATTACTTGAAGTATCTGGGTCTTGCTCATGTTAATCTCGTCCATAATAGAGAAAAGTTGGGGGCATGCATCGTCATCCGCATTGTCGTTTTCATGTTGGAAACGAGCATCTTCACCAATTTTATACGGCAATTGCCCAACCTAATGGCCACGTATTGGATAGTTCCAATGCTTCATAAGCTGTAGCGGAATCTTGGATTGGTTGCCCTATTGCTGATAATTGTGAATTTGTGCTTCTTCTTTTTTTTTTAAAAAAATAAATATTTCGTGGCCCATCGAACGGAGCAAAAGACAAGGCAGTTTGGCCATTAATGAGGGTGTCACGGGGGTTGAGAGAATCCTCACCGTGTGATTTTGGGGGGGCAATTCCAACATGTGGTGCCCTATTATTGGAACGGATTTGAGTCGACGCACCAGCCTAACTTGAATTAGACTAGATTGACCATCCATAATTGAAATCAAGATGGAGAACGAAGTTTGGATTGATCCTCCCCAGACAAATCTCCCTTCTTTAATGGGATTCTAGAGGTCTTTAATGTCCTTTTATTTTCCTTTTGGTTAGAATATAATGTCATGTCGATCCTTTGTTTAACTAAGCCATTCAAATCATTAGTACACCATGATGACCTTACATTAGTGAACGATGGACTTTATGAGCTAGGAAAGATATAATGGCCAAGCACTCTTGACCTGAGATTTATATTAAACCACATGACCATTTTATCGTGCTTGATAATTACCTTGACCTTATGCTAGGGTGAAGTGTCAGTTTGATTCATCCTCGACAAAACTTAAGCTTACCAAGAATAATTTTTCTCTTAAATGGTATCGCTTGGAGGTCAACAACATGAGATCGATCTTGTGCCCTGTAACTGGTCCATGATATCACTGCATTTTTGTGTTCTCAAAGTTGTGCTAAAGTTGAACTGAATCCCTAAGTGAAAGGCTTGGGTTAAGCAAAGTGAGATCGAGAAAAACTTATGTCAATAATTGGTTGATAGGCTGGTGCAATCCGATTTCCCAAACAGTGCTGCAGCCCCCCTTTACGTTTGCTTCACCTCGACAAATCTTGTATCTGCCACGGACTGGAAAAATACCTAATTGTGTTAAAAGTTATTGATATGCTCTATGCTATCAGTAGAGATTAGGTAATGATTAGAATCAGCCGTTCTTAAAATTGTTAAACAATGAGGATTGGTAAGACAAACTTTGGAGCGTTTATGACCGATGAAGTGAGAAAGATTTTGAGACATGACGAATTTGAGAAGAACTTATTAGTCGGACTAATGGAGTAGTATTTGGCATTTTCCATAGAAATTGTTGGGGTCCACATCAAGTTGGGTTGGACTTTTTCTGAGGAAGGCCATTTTTCTAAATAAGATTTTACCTTCCCAGAGCAAGCAATGGTTGATTTAGGAGGAGCAATAGAGCCGCCTACTTTATTGCGAGACGTTGAGTTATTTATGTACCCAAGAGACTCCCCTTTAGCTTTAATGAAATGGCATTATTAGATAGGAAATGCAAGGACTGATTTATATATGTGTATGATATATTATGTACCATTTCTTGTTTCAAAATATTCTAATCAAGACTAAAACAGGGTGCAAAAAACCGAAAGAAATGCCTTATTTGAAGTTCCTCCCAGATACATGGCCTACATACCCGGCTCAATATTCTTGTACCAGATCCAGCTTTTAAGCACTGCCATTTAGTAGCATTGAAGGGGGCATAAGAGGACTGTAGCTCAGGCAATGGAGAAGCTGGGAGTCAAAAGGGGAGAGGATTCGACAAAGGATAAAGATAAAGAAAGAGAGGGAAGTCAATCAAAGGCACAGATTACGAAAGAATGTTTAAGAGGTAGCTGAAACCAGCAAGAATTTAAAAAGGGTACTTGTTGGTAATATAATCTGATTCTTTTCAATGGAGGTTTGAAAGTTTCGAGCAGAGAATAATAAAAGAGGGCCTATTTATGGTGGAGTTGGAGTTTGTTGGACTTTGGAAGTTTGCTGCAGGGAACGCTAGAGGAATATCACGGACGTCGACACAAGACATTTTAGGATGCTTTGAATGCATGTGAGGTGAGCAAATCTCGACCCTCAGATCATATGGTCTCATACAAAGGCCCTTCGATATGAAAGGCCAGAATGCATCGAGCTCCTGCACCCTAGAATCATTTGAGAATTGTTCGTGGACGTGGACGTGGTGGGGTCTGCCTTTGACTTGGTGAAGCCTTCAAACTATTCGATTGTGTTATACTCATGCCAAAGTAAAACGGATGGAAGAAGTGGGAACTCAACCGCTCTCTTTCGAACGAAAGTTTCGGTATTCAAAGAGCTAACACACTTAGAAACAGCAAAAACTAAAACATCAGCAATTCAACCACTGCATCTTCCTTTTCTCTTTTCTTTGGACCTGGACGTTCCGAGTACCCAAAACCCATATAAACGTATTATCAGCCGCGCGTGGGCTAACGCTTTTAGTGCAATTCATGAATAATTGAGATTGTTAGCTTATCAATAATTGATCATATAATAGATGTGGTTTCAAGGTTTGGAGTTAGTCACTGACTGGATAGCAGCAGTACCCCTTTTTTCTATTTCATTACGACCTGTTCACGCTGCATGCATACATTGGACCCATCCTGTCTGACCCTCTTTGACCTTATTAATCCCATCCTCTGTTCACATCAACTCTCTCTCTCTCTCTCTCTCTCTCTCTCTCTGTTCGGTGGTCATTCATGGCGGTTCATTAATAGCTTAGCAGGTCTGTGTTGTGGGAGATTCTCAAGGCAACGGATGGTACTTTAAAGACACTTGCAGATACCCCCGACTCTTTTCAGTTCCAACGCATGCAGGCACTTGAATCCATGCACTCCTTCCCGTCCCCTTCCTCCACCTCCAACAACCACCGCTCACAGCAGGAGCGCTTAACCCCGCCAGAAGCCATTCCAACGTGGGGACGTGCGTTGTATTCCATGCTTTGCTAGCGGCGAAGTAGATGTCCGTTGTGCTGAGCGAAAGCAATGGCGATACTGTCAATGCCTCGCAGAGCTCTTGATAGTAATTTTGCTGTGATCCTTGCGCTTCTGGTGTTGTTCTGCTCGTTGGGACATGGTGAGACGATCCTGAGAACACTTCTGGAGGTCAAGGCGTTGTTCGTGGAAGAAGACCCGAGAGTGTTGTCCGACTGGTCACCGAGCAACCCGAATTTCTGTACGTGGACTGGCGTGTCTTGTGATCAGCTTCAACAACAGGTGGTGGCCCTCAACCTTTCGGCGTCTTCGCTGTCGGGGTCGATATCGCCGTCCCTGGACCGCCTGCGAAACCTGCTTCACCTAGACCTCTCCTCCAACAGCCTGACGGGACCGATCCCACCTGCTCTCTCCAACCTCTCCTCCCTTGAATCCCTCCTCCTCTTCTCCAACCAACTCTCCGGGGCCATCCCTCCTCAGCTCGGCTCCCTCTCCTCCCTCCGCGTCCTCCGCATCGGTGATAACCCCGCCCTCACGGGTCCTATCCCTCCGTCTTTTGGCGGCCTAGCAAGCCTCGTTATTCTCGGCTTGGCCTCCTGCAGCCTCACCGGCCCCATCCCTCCTCAGCTCGGATGGCTCCCACTGCTCCAGAACCTCGTCCTGCAGCAGAACCGGCTCACGGGCCCCATCCCGCCCGAGCTCGGCAACTGCTCCAGCCTCACCCTGTTCACCGCCGCGTTCAATGGCCTAAACGGATCCATCCCGAGGGAATTGGGCCGGCTCGGGAACCTTAACCTGCTGAACCTGGCGAACAACAGCCTGTCCGGGGAGATCGATGAGATGATTGGCGAGATGACCGAGCTGCAATACTTGAACTTGCTGGGGAATCAGCTGGAGGGTCCCATCCCAAAGTCCCTGGCCCGCCTGCGGAAGCTCCAGAATCTGGATTTGTCATCAAACCGGCTAACCGGCGGCATCCCTGCAGAATTAGGGAGCATGGGGGAGCTGGTTTACCTGGTTCTTTCCAACAACAACCTGTCCGGCACCATTCCCAGCGCCTTGTGCTCCAATGCCACTAGTCTGGAGCACCTGTTTCTGGCTCAGGCCCAGCTTTCTGGCTCCATTCCCCCACAATTGAGCAACTGCCGCGCTCTGAAGCAGCTTGACCTTTCCAACAACACACTCACCGGTGCCATCCCCATCGAGCTGTATGAGTTGGTCGCCTTGACAGATCTCTATCTCCACAACAACAGCTTGGTGGGCTCCATTTCTCCATCAATAGCAAATCTCAGCAGCCTGCAGGCCCTGGCTCTGTACCACAATGATCTGGACGGGAGCTTGCCCCACGAGATTGGGATGCTTGGTGAGCTCCAGTTGCTGTATCTCTACGACAACCGCTTGAGTGGGGAGATTCCCACAGACATAGGCAACTGCTCGAGCTTGCAAATGATTGATTTCTTCGGAAATCGCTTTGGTGGGAGGATACCTGACAGTATTGGGAGGCTAGATCAGCTTACTCTCCTTCACTTGAGGCAGAATGAGCTTGTAGGAGAAATTCCTGCAGCATTAGGCCACTGCCACCACCTAACTATTCTGGACTTGGCAGACAATGCTCTGTCTGGTGGTATTCCCCCAACACTGGGGAATCTCCTAGCATTGGAGCAGCTCATGCTCTATAATAATTCTCTTGCCGGTAATCTTCCCGACTCTCTCATCAATCTGAGGAATCTGACCAGGGTCAACCTTTCCAAAAATAGATTGAATGGCAGCATCTATGCCTTGTGTAGCTCGCACTCTTTCCTTTCTTTCGATGTCACAGATAATTTGTTTGAGCACGAAATACCTCCCCAACTGGGTAATTCACCTTTCCTGGAAAGAGTCAGATTAGGCAACAATCGATTCAATGGGAGTATCCCATGGACCTTGGGAAAGATCCGTGAGCTCTCGTTGCTTGACCTATCAGGAAATTTGCTCACCGGACAGGTTCCTGTTCAGCTCTCCTTGTGCAAGAAATTGGCTCACCTTGATCTAAACAATAACCTTCTCTCAGGGCCGGTCCCATCGTGGCTTGGGAGCTTGCCTCAGTTGGGCGAACTTAAGCTTTCGAGTAACAGCTTTACCGGTCACGTTCCTCCACAGCTGTCTGAATGTTCCAATCTGCTGGTGCTTTCTCTTGATGGAAACTTGCTGAATGGAACTCTCCCTGCCGAAATTGGTGATCTTGCCTCACTCAATGTCCTCAACCTTGACAGCAACGAACTCTCTGGGCCTATCCCTTCATCCATAGGGAAGTTAGGCAAACTTTATGAGCTTCGACTCTCGGAAAACAACTTCACTGGTGAAATTCCTGGAGAACTTGGACGACTCCAGGATCTCCAAAGCATCCTTGATCTGAGCCACAACAATCTCAGTGGCAAACTTCCACCCTCTATAGCCACGCTGTCAAAACTCGAAGCACTCAATCTATCTCACAATCGGCTGTTTGGAGAAATTCCTTCAGAAGTTGGCGAGATGAGCAGCTTGGGCAAGCTTGACCTCTCTTACAACAATCTTCAGGGCAAACTGGGGAAGCATTTTTCACGGTGGCCAGTTCAGGCATTCCAAGGGAACCTGCTTCTTTGCGGGAGTCCTCTTGTCCCATGCAACAGCTTCATATCTGGCAACCAGCGGGAGTCAGGTCCAAGTGGATCAGCAGTCGTGATTATCTCAGCAGTGTCGACCTTGGCAGCTATTGCTCTTCTGGTGTTTGGAATTGCCCTGTTCTTGAAGCGCAGGCAAGAGGCTTTCAAAGGATTCAAAGAAGTGAACTGCATGTCCTCTGCCAGTTCTTCCGAAACACATCGGAGATTCCTCTTCCATCAGGGCACTGCCAAGCAAGACTTTAGATGGGAAGATATTATAGAAGCCACGAACAACTTTAGTGATGAGTTCATGATTGGATCGGGGGGATCTGGTAAAATATACAGGGCCGAGATGCGTACCGGGGAATTGGTGGCAGTTAAGAAGATATTGTGGAGGGAAGATCTTCTGTCAAACAGGAGCTTCGTCAGGGAAATCAACACGTTGGGCAGGGTACGGCATAGACACTTAGTGAAACTGATGGGCTACTGCAGCAACAAATCAGCGGGTTCCAATCTGTTAATTTATGAGTACATGCAGAATGGAAGTCTGTGGGATTGGTTGCATCAGAAGCCAGCGAATTGCAAAAAGCAGAGGAGCCTCAATTGGGAAGCAAGGTTACACATAGCCCTGGGCTTAGCTCAAGGTGTGGAGTACCTGCATCATGACTGTGCTCCGAAGATCATACACAGGGATATCAAATCTAGCAATTTGTTGCTCGACTCTAACATGGAGGCACACCTAGGTGACTTTGGGCTCGCAAAATCCCTGGTGGAGAATTACGAGTCACTAGACACTGAGTCCAATTTGTGGTTTGCGGGGTCGTACGGCTACATCGCTCCAGGTACTTAAAAAAATTGATACTGCCTAGGTCTGCACTGTTTTGTTCCAATCAATTTTTGTCCATCCTAATATATAAAGATAGTACGGGCTCTTCTTACTTGCTGCTTTGCTTTCTCCCAGAGTATGCATACTCCATGAAGGCATCTGAGAAAAGTGATGTCTACAGCATGGGAATTGTGCTGATGGAGCTCGTGAGCGGCAAAATGCCAACAGATGCATCTTACGGTTTAGACATGGACATGGTCAGATGGGTGGAGACGCACATTGAGATGCAAGGATTGGCTCGCCAAGAGTTGATAGATCCCGCTCTGAGGCCGCTCTTAGCTGGGGAAGAGAATGCAGCTTTTCAAGTGCTCGATATTGCACTGAAGTGCACGAAAACTACCCCACAAGAGAGGCCAACATCCAGGCAGGCGTGCGATCTCCTTTTCCACATATTCAACAACAGGATGATGGTTTTGGAGAAGACAAGTCTTGATCCCTACGCTTAAATTACAAAAGAGCCTCTTCTAATCGATTGATGAAGGTTGTAAATCATATGGCCGTGAGAACTTACTTGGAGTTACGAACTATCCTGGTTGACAAATCTGAGAGTCATGATATTGTTTATTCCCACCTCAATGCCGCAAGCAACCTTGTGTAGAAATTCTAAAATTCATCAAATATTTTCATCAAACCAATCTTAGGTGCAAGTTGTTCTGTCGACATTCAGTAGATCCGACGGTCAAATGGTACTTAGAGGATGGACTAGCCAGTTGACAAAACTGTATTAGAATAGCTGATTAGATTGATTGTTGTGTGCCTAGTAGTTCGGCCGCTTGGCCCCAGGAATATGTACTGTTCTAGGTGAATGCTTAATCAAGAGTATCTTTGCTTCCCTTTGAATTGAGGAGAAATTTCACTAAGAAATTGACCTGGTATGATGCTGTCCCGACTCCTGGATACCAGATTACGAGGCAGGTGATCAGTCTCACGGAGAGTTAGGTTCAAGTTCTCGCTGCTGCTCATATTGCTTGGCAGTCTATCTGATTTCCTTGAAAATCTGAACTGATGTTCAAACGTTGGCAACGTTACAAATCAATGACCGCCGCTACTTACAACTCTAAGGTCACTCTCTCATTTTGAGGTATTGATCTCGAAACCTATTTGCGTCTCGATAAAGAGTTAATCATCACTAGTCCCAATCGTGAATGAAATGACACATTGGAATCACAACATATACAAATTTCCAGGAAGCACTCCCGGATGTCATGCCCCTCTACTCTTGCAGCCGGCAATTGGTTTTATGCATTTTAGATGGAATTTACTCAAATTCGGGTCGAATGTTAATTATATCCGGCCATTCTCCAAAAAAAAAAAATATAAAATAATGATGGGTGAACTCAAAACCAAACGGATTGATTGAGTCGAGAACTTGAGCTTTCGGGTGGAAGTTGGTGCGTTGACTAAAGTCGCATGATGTGCTAGATTTATCATAGCTTTGTTTTGGCAGCGTCGTCCGATGGACAAAAGATGACATAATGTTCACTTTAGATTTATTCATGAATTGGGCTGCCAAAAATAGCCCAAGAATCAAAGCCCAGGGCCATCATGGACTTTTGGCGGGAGCCCAGTGGATGGCCCTCCATGTCTTCCCGCCAAACCTCCTCTTCTTCCCCCTCCTCCCTTGCAACCCTTGGAAGGAACCGCTCTGCAGACAAGAACGTACATACGAGGAGGAAGTCAGCGTTCGGTTGCCATGGATTCATACTTTGTCGACCTTAAGGCCGTCCAGGTCGAGGGCATCTTCCTGGACTTCCTCAAGAGGTAACCCACATTCTCTTCCCTTCCTTCCGATGAAAACAAGCTTTGCTCGTGTTGTCGATTCACGATGATAATCAAACACCAAAAAAAAAAAAAAAAATTTGCAGCTTTACGCTGGATCCGAACTCGAGAGGACCTCCTTACTATTCAGCGGAGATCGATGCGATGAAGGCCAGCGAATCCAGCACCATCTTCATCGACTTCTCCCATGTCATGCACTTCAGCGACCTCCTTCAATCCGCCATCTCAGACGAGTTCTTCAGGTTAGCAGTCTTTATCATTTTCGCTCCACAGCTTCGATTGTTCCCTCTCGAGAGAGTATTTGACTGTTATGGGTACTGTTGATCAGGTTCGAGCCCTACCTCAAGAATGCTTGCAAGCGGTTCGTCATGGAGCAGAAGCCCACTTTCATCGCCGACGATAATCCCCACAAGGACATCAACATTGCCTTCTTTAATCTCCCCTTCTCCAAGAGGTCTCTTCCTCTCCCCCCCCTCCTTTCCTTTACTTGTTCATAACAATAGTAAAGTTTTATATTTTAGAGGCAATTCCTATGCCATGTCTGTTTGCCCAAACTCATTAACTTAAAATGATTAAATTAATCTAAAACTGTAGGTTAAGGGAACTGACTGCCGCAGAAATAGGGAAGCTTGTATCGGTGACTGGAGTGGTCACTCGCACAAGTGAAGTGCGGCCGGAGCTTCTCCAGGGCACATTCAAGTGCTTGGACTGTGGAGGCGTCATAAGAAATGTGGAGCAACAATTCAAATATACTGAGGTTGGCTAGTATACGCGTTGCAAGTGCTTTCCACTAGTTCGCATTATCTCTTCTTAGTAATTATTTATCAACCCTGTGGTGTCATGCCCAATCGCAGCCCTCGATCTGTGTGGATGCTACATGCACAAATAGAATGAAGTGGGCATTGCTCCGCCAAGAGAGTAAGTTCGCAGATTGGCAGAGGGTGAGACTGCAGGAGACCTCCAAAGAGATACCTGCTGGATCCCTGCCCAGATCACTGGATGTTATTCTCCGTCACGACATAGTTGAGCAGGCTAGAGCTGGTGACACGTAAGGATTGATCACTCACTTTGAGGGTCAATATGAGGCCTAATTGTCCAGTCATCTTTTTGGTTTCTACCTTCCTCTACTTTTTTGTATACCAGAAATTCTTTTCTTACTGGGAAATCCCCAAAAGTAAAAAGCAGGTGATCCTAGAGTGGAGATATATCTCAGCATGTAATTTCTTACCATGAAAGAATACGATGAGTTTAAATCCTTTGCCATCAAAGCTACGTATGTCAGCATTTTAACTCAAGGCCACCGCTGATGCCAATTGTTACAAGCTGTATACTTGTATCTGAATTATGTCCCCTACATGGGTCATTTGAAACTGAGTGGATCATACCTGAATTTTCCTTTTTGCAAACATGCAAGTTTCGGTGAGATAAAGAGAAAGAAGCATCAAGTGGGTGTAATGCTTAGGACTAACACAATGCTTAAGACTACTTTTTTACACATATCAAGTAATAACTCTTGAATGGGATGGAATATTCTCCTACTCACATGAAACATATGAAGTTATCTAGAATTGGCTTGTCAACCTTTCTTCTTTTATTCATGTACTTCTTGATGCTTCTTCTTTGGAATCAATTTGATCATTTGAATGATTCCAGGGTCGTTTTTACGGGTACCGTCGTTGTCATTCCTGACATATTGGCCCTGGCTTCCCCTGGGGAGAGAGCAGAGTGCCGAAGGGAAGTTTCACAGCGCAATCCATCATCTGTTGGAAAGGAAGGTGTGAGAGGTCTTCGAGCATTAGGCGTGAGAGATCTCTCTTATCGGCTTGCTTTTATTGCCAATTCAGTGCAGGTTGCTCACTTGGGAGATCAGTATTTAATTAAACAAATCGTGCACAGATTATTTGCTAATGCACCTTTGATCTCTTTTTGCATTGGCTCAGATTTTGGATGGTAGAAGAGATATTGACATTAGAAATAGGAAGAAAGGTGCTGATGAAGACGACAACCAGCAATTCACGGTTCGTCTCCAATGAACAGCCTTCATTGAAGTGACAGTGTTAACAATAATGTGACTTAAGAATGTAGCTGAATCATGTATACTCTGGTTGGGGTTTTCATAATTTCAAAATCCAATATGAATGATAGTGTAATAATATTCTGGGCTTTAGTTGGCGTAGTTGTAGTTGAAGGAATCTTTTTGACATAGCCAGTGAAATGCTTGTGCCTGTATGAGACTAAGTATACTCTGTAAGCCGTATGAAGTCCCTTCTAGTACTACCTTATAACTTGAATTCTTCCGAAGTAGCTCAAGCATCATTTGACACAAAGATTTATCCTGTAAAAGGGCTTTTCCCAGCAATTTTGAGCAATCGTCGTGAGTTACAGTAGTCACAGCTGATCCAACAGCTTCTAACATCTCTTTTTGTCACAGGCTGAAGAGATTGATGAAATTCAGAGAATGAGGAATACTCCTGATTTTTTCAATAAGATTGTCAATAGCGTCGCTCCGACAGTGTTTGGTCATCAGGACATAAAGCGAGCTATCCTCCTTATGCTCGTTGGTGGTGTTCACAAGGTCACTCATGAAGGCATTAACCTGAGAGGGGATATCAATGTCTGCATTGTTGGAGACCCCAGCTGTGCAAAATCTCAGTTCCTCAAGTATGCTGTCTGTCATAATCCTATTTCTCAACCCCATAATCATACTCTCAGAACGAAATTTGTGTTTTCGTGTGTTACTAGATTCAAAGACTTATTTATGTGCTCACTTGTGTTCTCAGATATACTTCAGGCATAGTTCCAAGATCTGTATACACATCGGGAAAGTCTTCCTCTGCTGCTGGGTTGACCGCAACTGTTGCCAAAGAACCAGAAACGGGGGAATTTTGTATTGAGGTAGCTGCTTGTTATTCTTTATTTTGGAATATCTTTTGGTTGGATATAGTACATGCAAATGGGATATTGGCATTAAAATGTCCAATGCTGTCTTTGCATCTTTCCTGGTAAAGGAAGAATCAAATGGCTGCACCGTTTCGTATATGCGGAATTCATTTTCTTCTTACCACGTCTCTTGCTGGAAGTTGAAGAGTCCACTGATTGAAAGATTGGTCTACTTCGTTTGTCATGAGGTTTGGTCTTTCTGATGAAAGAACAATCACCCTTTTTGATAGGCATGACTTCAGATTTGTGATAATTCTTGTTGAAGATGCTGTCATCCTTCCCCCCATCTACCTTTTCCAGAATATGTATATATCTTATTTTCATGTTGAGATTGGACATATCAACTGTATGCAACTCAGTGTGATAACGGAGTGTGGGATATGTGGGACCAGGGAATACTTTAGATAATGATGGGGGCTTATACACTAGTTATGAAAATTTTTAGCAAGACATGTTGTCGACTATCAGTGACAAAAATTGACCATATCTAATAACTCTTGTTTGTGTTTTGCTTGCAATATGTCGTTCTTGATCCTTCATGTAGAAGTCCACTTTTTACCTTTTCAGTTAGAAGTCTTGCGGTAGTGACAACGGGAAATAATATAATAACGGTAATCATTTCTTTTTTTTTTGGTAAGAATAATAACTGTAATCATTTCTTTAATAAAGTGGAAGCTAAAAGTTTGACTATCGAGTCTCAATTTAGAGTTGTTTCATAAAAGGTTGACTTGCAGAATGCATGGTGTAATTATGGTCGAAGCATCTATGTGAAGTATAAAATGAAGTAGCAATCTGTTCATTATCTGAGAATAGCAAATTTTTTTAGGGTATTCTGGAATTGGCAGAATGTAGCTTAGACTGTAGGGGGTCCTAGGTTCACCTTTCCTATTCCTCTCCTCCAATGTAACTGGTATTAAGGACATTTTCTGTTGGCACTTTCTTAGTTGTTGTAAATGCAGAGTTGAGGAGGATATCCCGTTTAAGGAAGTTGCTTATGAAAATTTTGAGAAATTGGCTCCACTCTTATCACGTTCCCGATCCGTTACTAAGTGTCTACTGGCACCTTCTAGTGCCTCTTCTTTCAATCTTCTCACATTCTCTTGTCAAAATATCTTTTGATGAATTTGGAAAAATAAAGTCCTATTTGACAGAACAAGGGAAGCTGTCTCTCTTTCCTTTGGTTGTTTTTGCTGTCCGGTGCAACAATTGCTGCATGTCTCTAAGATCATGTAATTATTTTAGGCTGGTGCACTCATGCTTGCGGACAATGGAGTGTGTTGCATTGACGAATTTGATAAAATGGACATCAGGGATCAGGTAAGTTTTCTTCCTTGCTTCTGAGACATTGGCCACATTAAATTTGGTATTTAGGATTGAAATATTTTGAAGGTTGCAATTCATGAAGCAATGGAGCAACAGACGATAAGCATCACAAAAGCGGGTATTCAGGCAACTCTAAATGCCCGCACATCGATCCTAGCTGCTGCTAATCCCACAGGGGGCCGTTATGATAAATCTAAACCACTTAAGGTGAGAGAATGAATAGGTGGAAGCCTTGAAGTTAGACCTTTTCTTAATTGGCTTCTTTCGACTGTTGTAGACTGATGATGCTTGACTAATTTAATTATGCCTGTACGCAGTATAATGTAGCTCTACCTCCAGCTATACTTTCGAGGTTCGATCTGGTTTATGTAATGATTGATGACCCAGATGATGAGATTGATTACCACATTGCCCACCATATTGTGAGAGTTCATCAGAAACGTGAAGATGCTATTATTCCTGCATTTAATACTGCCCAGCTGAAACGTTACATTGCATATGCAAAAACTTTGAAACCGAAGGTTTGTTTCTGGCTTTGCAGCAGTGGCTATGTTTATCGTAACGGAAAAGTATCTGCAGGTATATATCAGTTGTTCTAACCAGACTAGTTAATGCAGCTGAGCTCAGATGCAAGAAAAGTGTTGGTTGAGTCTTATGTTGCACTTCGAAGAGGTGATACGACTCCTGGTAGCAGAGTGGCTTATCGTATGACTGTCAGGCAACTTGAGGCATTGATCAGGCTGTCTGAGGCCATCGCTCGAAGTTATTTGGAAACTCAGGTACTTTTATTGAGCTCCTTGTCCCTTCATTTGGTCATATCATTTCAATATCTTATTATACTGATGCTTTTTATAGGTACAACCACGCCATGTTGATGTAGCAAGGAAACTCTTGAAAACATCTATAATAAGGCAAGATCTTAGCAAAATTTTAAGATTTCCTCCTCACGTTTAAATGTTGTCCCCCTGCCCGTCACTCCTCTCAGCGGCTGTGTACTGCTCCACCCATTTCACACATGAGAAGAAGCTCATGCAACATTATCTATGCCTTTTTGTGATTTGTTCCTGGTTTTCCCTCTCATACAGTGTGGAGTCAACTGAGATTGACCTATCTGAGTTTCAAGAGGGTAATCGTGATTTGGGCGATGGCACCGGTGATGGACCTAATGCTCCTGCCCAAGATGATGCTCAACCCACAAATGCTGCATTGGATGCACAGTTTAGCAATGCAAGTGAGTTTTAAATCTCTGCTAGCTTATTATTCTTTTGATCGTGTTATAGATTTCGCAAAAGTTAGATTATACATAATGCAGAAAGTGGAGCAGGTTCCGCTGACAAGCAACGAGAAAAGCTTGTGGTCAGTGATGAATATTTCCAAAGGGTTACCCAAGCCCTCATTATGCGCCTGAGACAGCATGAGGAAGCTGTTCTACGTGAAGGTAGATAATTGTTTCTTCTCTTGGAGATAAGTTGATCTAGAAGTGCATGGGGACATTGATTTTTTCCAATGGTTGTTACACATTGCGTGGATGCTCTGCTCCTTGCATAAATGATCTAGTGGGAACCTTTTTTTTTTTTTTGTAAAGTTTGTTGGCAGATGGATGTGTTTTTTTTTTATGAGCTTCCTTATCTCTTGCAGGGGATGGATTGGTTGGAATGAGGCAAAGAGACTTAATCATGTGGTATGTCCATCAGCAGTTTGATGAAAATAATGATATCTCGGAGGAGGAAGCAGCGAGTGAAATAAAAAAGGTCAAAACTATTATAGAGGTATGATGCAATTGCTGAGAACTCTTACCATTTCTTACGAAAGTATCAACTGCTCTCATCATTATTCTCATGCTGAAAACTTTGTAATGCAGAGTTTGATAAGAAGAGAAGGTTATTTGATAGTTTTGGATGATGGTGTTCAAGCTGCCACAGAGGGTGAAGGTGCTAGACAGGCTGTTAATCGAAACGACAGAATTTTGGCTGTGGCCCCTAACTATGACCATGCTGCTCTTTAACTAGAGACTAGATGAACAGCGCAGTGCCTCCCTAAATATCACAGCAACTCTGCTATCTGTATATTTGCAAGTTGTTGAATGGTGCCAGCCAGACAGTGTATGACAACTTGCCTGCTTCATTATGTCCAACATATAGCTGCTGGATTGGGTTACAGACTGAAGGCCAATGCTTGACGTTATGATCCATGGTTCCTTGGGTTCTTGTTTGTTGCTTTTAGTAACTTATACAGAATTAAGCGGCATTGCTATAGTAGCAAGAGCCGACCTGTGGCACCTGGTCCTGATCATTATTAAATGTACTATAAACTTCTTTGTTGCTATGCAAAGCGGGAATCCTTGATCCCACCATTGAAGACATGTCAGTTTAATTTTGTATTTCCTTTCTAGCAATTATGAAAGGGTTTTAGTTTTCTGGTTTTTTTTTTTTTTGTGGAGCTCGAGAGGGTTCTTGCGTATTTTTAAGTTTAGTAAAGCTTTTGCTCAAATCAAGTAATTGATGATGATGTGGAACCGAAACCAACCAATGTCTTAATAAATCAAAGTAATGAGTGTCGTACGAGCTTTGAATATTTGTTATTTGGAGCTTGGTTCGGTTCGGATTCAAAAGCTGTTTCCAAAATGGACAGGGGGACGTCTGTGTATGCAACACTTTCAGTCTCCCTGAAGCCTTACCATAATTGCTAAGCATCCGTTAATTTTGTCTTTTAAACCTGAACTTGGCTTAGGAGAAAGTGTGGAGTGAAGAGATAGAGATACCAACTAGAAAGATGAAACGTTGAGCGAAGCAGGCATGGTCTTAATTAGTGATGGAACAAAGGCCGTAACTTTCAGAGGATTATAAGCTTTTTCCCAAAACATGAAGATTTCGTCCAATTTACACAGGGAGAAATTTGTCAATAATATATGGTCGTGGTCGTACTAATATATAAATAAACTCGGATTAACTAAAAACAGAGCCTGTCCATGTCAAGAAGAGTTGTGTACTCAATCGCCAAAGTGCGTCATCTTTCTTGTAGTCGTCTTTTGCTTCCCGCAACAGCAATCGACGCAGACTCCTTCACTTATCCTTCCCTGGTGAAGGAGACTGGGATGAGACACCGACGAATTAGTTCAAATCCCTGATAGAGGAGTCTAGATCATACAGCTAAGTTGAATGGTTATTAGCATGAAGAGAAAAGTATCCTTTTGGAAGAAATTCGGTGGTTGACTAAATAGAATATCTTTTGACCTTTTTCACCATTTAACGAGAACATAACTGTGCAGAGGTCCAAGAAGTGAGGTAAATGTCACTAATCCATAATAAGATTAGGTTATTTTAGGACGCTTAAGATTCGGGAGTTTCTTCCCACGATGATCAACATGTTGGCATGGAGATTATCTATATCGGCCCACTATTTCGGATACTTAATCTGATGTATTATAAATAATTTGTGAAGTGGGTCAATATTGCTTGCTCTCCACAAGATTGTCTGGCGGTGTGTAGCCGCTCTCTCTCTCTCTCCCCCCCCCTTTTCTCTCTCTCTCTCTCTCTCTCTCTCTCTCTCTCTCTCTCTCATTTAATAACATCTTTTGGTCGAGTCGTCAGAGGATATGACAACACATCATTTTCTCAAACGCAAAAATTAGGGGTTCAAGGATTCGATAAATAAATTTCGTAGGATTTAATGAGCTTTTTGCCAAAGTTTAATAACGATGGATGCCTTTCTCCCTGCTCATAATGGCAACAACTTGGAAGATACTGATTATAGTTAAGTACGTATAAAGAATGAGAAATTGAACTCATGACAACTAGCTGAAATGTCAATAAAAATTGAGTGTAGAAACTATCTTCTCTGATCTCACAGAATGTCAAAGAACGATGTGCTTAAGATAAAAAAAAATATATGTTCATGCGAGTAGCCATATGATTACCAAATCAATGCAAACTTTACACTAGTGAAAATTAAATATTAGATATCATGGTTAGTCACGGTGGGTATAAAGGAAAACAATTCAGATGACGTCTTAAAATGATCGTTTAGTGATAAGATAGGCACATGTGTGGATACATCTAGGAGGTTTGTTTAAAAGCAATCATACTATAGAAAGTATATTTAATAGCTCATTTATTGAGCGCTTTCACGGGAAAGACAAATGGGGCTAAGCGACGTTTTTGAAATTTTACAGATAGACTTTGATGAAGTTTGTACGGAAAGTTTTGACATTGAAATTCCTGCAAGGATTTGCTTTTAACACTAGGAAGTATATTATCAAGAGTAAGAAAATTAAAGGCAAATTTCCTCCCGTCTGTTTGTTTTTGGGGTCGGCTCCAAAGATGGAGGTTTGTCTGCCTCTGCTGCTTGTTTTTATCTATGAACATAGACGTATGATCATCTCAATACAATATGTATCTATGCAAATTGATCGTTGCAGTTTCTTCTAAGAGTGGATGAGCATCATTTAAAAAAATAATGCTTAGGTTGCAAGCGATTGTCAGCTTGAAACTATGGAAAGCTCCTCTTCCACCAATAACTGAGCGTGCTCGACATTTTTTTCTGTAAGAATCTCATATTATACGCATAACTCCTTCAATTGTATGCTTGATAATCTGTCAAAAGGCGTACATGCACACCATGCATGAATGTCGTCCCTCTAGAAAGGAAAACCTGCTATTCGAAAAGCCAATCCGGGGCTGCATAGACATTCTGCATCTGAGCAAAAGGTGCATATGAACAAAAATGCAATAATATGCTGATTGATTCACCAAATGTTTATGAAGGTGGTGGGTCGTAGCTTAGCTATTGTTTGGATGTCGTGTTATGGGAATCAAAATGCGGAGGGAGCAGAAAGGGGGGGGGGGGGGGGTCATCGACGGCCTAACTGGGGTTGTGTACCAGCGAAGCCACGTGAGATTCCATTGACTCCCAATCAATCTTTACAGATCGACATCAGGCAACGTTGGAGGTAGGCCCCGCGTTCGACATTGCCACCTTTGAATGAAAGAGCTTGATTGCCTTTGCACAGCTGTCTTCTCTTACGCTTTCGCGTCTATACCCCCGAGCGAGCCCCCTGGAGTGAGGGCTCCCGAGGTCATTTCGTGCCCAGTTGGCTGACACCAACCAATCATGAAGTGGCCGAGTTCTTGTAAATTTCATGACTAAAAACACCTGTCCATTATTCTATCACCTTACGAGAGGTGATGCTTTGTTAGTGTATATTTTTATCTCTCTCTCTCTCTCCCTCCCTCCCTCTTTGTGTGTGTTCGGCTCTATATGTGCCTTGATTCCAAGGGGCAGTTCGGCTATCCATAATCCACAACAATCCATCCCATCCCAGGTCGAACGTATTTGCCTTCAGACGCTACACCAAGAGAGAGACATCACGAGTAAGTTCAGCTCAGATGCTTCACCGTATGACATTCGATGCCTCTCCACACTATCTGAACTTGATTAGTTTCCATTTTCCTTTGATCATCTTACTCACTTTGTGGGATCTGCTTCTGTTCCATCTTCTATAATTGGGAAAAGACATGGGTTACTGGACATCGAAGGTTCTTCCGAAGATCAAGAAAGTGTTCGAGAAGAATGGAAAGAAGACTGCTGCTGCGGAGGCTTGCAAGTCCTTTGATGATTCCAAGGTCCCTCGAGGGTTGATACATGGTTTTCCCTAGCCTGGTTAACGTGGCTAGCTAGCATAGTTACACCTTTATAATTTTATTGATTGGCGTGGTTCCTTAAACAGGGGGAGATAGACAAGGAATTCGAGGAGAAGAAGACAGAGCTTCAGCCTAAAGTAGTGGAGATCTATGAAGCTTCCTCTGTAGAAGTTAAGGTACGAGCGGAATGTCAACACTTCGATCCAACATGTGTATATCATCTTTAGTCCTACGTCTATACATATGACCTAAGAATAAGAAATGCGCTTGTTATGCTGCGCAACAAACAGGCTCTTGTTAAGGAGCCCAAGGAAGCAGGACTCAAGAAGAACTCAACCGCTGTCAACAAGTTCCTGGAAGAGCTTGTGAAAATCGGTACTGGCTTTTTTATTTTCTCCTGAAAACTTATCGCTTAGCTTAGCATATATGCACAATGTCTCAAGTGATCAGTATGCGCACCATATGTCTAAGCGCTTTAATGTACGTGTCTTATATTTTTCTGCACGTGTATCATCCTTTTCTATGCGAGAAGCATGTGTACATGATCTGATTTTGTTTGTACGCACACTTGATCACCCATTTAATTATGGCTGTGCAGAATTTCCTGGATCAAAGCCAGTGTCGGAAGCGTCGACAAAGTATGGACCAGGCTTGGTATCAGGGCCCGTGTTATTTGTATTTGAGAAGGTGTCCACCTTCATAATCACTGAAAAGAAGGATGTTGAGGCTCCTCCTGCAAATGCAGCAACTTCTGCAGAGCCAGCTGTGGTGGTGGAAGAGAAGGAGGAGATTGTCGTCGAAGAAGAGAAGAAGGAAGAAGCGGCTGTGGATTCCTCGGAGCCTGCCAAGGAGGCAGCAGAGCCACCCAAACCATAAAAAAGAAGAAAAAACGAACAGTGTCATCAATTTTTTTTTAATATAGTGAAACTCTGCGCACAAGGTTTTAAGCAACACCATGATAAAAGCAGATTTGTTATTCTTTGGCTGTATGTTCATCTCTTCTTCTTGTATCTCAATTTTTTTTTGTTTATATATGGTGAATCGTAGTCTTTGTTTCGTTTTGATTTTAATTTTCAATTGTTTCGGGTGGGGTCTCTGAATGTTGCAATGTGAACGGGATGAAGTGTTGGCTGCTGCTTTTGATCTTCATGATTTTCGATCTGTTGATCACTCAGCCATAGTATTCAAGAGGGATTGCACTTTTAAAGAGATTATACATGATATTGCAACAAAAGTGGTGGATGCAGTAGAGGTACTTTTGGACCTTATTAATTTCTAAGCAAATTGAATGTCGACAAAAATATAAAAAGATAATTTTATGACGGGAGGAAATATTATTGCACTGAAATTGTTGTTAGTGTTCTTATTGACCCAATGTTTGCACCTATGAAAAAATCTTGACTTGATATATGCATTTATGGAAGCCCATGACCAGATGTTTTCAATTCATCAAATTGAAAAAAAAAATTCCACAAATTTGACCAGATTTTGACGATCCATAATTTTTCGGTCTAACATTTCATTCACTTGATTTTTGCACCTACAAAAACCGTCACCTAATATTTCCAAGTCTCTAAATTGAGAATTCTTTTTGTAAAATCATATCTGTGTTTTTTTACACAATCTGACAAAATTTTAATCGGGCACAAGTTTTTCGTCTGATTTCCTATTGACCCAATGTTTGCACATATGAAAAACTCTTGACTTGATATTGGCATTTATGGAAGCCCGTGACCTGTTTTCAATTCATCAGATTGAAAAAAAAAAATTCCACAAATTTGACCAAATTTTGACGTTCCATAATTTTTTCCATCCACTCATTGACTTGATTTTTGCACCTACAAATACCGTCATCTAATATTTTCAAGTCATTAAATTGAGATTTTTTTTTTGTAAAATCATATTCATGTTCTTTTTTACAAAAATTTGGCAAAATAATGGTCAAGCATAAGTTTTTCGTCTGATTTCCTATTGATCCAATGTTTGCACCTACAAAAAATTCTTGACTCGATATTCTCAACTCATCTACTTGGGAATTTTTTTTGACAAATGCTATGTATATGTTAAAGTCTAGCTTCAACTTCATCAAATCAATGGCAGGACAAAAACAAATCATAGTCATATTGAAAGGAGATAACAAATGGACCTTAGGATAAGAATAATAGTCAAAACCTAAACTTGAATTCGAAAGGCAAAGGAATAAATGCTGAAGTTTTGGAAAATGGATGTAAAAAAGTAAATGCCAAGGGACACGGTTGGTACTTCAGTTATCGTTGCGGTCATGGACTTCTTCAACTCAGGGAAACTGCTTTGCCAGGTGAACGCTATTGTCATCTCTTTGGTTCCTAAAGTACCCAATGCCTCCTCACTGGATGATTATAGACCAATTGTATGCTGTAATACAATTTATTAGGGTATTACTAAGTTAATGGCGAACTAACTGGCTTCTGTCTTGCCCATCCTTATCAGTGGAACCCAGACTGCCTTCGTCAAAGGTTGTTGCATTAGTGATAACATATTGCTAGCTCAGGAGCTATTTATTGGGTTTCATTATGACCCATATCTACCTAGGTGTGCTATGAAGGTGGACTTTGGAAAAGCTTATGACAACGTGGAGTGAGACTTTCTAGAATCGACATTATTAGCATTTGGATTTCCTAGGAAGCTGGTTGAGTTGATAATGGTTTGTGTTTGCATGCCAAAGTTCTCCATCTCCATTTAATGGGGAACGTCATGGATTCTTCGCCAGTTCCAAGGGTCTTTGACAAGGTGACCCGTTATCTCCTTACTTATTCATCCTGATCATGGAGGTCATTTATGGTATTATGGCCATTCAAACTAGTAAACCCAAGTTCAGATTCTTCTGGAGATGCAAGGAAGAGAGACTATCACATTTATTCTTTGCTGACGATGTTCTCCTCTTTAGTGAAGCAAGTGTAAAGTCCGTAGCACTTGTCAAAGCAGCAGTTGCCACCTTTTTCGAGTGGTCAGGCCTGGAACTAAATTTGAATAAGAATGAAGTATACTTTTTTGGTGGCTCTCAATCACTATGTATATCTATCTAGGAGTTGCTTAGTTTTCGAGTTGGTCATTTCACTTTCCAATACCTAGGAGTTCTCGTTGTGGCATCGAGGTTGGGAAGGCTAACTATGTAGTTCTAGTGAATGCCATCACTAGGAGAGCTCAATCTTGGACGCAGAGGCTTCTATCCTTCGTAGGTTGTCTACAGCTGATCAGGTCGGTACTTCATGCTATCTAGGTCTACTGGGCCGGGATCTTTATTTTGCCTATGTTGGTCCTAGAGGCTATTGAGCGAGTCCTTAGGCAATTTTTATGGAAGGGTCCACAGCTAGGTCTAGGGGGGCAAAGTTGCTTGGACGAATGTCTAAGGAGGAAGGGGGGGGGGGTTAGCTATTTGACGACTGAAGGAAAGCAACAAGGCATCGATGTTAAAGCACATATGGATTTTGTTTACCGACAAGGAGTCCCTTTGGTGCAAGTAGATTCACTCCAACTTCACAAAGCACAGTAGCTTTTGGGTCGTCAAATGGCCAACTTTTTGCTCATGGGCGTGGAAAAAACAAAATACTCGACCTTTGTTGGGAGTTTTGGCACCTTTTCAAGTGGCGGGTTGGAGATGGAAGAACTTTGTCGTTGTGGTTTGATCAGTGTCATCTGAGAGGACTGGTCAGCTTATTATTCTCTGACTGTGAGATATATTGGTTTGGTTTCTCTAGGAAAGTGAAGGGGGCTGATTTATGCCAGTATCTTAATCAACCATCTCCACTTTTGGATAAGCTGGCAACATGGAGCGAGCCTCTCCCTCCCTATGTAATGACTCGTACGTCTTTTGATGGCTTGGGAATTTTTCAAGTACCTTCTCCGCTTCTTCGGTTTGGGATATTGTCAGGCCAAGAGGTCAGGTGGTACCGTGGCACTCTTTCATATGGGATAAGATGATTATCCCTAGACACCAATTCCATCACTGGTTGATGACCCAAAATAGGCTTCCCATCTAGGTATTCCTCATGTCTTGTCGCAGAATTCAGGATGCCAACTGTGTCTTTTGTAATCATAGGCCGGATTCGGTGGATCACTTATTTTTTGGATGTCAATTCACGTGTCAACTAGCATAGTTTTGAGCGGGGAGATGTAATCTACTATGGCATAATGGACCATGGCTTCAAACACTTCATTGGGCTATTACGTATATTTCTGGAGACAGTTTTTACCAATGCATAGCCAGGTTCTCCTTGGGAGCTTTATGCCATATTATTTGGAAAGAGAGGAACAATGCTCTATTTCGCGGCCAAGTTATTTACATTATGGCTATGAAGGTTAAGGTGGAGATATGGTCAAAGACAGGGCAATAAACAATGGCCAGGTCATGGACTCTCCCAGGATTATAAGAATGCAATGTAGCTAGGGCATTGACCTTAGTATCTACCCCTAATTCGGTCATGCTACATTTATATGCTGGCCATTGTTTAGGCTTGCCTAATGTTGCTTTTGGATACCATGGCACCCTTCCACTCATTAATGCCATTAGGGCATCTTGAGTGCAAGTTTTGTGGTGCCAGACCATCTTGCCGTGTACAAAACTATTGGTAAAAGTCAATACATACTTACATTACCAAAAAAAGAAGAAGAAGTAAACACCAAACAAAAATTATACCTTTCCTCGGGCAATAGTTTGAGTTTGTAAGTTTGTGTGTTAGATGCAATCTTTAACCTTTTCAGCCATGTTTTAGAATTATGCCTCCGTTTAGAGCATTAGGCTCTTAGCTCATCAATTATTAATATTGATACAATTGTGACATTTTCAACGGATACCATGCCCTGCAAGTTAGAAGTACCAAAATTACCACTAACTCCATCAAGAGATAATTATATAAACCAAATCCAAATATTATTTACTTGCGTTTGAGTGTTTCTTTATGTCCAATTTTAAGCATTTGTCATTATTTGGATTAGAAGATCCACAAACTTATCTTGATATAGCTTTACCATGTAGTCTTATAAATTGGCATTGACATCAAATGAAGTATTTGAGCACTAGAGCCACTAGCGAATAATCAGTTCCACATATGAATCTTAAGATTTAACAATTCATCATATTTTGAGCATTCAATTGACTTGATTTTTCCATTTACTAGAAGCCAGCGATTTGATGTTTTTAATTCATCAATTTTTTTCATAAATTTATCGAGAGTGTTCTATTAACTTGATTTTGTACTTATGGAAGCTCATACCCATTCTTTTCAGTTCAAAAGATTAAAAACTTTTGCTACGAATTTGACCAAAATTTTAACACCATAAATTTTTGTCCAATATCCCATTGACTCAACTTTTGCATATACTAAGAACCATGACCCGATATTTTCAATTATTCAAATTATGAGAATATTTGAAAAATCATATTCATGTGTCCTTTTACACAAATTTGGCCAAAATTTAATTGAGCATAAGTTTTTCGCCCAACATCCTATTGAGCTGATTTTTACACCAATAGAATACAAATGTTTGATATTTTCATTTCATGTAATTGAAAAAAAAAGAATTGACAAATCATATTTATACGGTAAAGTCTTACTTCAGCTTCAACAAGAAATAGATCCATGGAAGGACAGAATAACACTATAATCATATTGCAAGGAGGTAACAAATGGACATTAGGATACAGTCAAAACCCATACTTAGATCTAAAAGACAAATAACTAAAGCTCCTATGTTTTACAAATAGACATAATATTGCACAAAGCAAAAACAAAACAAAAATGATAATTATCGTGATACCTTTTATGCGCAATAGATTTAGTTTGTAAGTTAGTAATTTTTGATGAAATTATTTGATGAGATCTTATACTTTGGTGCTCTAGAAGTATGTCTCCATTTAGAGCATAGGCTCTCAGTTCATCATTTGTTAATATTGATAGGACATTAACATTTTCAATGGATGTGATGCCTGGAAATACATAATTACCTATAACTCCGTCAAAAGATAATCAAATTAACCAACTAAAATCTTATATTCTTTAATTGCGTTTGAGTCTTTCTTTATGTCCAATTTCATTCACTTGGCAGTATAAGACTCATAAGCGTATGTTGATACAACTCTACCTTGTAGGCCTATAAATTGGCATTGACATCAATTGAAGTACTGAGCACTAAAGTCACTAGCGAATCATCACTTGAACAAATGA
>JAGKPW010002159.1:0-5000 GCA_019926035.1 Melaleuca alternifolia
AATTACGAGAACACACTCGTGCTCAGTTCAAACTGGGAGTAGTCCGACCGAATTCCCCGCAATCCTGCGATTGGAGTTGGGACTTACTCGAACTGGCAGCTTGGGTGTTTGAGTAGTATTTTACACTCCTTTACCGCCTTATATTAAAGTTAATTTATCGTTAATGTCATTTACTTAGATGCATTTAAATTATGTTTTTCCTCGCTTAATTAATTAGTTTAAATTTTATAGCTTACTCCGTAATTTCGATCACGCCTATTTAATTTAGATTGCAATTTATTTACTATCTCGCTCATTTATAAGGTTGAGTTAGACGGTACCCCGCGACCCGGCTTAGACACCCCGCTTGGTTGTCGATTAGTGGAGAGTAGTATATTCCGATTGTGGGGCCATGGGATGTGAGACTAAAGGTAGGTCTTACCTAGTTCTGCCTGTTACCGCCCGAAGACTGAGAGGGGATGGGACGTCCAGGGACCCTAGGACTGGGCTGATCCTAATCTAGGGTTATGGTTTGCTCACTGAGACCGTGGAATCTCACCCCACCACTCCACCACACCAGGACCCCAGAATGGACACGGACAACTCCGATTCGGAGAACACGGCGGTGGAGGATCATCTCATGGAATGGCCTTCCGAGGAGGAGGAAGCTCGGGATCAGCAGGCGCCGGACCCTCAGGATCAGGAGGAGGATTGGGACCGGGAGCTGGATCGACTGCTGGAGATGGAAGATCCGGGGTCAGATGAGGACCTGGAGGACGTCGGGGGATACTTGCCGCCGGATGTCCCCTTCGACCCGGATGAATTACCAGAGAACGAGGAAGAATACGAGCTAGGAGTGAATCCTGAGGCTCCTCAGAGTATGGGAAAGGTCATAGACACTGATGTCCAGGAAGACGGGCTGATCGTCGAATTCCACCGGGAAACGGGGTGGATCTGGAGCACTAGGAGGGATATCTGGTACCCACACCAGCACGTGAAGGTCTACTCAGGGTTCCAGGAAACCGAACTAGAACTCTTACACGAGAGGTGTGAGGTGCCGCAAGGGGGCTACCTGTCAGACTTGGAAGGCCCCGAAGGGGAGGACGATTCAGAGGACGGTACGGTAATCGACGGGAAGCCTTCATGTGAGAGGACTTGGCCCAAGCCCCCGACCACCCCTTAGGATAGCCTTAGTCTTCCCTAACTTAGACCGCAACTTTTGTGTGTATAGCCGAGCGGTGCTAGTGTACGTAGGTCTTGTATGACTCTCTTTTGGACCACTCCCCTCTCCCTGTACTTGTGAGGTACCCCTTTTTAAGACCTTCTGGTATTTGGACTGACGGCGATCCTTGGCTTGTAAATTGATGCTGGATCATGACAAACCGTTTCCTGAAAAGTGTGGTATTTACTTGGATCTGAAGTAATTGCTACGACCCCGAAAAAACCGGGCTTGACAATACATACCATTGAGAAGGAGAAGTGATTCATTAATTAAACCTTCATGAATCCATTTTTTTTTGTTCTTTGATTCTAGGTAAAAGTCCTAGAAGTATCATCTAATGGAGTAGGAATGATATCAATTAACCCACCCTTTTTTCTTTTGACAAATAGGAAATTCCTGATCCAATTCGGATATTAGAAAGATTACCATATATAACACAAAATTTCTCCGCCGATTCCTTCTAGTCGAGCCTCTCGGTCTGTCATTATCCCTCGAGAAGTAGGAAGAATTACAATCCCCATCCCGCCTAAAATTCTAGGAATTCGTTGATAGTTCGAATAGATTCGTAGGCCAGACCTACTGATACGTTTTAAATTTAAAATAGTTCTATGGGGTCCTTTCCTATTCCTTCTATGTCATAGGGTTAAAACCAAAAAATATTTGTTGTTTTCCTGATGCTTCCTCACGTTTTTTTTTGTAAAAACCCTCTCTTAAAAGTATTTTAACAATGTTTTCCGTGATGTTAGTGGATGCTATTTGAATCGTCCCCTTTCTATTCATGTCAGCATTTCGTATAGGGGTTATTATGTCAGTATTAGTGTCCCTACCCATGATAAACGAAAATTTGGGTTGCCTCCCATTTTTGATATAATCAACATGCTATTTTTTATTATTTATTTATTTATTATTTATTAAATAAAGGGATATGCGTCAGATACAACCTAATCTACTAATTAATCTATTTCATCCAAATATTATGTATAATATAACTCTATTACGTATGATCTCATCTTATAATACCTCAGGTGCTAATGAAACTATTTTAGTGAAATTGAACTGTCTCAATTTTCAGGCAATCGCACCAAAAACTCGAGTTCCTTTTGGATTTCCTTCTTGATCAATCACAATTGCAGCATTATCATCATATCGTATTATCATACCGTTGTCACGTTTAAGTTCTTTACAAGTACGTACAATTACAGCTCTTTTCACTTCTGATCTTTCTAGAGGTGTGTTTGGTAATGCTTCCTTGATCACAGCAACAATAATGTCACCGATATGAGCATATCGGCGATTACTAGTTCCTATGATTCTAATACACATTAATTCTCAGGCCCCGCTGTTATCCGCTACATTCAAATGGCTTTGAGGTTGAATCATATCATTTTTAAATCTGGTCTTTCAATGTAATGTGGGTGAAGTAAAAAAAAAGAAATATTGTTTGTCAAAAAGAAACCTGCAATTGTTTTTTTATCCCCAAGACTTCTTTCCTTTGGTTCTACGTTCCTATCCCGAAATAATAAATTGAGTTCGTATAGGCATTTTGGACGCCGCTATTGAAATAGCCTTTCTGGCTATATTTTCTGCTACTCCACCCATTTCATAAAGTATTCTACCTGGTTTAACGACAGCTACCCAATATTCGGGAGATCCTTTACCCGAACCCATACGTGTTTTCGTGGGTCTTACCATAACGGGTTTGTCTGGAAATATACGTACCCATATTTTTCCACCTCGGCGCACATTTCTTGTCATTGCTCGTCGCCCTACTTCTGTTTGTCTAGATGTGATCCAAGCGGGTTCAAGTGCCTGAAGAGCATATTTACCGAAACAAATACGATTACCTCGATAAGATATTCCTTTAATTCTTCCTCTGTGTTGTTTACGAAATCTGGTTCTTTTGGGGTTATAGTTGATGGTTCTTTCTCAATTCCATCTCTACTACAGAACCGGACATGAGAGTTTCTTCTCATCCGGCTCCTCGCGAATGAAACGATTCGAATTGTTTCATTTAATGAAAATATACTAAATCATGGATTCTTTGAAATTTCATCTAATCTCTTAGAAATTTCTATAGATTGTTTGGATATATATTTAAACATGTATTTTTTTTCTCGATAATTATTTATATTTCTAGATAATGTTTTTTTTTATAACGAATCTTTATTTTGTTTTGCCTTTGATCATATTATCATATTGGATCAAACAAGATTGAGTAATCTAATAAAAACCTTCGCGGGCGAATATTTGCTCTTTCAATATCTATTTTAGTTGTAGGGTTAGCTCATGAATTCTCGGAATAAATGAATTGGTCCCTGGTTCGTTCCGCCATCGCACCTAATGAATTTTT
The DNA here is from genome assembly GCA_019926035.1 of Melaleuca alternifolia. Taxonomy (NCBI): domain Eukaryota; kingdom Viridiplantae; phylum Streptophyta; class Magnoliopsida; order Myrtales; family Myrtaceae; genus Melaleuca; species Melaleuca alternifolia. The sequence goes on from JAGKPW010002159.1 coordinate 3,552, forward strand.
AGAATTCATTTTTCAATAGAATCTTACGTATTCATAGGTTCCATCGTTCCCATCGCTTCGCCATTAATGGTTAGGTTTGAATTCTACAATGGAGCCCCTCATGAAATTTGTTCTTGACTCAATTTTCTCAGTCTTTATTGGCTCGAGGCTCTTGATTTTTTTCTATGAATAGATTCATATAGTTATGGATGAATCCGTATTGATGCTTTATTACACTGGCTTTTATGAGATCACTCATAAACCTTACATTTATGGGAATCCTATATCATTGATATTATTTTTCTTTCTTTCTCTCAATCTTCCCTTTATCTGCATACTTTTTTATATCATAATCAGATTGATTTTTTTTTGTGCAAAAAAAATTTCAGTTGCTACAATGATATGACCAATATATCAAATCTTGACTTCTTTTTTGTATCCAGATAATGTGAAACGATGAGTTGGTTATTAGTTCACAGTAGGGGTCTATCCATTTTTTTGGAATTCTATCCTATCCTATAAAAAAAAAAACAACGAGTCACACACTAAGCATAGCAATTATATGAAATCATCGATCAAATTTTTATTCAACCCTATAGAATTGCTTATTTTTTTGATTTAAGAGAAAAAGCATGAAAAGAAAAAGTTTTTTTCTATTTTTTTTTATCCATGGATATAGTGTAAAGAGTAAAGACAAGGAAAGTCTTCTTATTCCCCATTCTTATTCTCCAAATATCCAAATTTTGATGCCTAATACTCCATAGACCGTTCGGACTCCATAGGAACAATAATCAATTTTAGATTGGATGGTTTGTAGAGGAACCCTACCTTCTCTGATCCATTTGACACGTGCAATTTCTTTTCTGTCGATGCGACCTGCAATTTGTACTTGAATTCCTTTTGTATCTGCCTGTTCGGTTAATTCAATAGCCTTTTTTAGTGCTTTAAGAAATGAAACTCTATTCTTTAATTGTCCGGCTATAAATTCTGCAATAATAGTAGGGTGTCCATAAGGGTTTGAAATTCTTGTAATAGCAATGTTGAGTTTTCGGTTCACACAATTAAGTTCTTTTTGTACATTCATCTGTAATTCTTCGAATCTTCGCGTCTTGCCTTCTAGTAATAACTTTGGGAATCCCATATAGATTATGACTTGAACCAGATCAATTCTTTTTCGAATTTCTATGCGTGCAATTCCCTCCACACCAGAGGATATTCTCATATTTTTTTGTATATAATTCTTGATACAATTTTGTATTTTTTGATCTTTTTGTAGACCTTTGGAATAATTTTTGGGTTGTGCAAACCAAATAGAATGATGACCTTGGGTTGTACCAAGTCTGAAACCAAGTGGATTTATTTTTTGTACCATAATCCCCCACTGGTATACATATAATGATATGTCATGTCTGTGTACTTTTTTTTCCATTAGGATTTTTTGAAGCAAAAAAAATCTTCTTTTTCATATTC
>JAGKPW010002159.1:10000-15000 GCA_019926035.1 Melaleuca alternifolia
ATAGCACCTATTGGTACATAAGAAATGTATGGAATCGATTCTTTTTAATGAATAGATCCGATCGCAACTTCGAATATGGAATTCAAAGCGATCAAATAGGAAATGATACTTTGAATCATAGAACTATAATGAAATATACGATCAAACAACATTTATCGAATTTGAAAAAGAGTCAGAAGAAATGGTTCGATCCTCTTTTTTTTTTCTCGAACCAAGAGATCCGTGAATCGAGATCCTAATGCATATAGAAACAAATGGTCCAATGGGACAAAGAATTTCCAGGAACATTTGGAACATTTCGTTTCTAAGCAGAAGAGCCATTTTCAAGTAGTCTTAGATCGATTACGTATTAATCAATATTCGATTGATTGGTCTGAGTTTATCGACAAAAAAGATTTGTCTAAGTCACTTCGTTTCGTTATGTCCAAGTTACTTCTCTTTTTGTCCAAGTTTCTTCTTTTTTTGTCTAACTCACTTCCTTTTTTCTTTGTGAGTTTCGGGAATACCCCCATTCATAGGTCTGAGATCCACGTCTATGAATTGAAAGGTCGGAATGATCAACTCTGCAATCAATTGTTAGAATCAATAGGTCTTCAAATCATTCATTTGAAAAAATGGAAACCATTATTATTGGATGATCATGATACTTCCCAAAAATCGAAATTATTGATCAATGTAGGAACAATATCACCATTTTTGTTCAATAAGATACCAAAGTGGATGATTGACTCATTCCGTACTAGAAATAATCGCAGGAAATCTTTTGATAACACGGATTCCTATTTCTCAATCATATCCTACGATCAAGACAACTGGTTGAATCCCGTGAAACCATTTCATAGAAGTTCATTGATATCTTCTTTTTATAAAGCAAATCGACTTCGATTCTTGAATAATCCACATCACTTCTGCTTCTATTGTAACAAAAGATTCCCCCTTTATGTGGAAAGGGCCCGTATCAATAATTATGATTTTACATATGGACAATTCCTCAATATCTTGTTCATTCGCAACAAAATATTTTCTTTGTGCGGCGGTAAAAAAAATACGCTTTTTTGGTGAGAGATACTATTTCACCAATCGAGTCACTAGTATCTAACATATTCATACCTAAAGATTTTCCACAAAGTGGTGACGAAAGGTCTAACTTGTACAAATCTTTCCATTTTGCAATTCGATCCGATCCAATAGTTCGTAGAGCTATTTACTCTATCGCAGACATTTCTGGAACACCTCTAACAGAGGGACAAATAGTCAATTTTGAAAGAACTTATTGTCAACCTCTTTCAGATATGAATCTATCTAATTCAGAAGGGAAGAACTTGTATCAGTATCTCAATTTCAATTCAAACATGGGTTTGATTCACACTCCATGTTCTGAGAAATATTTACCATCCGAAAAGAGGAAAAAATGGAGTCTTTGTCTAAAGAAATGCGTTGAGAAAGGACAGATGTATAGAACCTTTCAACGAGATAGTGCTTTTTCAACTCTCTCAAAATGGAATCTATTCCAAACATATATGCCATGGTTCCTTACCTCGACAAGGTACAAATATCTAAATTGGATATTTTTAGATACTTTTTCAGACCTATTGCCGATACTAAGTAGCAGTCAAAAAATTGTATCCATTTTTCATGATATTATGCATGGATTAGGTATATCATGGCAAATTCTTCAGAAAAAATTCTGTCTTCCACAAGGGAATCTGATAAGTGAGATTTCGAGTAAGTGTTTACATAATCTTCTTCTGTCCGAAGAAATGATTCATCGAAATAATGAGTCACCATTGATGTCGACCCATCTGAGATCTCCAAATGTTCGGGAGTTCCTCTATTCAGTCCTTTTCCTTCTTCTTGTTGCTACATATATCGTTCGTACACATCTTCTCTTTGTATCCCAAGCCTATAGTGAGTTGCAGATAGAGTTCGAAAAGGTCAAATCTTGGATGATTCCATCATATATGATGGAGTTGCGAAAACTTCTGGATAGGTACCCTACATCTGAACTGAATTCTTTCTGGTTAAAGAATCTCTTTCTAGTTGCTCTGGAAAAATTAGGAGATTCTCTAGAAGAAATACGGGGTTCTTCAAGTAAAGACGAGATATTTAAGTCATACAAGTAAAGTGATCTATTCATTGATAAGAAAAAGAAAAAATGTGAACGGTGATTGGATTGATGATAAAATAGAATCTTGGGTCACGAACAGTGATTCGATTGATGATAAAGAAAGAGAATTCTTGGTTTAGTTTTCCACCTTAACGACAGAAAGAAGGATTGATCAAATTCTATTAAGTTTGACTCATAGTGATCATTTATCAAAGAATGACTCTGGTTATCGAATGATTGAACAACCGGGAGCAATTTACTTACGATACTTAGTTGACATTCATAAAAAGTATCTAATGAATTATGAGTTCAATACATTCTGTTTAGCAGAAAGACGGATATTCCTTGCTCTTTATCAGACAATCACTTATTCACAAATCTCGTGTGGGGCTAATAGTTTTCATTTCACATCTCATGGAAAACCCTTTTCGCTCCGCTTAGCCTTATCCCCCTCTAGGGGTATTTTAGTGCTAGGTTCTATAGGAATTGGACGATCCTATTTGGTCAAATACCTAGCGACAAACTCCTATGTTCCTTTCATTACAGTATTTCTGAACAAGTTCCTAGATAACAAGTCTAAAGGTTTTCTTATTGATGATATCGATATTGAGGATAGTGACGATATTGATCGTGACCTTGATACGGAGCTAGAGCTTCTAACTAGGATGAATGAGCTAACTATGGATATGATGCCGGAAATAGACCGATTTTATATTACCCTTCAATTCGAATTAGCAAAAGCAATGTCTCCTTGCATAATATGGATTCCAAACATTCATGATCTGGATGTGAATGAGTCGAATAACTTATCCCTCGGTCTATTAGTGAACTATCTCTCCAGGGATTGTGAAAGATGTTCCACTCAAAATATTCTTGTTATTGCTTCGACTCATATTCCCCCAAAAGTGGATCCCGCTCTAATAGCTCCGAATAAATTAAATACATGCAGTAAGATACAAAGGCTTCTTATTCCACAACAACGAAAGCACTTTTTCACCCTTTCATATACTAGGGGATTTCACTTGGAAAAGAAAATGTTCCATACTAATGGTTTCGGGTCCATAACCATGGGTTCCAATGTACGAGATCTTATAGCACTTACCAATGAAGCCCTATCGATTAGTATTACACAGAAGAAATCAATTCTAGACACTAATACAATTAGATCTGCTCTTCATAGATAAACTTGAGATTTACGATCCCAGGTAAGATCGGTTCGGGATCGTGGGATCCTTTTCTATCATATAGGAAGGGTTGTTGCACAAAATGTACTTCTAAGTAATTGCCCCATAGATCCTATAACTATCTATATGAAGAAGAAATCATGTAACAAAGGGGATTCTTATTTGTACAAATGGTACTTCGAACTTGGAACGAGCATGAAGAAATTAACGATACTTCTTTATCTTTTGAGTTGTTCTACCGGATCGATCGCTCAAGACCTTTGGTCTCTACCCGGACCCGATGAAAAAAATGAGATCACTTCTTATGGACTCGTTGAGAATGATTCTAATCTAGTTCATGGCCTATTAGAAGTAGAAGGTGCTCTGGTGGGATCCTCGCGGACAAAAAAAGATTACAGCCAGTTTGATAATGATCGAGTGACATTGCTTCTTCGGCCCAAACCAAGGAATCCCTTAGATATGATGCAAAATGGATCATGTTCTATCGTTGATCAGAGATTTCTCTATGAAAAATACGAATCGGAGTTTGAAGAAGGGGAAGGAGAAGGAGTCCTTGACCCGCAATAGATAGAGGAGGACTTATTCAATCACATAGTTTGGGCTCCTAGAAAATGGCTCCCTTGGGGCTTTCTATTTGATTGTATCGAAAGGCCCAATTCATTGGGATTTCCCTATTGGGCTAGGTCATTTCGGGGTAAGCGGATCATTTATGATGAAAAGGAGGAGCTTCAAGAGAATGATTCGGAGTTCTTGCAGAGTGGAACCATGCAGTCCCAGACACGAGATAGATCTTCCAAAGAACAAGGCTTTTTTCGAATAAGCCAATTCATTTGGGGCCCTGCAGATCCACTCTTTTTCCTATTCAAAGATCAGCCCTTTGTCTCTGTGTTTTCACATCGAGAATTCTTTGCAGATGAAGAGATGTGAAAGGGGCTTCTTACTTCCCAAACAGATCCCCCTACATCTATATATAAACGCTGTTTTATCAAGAATACGCAAGAAAAGCACTTCGAATTGTTGATTCATCACCAGAGATGGCTTAGAACCAATAGTTCATTATCTAATGGATTTTTTCGTTCTAATACTCCATCCGAGAGTTATCAGTATTTATCAAATCTGTTCCTATCTAACGGAAGGCTATTGGATCAAATGACAAAGACATTGTTGAGAAAAAGATGGCTTTTCCCGGATGAAATGAAAATCGGAGTCATGTAACAGTAGAAAGGTTTCCCATTACTTAGCCGGAAAAATATGTGGCCATGAAATAGGGATTAAGTGGAACGGAATTGACTGAGTGGTAGAGTCGTGGAAACACCTCTTTCTTCCCTATTTTGGACCTTAGCTCCACGGAACAATATGCTACTGCTGAAACACGGAAGAATTGAAATCTTAGATCAAAACACTATGTATGGATGGTATGAACTGTCTAAACAAGAATTTTGGAACAACGAATAACCCTCACTCTCACTACATCAAAAAATTTCCATTAATGAAAGATGTAAATCCATTGGAAAATCAAAACTACGCATGTCCGATGAAATGGTTGTTGCTATCTGCTCCAATAACGAATCATTGGTTTAAGTTTAACTGAATAACTAAATAAAATAGATAGACTTTTCTTTTTGTCTCAGGTCGATGGATCATCTCGATTGAAGATCCCCTATATGGATAATACACATTCCAGTTGACCGAGCCTAATTCTAATTGTT